>JAXDDW010000009.1:11655000-12237500 GCA_034670385.1 Hoplostethus mediterraneus | reverse complement strand
TTGCTCTCACTCAAAAAAAAATAAAGAGTCCGGCACAGAAGAACGACAGAACAATAAACAGCGTTTAACCTCTGCACACCTATCGCTTTTGAAATTGCTCATTAAATTCTTTTGGAAACTTAACTGAATAATTCAAGTTGCGGCTCACACACACACACACACACACAGAGGGCCCAGAGCCGTGTGCATAAACCATGTCGGCCTACTGGAATGAGGTAATTTAGTCCTCTCAGCTTCACCCGCCGTACAAAATCGGCATTTCTGGGGTCCAAAGACCGAGCGAGGAAGACTCTGCAATGTCGGCTCGGGGAGATGACACGCTTTCTTACACACAGTCCACTTATTCACAATAGCATGTTAATGCGCTCGCAATGCAGGCGGCTTGTCTTTAACTTTGTGTAGGAGCGCTAGTGTGTGAGACTTGCGCTGTGCACCCGCCTTTCCTTCCAGCAGAGTTAATAGAGTGTAGCCTGCAACTGAGTGAGAGAACAGTAGCAGGGTCGTACAGTGGTGTTGCGGCGCTGCATTGCACTGGCGTGGGATGGATGTACATGCACGTGCACTTGCACATTTTACAGTACATCAAGCACACACACACACACACACACACACAGGGAGAGAGAATGCATTTGATCGGTGTGTGTGTGTTAGGGGGACTGGGGTCCGATTGGTTCAGTCTCCAATGCACTGGGTCCTGCAGCACCAGGTGATCGGACCAGTCGGTGCAACTCACTGTCACACACCGGCGGATGAGAGTAGTGTGTGTGTGTGTGTGTGTGTGTGTTGTCACTATGACTCCCCCCCCCGTGAAGCTTGCCTCTTGCCTATTTACTTGCCTGCCGGTGCCACTGTATTGCCTGCGAAATGTTTACACAGCGGAGGGCTGTCAAGAGTACTGTGTGCTACCGCCTACACCTTTTACTGCACCTTAAACAACCTCAACCACACACTGAGTGGGTAATGTACTCCGACTGCTACTGCTACTAATAGTCATAATAATATAATAATAGCGTGAGTACTACTACGACTATTATTATATTTGTTATACTTACTTATCTCTGTAAAAACAATGAAATGTTTCATCTCATGAGCTGACATTCTATTCTATTCTATTCTATTCTATTCCTATCTTGTTCGGTTCAGTTCATTTTTCATACTGAAGTGCTGACGTGTGTTTCCTCATTACCGGTGCACATCACATCCCTGACACCGCTCAGGAGCCCCTTGCAGTATCATGTCGGACCGCTGGACCCCTGCTCCCCCTGCTCCCCGTGTTCAGTGGGGTCAGAGTCTGTGTGACAGCTGTGGGAACCTCCTGCTCCCTTTCTGGCAGGGGCCGCCGACTCTGGCCCTCCTCCAGATGGGCGACATTTAACCCGACCTGCACGGCCCCCGGTTGGGAAATTTGGTGACTATAATGACATGACACAAGAGTGAGTTTCTACTTAGGGGAATATTCTAGTCAACTTGAAGTGAAATTGAAGCTAACGTTTGAATTGTCACAGCTGGGAAACCCGATTAAACAGCCTTCCTGAACGTAGAATTTAGCCAGAAATGACACACCCACAAGAAAATTGATTCGTATCGGGTCAGTTGTTACTGTTCTTCGGTGTCAGGTAACGTCGGCCATATTTCACACTGTCTGAAGACGAAACAGAGAAATGCACGTTGACAATATTTTAATGGGCCAAACAATGAGGACGCCTTACACATGGGAGCAAGAGTGTGTATGACATCCCTGGGAGGTCGTGGTGGTCAGATAGTTTAACATTTCAGAAAGTTTATCTGTTGTGCAGGAAGATCGAACCATCATGCCGAGCCTATATTATTTATCCTTCAAATGTGTTTCCATCTACCCCAAACAAGCATGCAAACTCTTCTTGCAATACTGCATAAATTTGATCAGAATTGACAGTTTCTATTCAAACCCACTTGGAAGGAAACCCAGCTAATAAATTAAACTGTCAATCTAGATGCTTGAAGTTGCCTTGCGGGCTAAGTGTACTAAGGTAAGGTAAATGCAGACCTGACTCAGTTCAGTGTCTATCACAGTGCTGCTGACGCGCACTGCGCCTGTACGTTATTCGCCCCGAATCCACTACAGTACATGCGCACGCGTCACGTTAAGAGACGGCTCAGCGTTGTAGGAAGAATGTACAAAGTGGAGTCCCGGTCTTAAGTCGCACGTTTTTTTTTTTGTCAGCTGCAGTGAGGAGACAGCTGACAGCACGACTCCTCGGCACCCACACTGTACCACACCTCTGATGGGGATGGCAAAATATGACAGGATGTCTGCTTCATCTGCCTCACAGATTACACTCGGGCTCAAAGACAGACCCCTACAGGGAGACGGGAAGAAGGAGAGAGCGAGGCAAAATAAGAAACCCAGAGAGAGAGAGAGAGAGAGAGAGAGAGAGAGAGAGAGAGAGAGAGAGAGAGAGAGGGAGTGCGTTTGACTGTGTGACTGAGTTGTGTGCGCATGTGTGTGTATGTGTTGGTTTCCGGGAGAGACACCTTCAAGGAAGGAGGCCGCCGAGGCTTCACTTCTCCAAACTCTCATTTAGTCTCTCTCTCTTTGTCTTTCTCTCTCTCTCTCTCTCTCTCTCTCTCTCTCTCTCTCTCTCTGCTCCCTCTCCTCTGTCGCAAAGCACAAATCCCTCCATCTCATCCCAGTGTGACTCAGCACCCCGCTGATCAAACACTGTCTAGTCCCTCCTCTCCTCCATTTCCATCTCCCTCCCTCTCCCCTCTCCCCCCCCCCCCCCCCCCCCCCAGCTCTCGCTTCCTCTCTGACAGACAGTCGAAGCCAAGTGCACACAAACAGCTCGCTAAAATGCCCCCCTGAGGGACTAATCCTGTATTCTTGAAAAGTAAGAGGCACCCTCCAGGAGAAGGCTGTAAGAAAAGAAAAAAAAAAAGTGGCGAGTAACAAGCGAGAGAGGAAATAACAAGATAGGATCACAAACACAAACCCCTCGATCTTCTCTTCCCTCTTTTTTTTCCCCTCCGGCGCCGTTGCATAGCTCACAGCCAAGATGCCAGGAGACAATGGGGCATTTTTTTTTTTATTTTTTTTTTTTTACACTTCCACTTATCTCTCTCCCTTATGTTATTTTCTCTCTTTGTTCTTTTCTTATCGTGTTCCCTCTGCTAGACTGTGCCCAAAACTTCCTCAAAAACTCAAAAAGTCACACTCAAACTGTTTGCATCTCGTCAATCTGTGTTTGAATCTCCTCCCCCCCCCCCCCCCAAACCTGCCAGTCTTCTTTAGTGCCAAGTTTCCACAAAGACCAGAACCAGTCAGCTTGCTGAAAAGCGCTCAGAGGGGTTATTTTAGATTGAACAGCCCGGATGATTCACGATCGTGACAGTGTGCATAGACAGAGTGCACTTGTTTTGTGAGAAGCGCACACAATTCAAAGCTCTTGCTTATGATAAGCTTTCATAACGGCCGTGACGTTTGAACAAGTCACAGCCATCGCAGAAGAACGGCTTCGTCGGAGCTTAAAGGAATACGCCAATACACCGAGGTTTTAGGAGGCTGTTGGTCCGACTCACCCGTTACGTGATGAGAACACAGACACCAAAATCATCCAAGATTATCTCAAAAGTGAGAAACTGAGAACTTGTAGCAGCTCTAATGCTAAACTTTTAACTACTTTTAAATGAATCGCAACCTAGTCTGTCAGTTTTGTGCAGTCGATTGGTAAAAATGTACATGAAATATGAAATATCACACTGTTTAGCGGGGACTACTTTCCCTGTTGCCATAGGACGTGAACATGGTGAGCAATGGGGGACTGTGTACAACTAGAAATCACTGGGCAGCGGATGGATACATGAGCGCTCATCATGAATCTACAGGTCATATAATAAAAAACGTAAAACCTTTAAGAAGAAGACTGTTAGTGAGAAGACGTTTTATTTCAAAATGTCAGTCTTCTTAGTGATCATGTTCATCGCCTAACTACTCCTCAACATAATGTGTGTTACCATGGCAGCACCAGAGCAAACAATGCGGCGAGGAAACACGGACGACTTTGGTGTCTCATCACTTAACAGGTGCAGGGGCCGATCTCCAGTCTCTTCCGCTTCAAATACACAAAAAAACAAAGTGTGTTTCTCTCTCTCGGTATCAATACTGCAAGCATGTGGACCATCAGAGATGCCTGGCGACAATGCCTTCAGGAGCTCCTGCATTATTCAGAGAGCCCAAACAAGCGATGCCGCTCTGCCATTATCTATTTAAATCTGAGTGCAGGCATGTGTCCCCCTGTCCCGCTGAAAGCATGTACTCGCCCCACCACCCGCTTACAAGAGAGAGAGAGAGAGAGAGAGAGAGAGAGAGAGAGAGAGAGAGAGAGGGGAAGAGACAGCAGGCAGGGGACTTTTAGATGTAAAAGAGGTATGGGAACACGGAGGGGGAGCGAGATGGGTATGCCAGAAATGGTATTGTTAAAGGGAGGTGGGGGGGGGGGAGAGACAGAGCAGGGGGGTGGTGGGGGGAGGAAGGATGATAGAGATTAGAGGAGAGGTGGAGCGGCTAGAAAAATATAGTGAAATAAAAATGGGAGACAAGGTCGAGGAAATGGAGGCAGGGTAAGAAGCGATATTAGAACGGCATTAGGGAAATAGGCAGGGGATGGGATGGGGGAGGAGCGGGGAGAATTGGGTGATGATGATGATGAGTGGAGATATAAAGGGAGGGAGGATGGAGAGAAGAGGAAAGGAAGGAGGAAACAGGGGAAGGACAGAATGAACAGGGAGGAAGGAAGGAAAGATGGAGGGAAGGAAGCAAAGAAGGGGGCGAGGATGGAAGGAAAGGACGAAGGAAGGCAGGAAAGAGTGAACGACGGCACGAAGGAAAAAAGAAAGAACAAAAAATGGGGCAGCTGGAGGACAGAACAGGGTGAGGGTGAAATGAAGCTGCCATATGAGGCACCACTTAAAGGCTGCTCTTCTCATCATTTCATCTCTCCCTCCCTCCCTCCCTCCCTCCCTCCCTCCCTCCCACCCATCTTGCTCTCCTCCATCATCCATTCATCAAATGACTGCTATCCCTTCATCTTGAGTCATTGACGCAATCACTCATCCACTCCATTACTCCGTCACCCCTCCCTCCTTTATTCCCTCTCTCTCTCTCTCTATCTCTCTCTCTATTCCCTCTCTCCTCTCATCCCCCGGTAAGCCTCTTCTCTCGCGAGCTTTTCGAGAAACCCACACCTACATCCAGCTTAGAAGTCATTTAATCTGGTATTGAGCATTACATTCTTCAATTTAACTCTTTTATTGCTATTTTAGATCTCATTTTTCTTAAGGGAGTGAAAAAAAAACCTGCCACAGGGGAGAGATAATAGTATTTCCAATCCAATCAACTTGTTTCAAGGATTTTCCTTGAATCAAGTGTCATTTTATTCTAGTCGCCTGCCTTGTTTCAAGATATTGACACTTGTTTCTAGAGGAATTCATGAAACTGCGCTGAAAACAAGTTCTGCTTTATTTTAAGACCAAAATATGAGTGATTTAAGTCGTTTGTTGTAATGCAGTTACGCCTTTGCTTAATACAGACGCAACAACAGCGATCACAGCCGCACCGTTTTGCCGTTCTCACCGAGAATAAAAACCTCCAACGGCTCCGTTTCCGTCTCGGCATGAATAAAACAATCATATCATTATGTTTGCATGGCAACAGTGAACCCCCATCAGTGCAATAATACAGAAACTCGTATATGTTGTCACAACCGGGAGTATTACGCTCGCGCAGAATTATCACGGGAAACACTGTGTACTGTCTGTATTCCCCCTTTCCCCAGTTACTGCGGCGTATACAGCCGTACGCAACACAAACACCACCGGCTCCTGGGCAGCGTTTCAAACGCACATAAAACAGCAGGGTTTTCATGTCAGATATGCTGCATGGTGGTTTTCTCAGGATACTTTTGGGGGGGGGGGATTGTGCACACACACACACACACACACACACACACACACGCAGGAATGGAGCCATATTTTTCATATATGGCTCGATGAACTCCTTGGCGGTACGTCATAACAAACACGGGGCGCCAGATGAAAGAAGAAGCAGAAGAAGGCAAAGGGTGAACAAACAGTCAGATAAAGATGCAGAAAAACACACAGTCCTCCTTGATCAATATATGAATGAACATATGCTAATAGGTTTCCTTTCCAGAAGCACTTGAGCCGCAGTCCTCGAATCAGCTTGTCTCTCTCTCTCTCTCTCTCTCTCTCTCTCGGAAATGCTCGGCGATCATTCTGCCGCAGTTCTCCGTGCAGCCCGTAATCATTGCAGCGCTCGCTCACTTATTCTGTAAGTCGGGGAGGAATGGAGAAAGCCAGCTTACATCCTCCAAACACACACACACACACACACACATACATGCACACAAGCAAACAAATGCAAACACACAATCACACACACACACACACACACACACACACATGGACAGAAAGGCCAACTGGCCAGGCTGGGGATGGGCAGCGGGCTTGGGGCTTGCTAGGGTGGAAAGGGGAACAATTTCATGCCCAAATGCACCAGAGAGCAGTACACTGGGAACACGAGCAAACATTTTTCCACCCAGATAGGTTACAGCAATTACCCTCGCCTCTTTAACCTTGCCGCTCGCCTGCGAGCTCTGTTTCGGATCCTCCAGACAAGGCTGTCATTTCAGACTGAGGGTTCGTATCGGGAGGGACGGGAGGGTGGCGGCGGTCCTCTGTGATTCTTGAAGTGATGGCCAACAAACTTTAACATGCCCTAGATTCTTTATTTTATTTTATTTTATTTTATTTTTTTAAACTTCGCTGTTGTATCTTTCTCTCCGTTACATCATCTGTAACGTGACGAGCGGGGCCCCCGCAGAGCCACTGTGAAGCGCGTGTACCGTACGAGCGCCGAATATGAAGCGCAACCCGGAAAAAGGAGGCTGGGCATCTGCCTGACCCGGTATGACAACGCAGAGTGTGTCTCTAGGTGAAGTGTGCCAGCATGTGTGTGTGTGTGTGTGTGTGTGTGTGTGGATCTCATTCCACCTAAACTGCATTAACAATAAAGGCCTCACTATTTTATTGTTTTGCCGCCAACCCTCCAAGAGCGAGAGAGAGAGAGAGAGAGAGAGAGAGAGAGAGAGAGAGAGACAGGACAGATTGGTATTATTACTACACTTAGAAACTTGCGAAATGTCAGGGTGGTATTAAACACAATGAAAACAGCCTTAACCTCCATTTATTGCATGTAGGAACCGCGTTGACCATGCTGACTTTTACTATTTAATCAGCGAGTTCGGTCTGCTCGAAGAGTCGGCTCGCATCACCGTTGTCATTGTTATCTCAGTTTGATTTGCGGCGGTTTTAACATAAGTAATGACATCGTTTGCAAAAAAAAAAAAAAAATGCTCCTATATTCATAAAAGGTTGACGGCTTGATCGGAGTCTCGCGGCTAACATCTTTACACCAAGCCCCCCCTCCCTCCCCCGATAATGACAGATGACACAACACGCACCCAGACACCGGCCCAGCCTGAGAGAGCCCCATAAAACCCCCAAGCACCGGAGCTCAGCGCTCTTTATTGATATGCTATATGCAAAATGGCCTCTTTATGGCTCGACGCTCGGCGCGGTTTATCGAGAGACGGCGAAGGAAGGGGAAAGAGAGAGAGAGACAGATGGGTAGAAAATGTGAAGAGGAAGAAGCAGTGAAAGAGAAAAGCATTGGATACTTTTGCGTCGGCAATTTGTGATGCTCAACGCATTCCTTGAGTCATTTTGTGATGAAGTGTTGTAATTTACTTCTCTGTTGTACCCGCTTTCCCTCAACCTACCTTGTTTACGTCTGTTTTGGTTAGTGATTTCCTACATTTCCCATAATGCCCTGACCTGCCTAATGACCTGAACTTATTGTTGAATTTCAGCTGTGGGTTTTACAGGTAGGTGGAGACAGCAATAGTGATAGTCATACTGATACAGAAGACAGAGTTGAGCCCCTTACCCAAAATGCAACATGCCTTGTGGCTGCATTGCGTTCTGGCCTATTGAGGATACTGTCGGTGAAAAAAAATGCTGTCTCTTCCTCTTCTACGATGGATTTCTCGAACTAGAACTAGAAAGAAGTTCTTTGATTCTGAGGGACTGACAACAAAAACTGACGTTATAAGTTAGTTAGTAGTTGTAGTTAGTCAAATAGTTTTAGATAGTTCATTTTGTCTGCTATTAAACTCCATTGTAACTGTGGCTGCAAATATCTTGACGTGATTATCCACAGAAATGAGACACAACAAAATGGAAATGCCATCAATAGCTGTGTTTACGGTGGATTTTTCCTTTAATATGTGTGCACACATATGGGGCTCCATTACTTCCATCATTCTGAAAGCCAGCACCCATTCACCTTGATTTCAAGCTAATGCACTGTAGCAACATGGAGAGCTTTTCGTTGAAATGACCCCCTCCTCTCAATTTGCCACTGAGCCCTACATATTGGTACCACAGAAATCATCAATAGAGTGAAAACACGCAAAGCTCTTCACCTCGTCGCTCAAACCACTCTGTTGCTTTCCCGCTGAATTAAAGCACGGGATGTACTGTAGAGATGACAACGAGCCGCTTTGTTGCAAAGGGATGCTCTATCCCTGCCAACGTGTTCGCGGCGAACAGGAGGTGTTGTTAACTTGAATGGACTCGTTCCAAAAACGCCATTTAGGAAAAGAAAATCTGTCATCTCGTATGAAACGGCTCAGACGTGGCCCTCATGACCATCACATTCCTCAAATATGCTAGGGCTGCTTCATTAAGCAATGGCCTCCTCATAGCCAAGAGCTTCATATTCCAAAATAGGTTTTACTTTCAAGTCAGCAATCGTTTAGCAACATGAGCAGTCACTTTTGTTTTTTCCAAAATGATGGAGCTCTCAGTTTTGGTACTCCTGTGGGAACTTACCACACCTTAGCTGTAAGTGAGTCCATATTGACCCTGTAGTTTTTATCATTATAGGGAAACAGCAAAGATGAAGCAAAAGTTGCCAGAAATGTATTTGGAAGACATATCTAAAAAAAAAACACACACATCAAGGGGAGCATTCAGGACCAATGTTCCCTCTGAGCTGTGTGCTTTTGCCCACCTATTACCCACATCATAATATCCTGTCAGTCATCAGTCACCGCTCCACTTTATCCCCACAAATTTAGTCCATAAGAGCCGGTAGCAAAAGTGGTGACAGCAAATGATATTAGAGTCTGGCGCTTTGCCATATCTTAAGGATTTAATGAGTTGACGCCCCTGAATGCTTCTTTAAATCTACCGAGTCACAGCCAGCCTGTACACCCCCCCCCGCCCCCTTTCTCTGCCACCTTATCCCATTTCCTGCATCGCTCACCCCTCTGAGTAAACGATGCGCGCAAGGAACCTTAAACAGACGCCAAACAGACGCTTAATCATCGTGGATCCATCAGACGGAGCGTCATTACCGCGCCTCTTTATGCGACGGTGAAAAGAATTAAAGGGATTTGCGCGACGCGTGCAGACGCACCAGAATGAGCCCTGGCAGCAAACTCACCCCTACACGCTGCAAAGTCTTTTAGTCTCATATCCAGTCTTAAAAAAAAAATTGTATTTTACTTTCTCTTAGAGCAGGAGAAACAATCTGTTAGTGGGTTTGGGATTTCACTTGTTTCATCTTCATATCATCTCGAGAAGCAAGGCAGGAAAAACCCAGATTAGTTTAAGAAAATGTCACTTTGTTCAACAAAATTGTCTAAAAAAGTTGTTTTGCATTGGAAACAAGTGGAATCATCTGACACACAGACACAATCTCCACTGTCAGATGCTTTCACTTTTTTTTAGACAATCAGCATTTTAAGACTGAATACGAGGCTTGTTAAGATTTACAGTTTTTTTGCAGTGTAATCCTTCACTTTGCACACTTTGCTCTCTCTCTCTCGTTTAGGGTACAAACCGTGCTGTATGAAAAAGGGCGTGCTGTTCCCTCGCCGGTGAACCACGCCATTTTTCACACCTCCTGACAGATTGGAGGCAGAGACGACTTGCTTTAGTTAACCTACATTTCTCCGTGCAGCTGATTGAGCGCGTCTCCAGTGGAAACACAGAGAGGAAACCAACAGGGTGGGCTTCGGTATAGGCACGGCAAGGTGCAGCTTGGATCGTGTGGGTTGTTATCATTTTAATGAAGAGCATTAAAGACATTTATCTAAATATGTAAACCATATCTAAAAAATCAATCACACCAGGGAAGCATTCAGGATCCAAGCTGGTCAAATAATGTATCACTGTGAACAAACAATACTGTATATCTTGTCAGTAACCAATCATCGCTCTACTTTGAAGTTTTGATGGAAAGTGATATTAGATGCAGAGACGTTCTTGTGATTTGACGCCTCTGTGCAAGACGACATCAAAGCCCTTTATGCATGAGCTATACGCCACACAGGCTACCACCCCCGCGCGCGCGCGCGCGCACACACACACACACGCACACACACACACACACACACACATTAAGAGAGATGCAGCGGGATCCAAAGTAATCCATCCAGCAAAAAACCTCAATGGGCTAAAGTACAATTTGGCCCAATCATACTCCATAACCAGCAGGGATGTAGTAGCCGGTATGAACCCAGCTAAAACTCAGTTTACCCACCTTTGAAGATTGACACAAAAATCTTTATGATCTAAATTCATATCGCACATCAAAGTTATTGATAAATTATATAAAGATATAGTTTATTAAGGGGACAAGGGCATATATAGGGATGCTTTTCTGTGAATATAAGGGATTTTTGTTTATATAGATAGTTATATGTCTTATGATAATCACCTTCCGGAGGTCATAGTTCATATTGTTTATCTACCACTAGGCCTACATCACTTTCCATAACCCTGCCTGCATGGTGCGGGCTAGCTGTCCTCTGCTTGATCCAGCGGACCCATATTTAATTGATTTAGTCACCGGGGGGGGGAAAAAACCCATTAGTAAACAGATTCAAATATCAAAATAAAGCCACAAGCCATGTCTACAATATATGCTCGGTGAAAAAGGAAGGCTTTACAGTGGTACGGCTGTGATATGAAAAGGGGGCGGTAACTGAGAGGTTTCATGTTCAAAACCAGATGTTAAGAGGGAGAGCGACCGCTACCTTTGAACGGAGCGTCCAAATGTGTGTGAAAACGGCTGCGCTCCAATTAGCTCGCGCCCTTTAATCTCGTAAACCCTCGTGTAGAATAGGATAATAATCAAATAATAAGCCTAGTAACCACCCCAGGTTCCAAGTCCAACTACCAACCCCCACCGCACCCGGGAGGATTCCTAAACCGGGGTGGTCTGGAGGAATCATCATCTCGTCGGTGTCCCAAGCGCCCTGCTCGTTGTACGCGGAGCTCTCGGGTGATTAATTAAGCCTTTGTGCATCCTCTGCTTTGCCGAGCAAACGCGATACTTCTGCAGCCTGCGCGAATTCCTCTCCGGGACACACACGCGCGCGCGCACACAAAGACGCACACACACACACACACACACACACACACACACACAAGCGCGCTTTCACGGTCAGCCAACATTTACGCACGACTGAAACTCGGCGATCACGAAGATATCCACGTATTTTGCAAATGCACGTGTTTCGAATTTCGACTGGCTCCCGGAGACAATTCGGTGTTTCTACCGGGATGGGGTGGGGGGGTGGGGGGTGGGGGCTACCCCGCGTTCGCAAATGGCGCAACTTCCCCCGTTTTTTTTCTGTCAAGTTGACACCGCTGGGAACCCCGTTGACAGCACATCGACCAGTTTGCTGGCAGACTGGATACGGCACCAACTGACACACCGATCTCCCCGACTGTAGTGGTTAACCACACCGCATCAGATACAGGAAAACAAGACTGGAGGCACGGACAGTGTGCGTTCAAAGAACAATTGCACAAAAGCACCTGCACCCCCCCTCCCTCCTCCTCCCAACCAACCAAGACAACCCCCCCCCCCCCCCCCGTGAATCTTCTTACCTTGAAGTCGGGATGCTCACGACGGGTTTGAATCTTAATATCTTCGTTAGAATAATGAAAAAAAAACCACCACACGCCTATTCCGCAGCCCCGGTCGCTGTGTGGAGAAGGATGGAGGATGGAAACAGAGAGTGAAAGCCAGCGGTGCTTCACCCGGTGGCAGCTCCGTTCATTTCTCCAGCGATCATCTCTCGCTCTCTCTCTCTCTCGCTCTCTCTCTCTCGCTCTCTCTCTCTCTCTCTCTTTCTCTCTACCACAGGTTCAGGCAGGGCTCCCCATCGACGTAGCACCAGTAACCGATTGGTCCACGGCATCCTCCGCGGCCCCTCGCTGCCGCTCTACGAGGAGGGGCCACAAAAAACAGGGGGAACGAGATAAGCATATCACACTGCCAAAAAAAACAAAAAAACTATCCACCCTGTAGATTAACACTGAGTCTTATTTTATCTTAAGAACAAGTGAAAACCTGGCAGTTGCATGGATTTCACGTGCCACCACTGGGTTTCATTTGTTTCAGGCATTTTCTGTTTTATAGAAAATGGAATGAAACAGCGTTGGAAACCAATTCAGCTATCTCTCCGCCATTCGTAGTTCTTTGTTTGTTTTAGAGGAACAACATTTGTTTTGCAGTACACTGCAAAAAATGTCACTGTTACGGTATTTAGTCCCATATTCAGCCTTAAAATTTGAATTTTCTCAACACAAGCATAAAGTGCCGCCAGTGTCGTGAGGTGATTCCACCCGTTTCCAGCGCAGTTTCTCCACTAGCATCAAGACATAAAGACAATTCTTGAGATAAGTTGATTTGTATTGGAAATAAATTGTCTCACCCCGCTGACAGACGTTTTTCATTTGATACAGCAAATAAAAATAATACTATTAAATTACTTCTTTAAATGGATTTTTTTTTTTTGCAGTGTACGTGTCAGTCTGGTGGCTCTTGGTTTGACAGCCAGGGATACGCATGCGATTAGACAAATTACACAGTTTTCAGTCAGACACAGCCTGATATTTTTGCTGGCAGATGATTGACAGGCGCACACTTGAAGACCCTATAGGAATATAGGATATTTTTCATTTTTCATTAGGGTGTGTGAGAACACCCCTCTCCCTCCTCCCTGGTCAGCTGTCACTCGGGATGTGCAGCTGAAGGCTGGAGGAGAGAATATTTCATTGGAAAAGATGGGGAAAGTTTATTAAACACGCGAGAAATGAGAGCAACTCGACTCCTTTTCTGTTCATGCATGTCTAATCCCTGACAAAAGTTCCTATAGAGACTTACAACGTGTCTGTGGAACTCAATGGTGACTTACAGAGAACTTTTAGGTATTTTTATCCCCTATGGTGTCTTTATAAAATAGCATTCCAATAGGGACTTAAAGTGTGTCTGTGGTACTCCATAGTGACTTTATATAGACCTCAATGGTATTTTTGTGTCCTATTGCATCACTAAAATAGCCTTATTCTTCTTTCGCTGTGATATTTTAATAGCGTCCTTCTAAAATGTGGTGTTAAACGTGTCATGGTCATAAAGGGTGCAGGGCTCTATCGTCACTGTTTTACCATACTGTAACAACATATCATCTGTTCAGGAATCAACTTAGCATAAAATATAGGCCATACTCCAGCTCATTGAAGTGAAGTAGCATCTCCTCAAACATGTTTTTTTTTTTTCTTTCAGCCTAGCGCCCATTCTGAATACGTCATCACGTCAAGCACTTAACTTAGACTGTACTGTAAATGGGTCAGAGCACACACAGGGGGGGGGGGGGGGCGTGGTGGGCTGGGGTAGAGAGAGAGAGAGAGAGAGAGAGAGCGAGAGAGAAAGGAAGAGAGAGAGAGAGAGCAAAATAATGAAAACAAAGAATCATTTTCAGTCTGGGCCTAAAGGCCATTTCATGATTGCATGAGTGTTTTACCGCCCGGTTGAAAATGCAGTTGATAATGACAACCACAAATGTTTTTCATTGCATTGTTTCACTCATTGTTTCATTGCATCCCATCATGCAACGTGAGCTAGTGGCATGGGCCCACATTAGGTGTCGGCTCATATACTATAGCATCCATCCATCCAACTACAAAAGATCATTCCCTATATGTCTGCAATGACTCTCATACCATATTATCCCAAATGCTGAAACTAAATCAGCTTTGTGTGCATGCATATGTATAAGTGTGTGTGTGTGTGTGTGTGTGTGTGTGTGTGTGAGACAGATAGAGAGAGAGAGAGAGAGAGAGACTGCATATGTGAGTGTGTGGAGCCAAAGGGACGCAGGAGCCTCCAAGGTTTTTTCGCAGTCGCTAACAGGGAGCGTCACTTTCACAGGCGCCGTGCAACACTTTCGGTGTTCATTTCTCAGATGCTGTGTAAATGAATTCAGCGTTGCTTCGCCCACAGAGACTTCGAGGCTCCTCAGAAGTCAGTGCAGGCGGGCCCAATAATGCCGTCGCTCCAGCTGGAAAAAGTGCCTTTTCAACTACAACAAGCTGCATAAGTTTTGGGAAAGGAACACACACACACACACACACACACACACACAAAGACATTTATTTTAATTTGACCGACCCAGTGAATAACACGCTTTCCACAGATTATCCCTTATCAATTCAACTAGTTGTAGTGACTAGTTTAGGCAGGTAAACTCATCTAAACTCATCGTATCAAACTGATCAAAGTTGTGTGAGGATAGGGTCTTTTAAGAACAGCCCTATCCTATTTACCACTACATCACACATTGTGACTATTCAGCACTTTCAGAAGCTTTGTTGAGAAAAGTGATGCACAAATTGGATCGTTGTCATCACCATTATCGTATTACATAACCGTGCACTGGCAATCATTGGTTTCAGCACCACGGTCAGCGACCTCGATACAGGCCGTGCTTCAGAGGCACCTGGGAAACCAGTCTATTCGCGTGTGTGTGTGTGTGTGTGTGTGTGTGTGTGTGTGTGCGCGCGTTTCAGTATGTGTTGCAGTGAGAGAGAGGAAAAAGGGTGGGGTGGGTGGGTGGGTGGTCTGTCAGCTGGATTTCTTAGACCCCCCCCTTTGACCCTTTCACACCAGACTACTGACCTGAGAAATATGGGTAAACTTACGGGTCAACCTGGGTAAACTGACCCCGCGAAATTGGGTCGAGACCCAGTCAAACGGTGTGAAGGTTCAGCGTTTCGCCCCCCCTGTCACGTGTCACCAGCCTGGGCGGAACGCAAGAGTGTAAACACATCTGGATTCGATGACACAAGCTGTTACAAGCTGACGGCCCGTAGGACTTTCCCCTATACGAGGCTTGCTGTGAATTGCCTACACACACACACACACGGGGGGGGGGGGGGGACGGGCTTGGCTGATATCACAAAATATCATGATATCATCGGGCGGTGTGTGCGAAAGGGGTATCAATGACATCAACTTTTGTGGTCACTCCCTCGTGCGACAACAGGCCCCGAGCTTTGCTTTAGGCAAAATGGTCTTGAGAGAGCACTCGGAGTGCGCTGATGTTCATCGAAAGCCGTAGGAGAGTGATACTCACGCTCACTAGTCCCCTCGGTACCTATTAGCCTCATTTTGATTGCGGCATTCCTCTGTTTCCCCAGCCAATCGGACCCTGCCTCTGCCGCGCCGTCGCTCTTGGATGGCTATAACGAGGCCGGTGAGATGGAGCTAGCTCTCTTTCTCTTTCTCTCGCTTCCTCTGTCTCGGAAGAAAGGTGGCCTAATACATATTTATCGGTTCATTGGGTCAAGGTGTAATATCCGCGCCGTGAACACAACACAACATGCTCCCTGATGTACGCGGTCGGGGCATTCATCACCGTGGCAGAACCATTTACAGCTCGGGGCCCCTGCGCCACCTGCTTTCCACGCCCCGGCGGCGGATCCGCCTGCGTCTTCATTAGGCGCTGGGCCCGAACTACGCCGAGGCCAGATGTTCGGCGGGCCTTGACCCCCCGCCTCGCCTCAAATGAAATCTGCCCCCCGTATGTGGTTTGCATTATTTTGAAAAAAAACCATGACAAGCGTCCAGGTATCATGTGCAATCTCTCTCTCTCTCTCTCTCTCTCTCTCTCTCTCTCTCTCTCTCTCTCTGAAATGCAAAGTCCAAAACACAATAAAACTTTGCACAGTCATGCACACAACATCCCGTCAGCATATATGAAAACTCATCCTTGCAACACAGTCCTTGCTAGCCCATATGCATTAAAAAGATAGAGGTCGTTTGTCATCTTTAATGGAAAATTGCGATGCAAAAGAAAAAATATCTTCCTGCTAAGTAAACAAGTCTAAAGGCAAAAATAAAATTGGAGAGGTTCACAAACAACTTTCATGAGAACCTAAAATGCTAACAAAATGGTATTGTAAAAAAATTGTGTGTGTGTGTGGGGGGGGGGGGGGGGGGGCTTATTGACCGTTTTATGAATTGATTGCCGCTGAGCCTTCTGCTAGTTAACACTGCCGGTTATCACATGCCCAACAGCGGCCCTTTTTTTTCTCCAATTGGTCTCCTGCTGCAGTGGCTTAGGTTTGCATGTCGTCGCAGGGTATTATCCCCGACCGGTCAAAACAAATTGATCACTTTCAGAAAACTGGCCACTCAATTGATCCCTGAACAGATGTGATAAGCTCTATCCGCGGGGTTCATCCCCCTTTGGGGCTTTTTTGATGCAGGAAAACTTGCTGATCTGCCGCGTCCTCCCCTTTCTAATAAAGCTGTCATCGGCTGCCAATGTGCGCTTTCATGGCATCACTCCAAGCTGGCCGAGATCAATAGCAGCCTGTCAGGGAGCGGGTCCCCGGGCGTAACGAGGCTGCGAGACACATGGTAAGTAGACCAAAGAGGGAAGCTGGGCAACACCCTGATTGGTTAAGGACCTTGATTTCAACAGGCGGCCCTGACACTGTGAGAAGAGAAGAGAAGAGAAGAGAAGAGAAGAGAAGAGAAGAGAAGAGAAGAGAAGAGAAGAGAAGAGAAGAGAAGAGAAGAGAAGAGAATACAAGAGAAGAGAAGAGAAGAGAAGAGAAGAGAAGAGAAGAGAAGAGAAGAGAAGAGAAGAGAAGCAAAGAGAAGAGAAGAGAAGCGAATACAAGAGAAGAGAAGAGAAGAGAAGAGAAGAGAAGAGAAGAGAAGAGAAGAGAAGTGAATACAAGAGAAGCGAATACAAGAGAAGAGAAGCGAAGAGAAGAGAAGAGAAGAGAAGAGAATACAAGAGAAGAGGAGAGAAGAGAAGAGAAGAGAAGAGAAGAGAAGAGAAGAGAAGAGAAGAGAAGAGAAGAGAAGAGAAGAGAAGAGTATTAGTGGAAGTGTGTGCGATACAGTGTCACCAAGTGAATCATTATGGTTAGTTTCTGTCGGCAGATCGGTGATGTCAGAAGGCCTGTTGGTGTAGTGTGATATCACATCCCCCCTCTCTGCCATCGTCCCACTAGACTTGTACACACACACACTATATATATATCCATCACCTCGGCGAGAAGTACAGCTCTGCCAGTGTGTCATGCATATTTCATCAAACAACATGCGAGGCTGTGGAGCTCATAGCTCATGTGGCTTTGACATCTTGACTAACCAACCAGCACTGATGCACATACCGCTCTCTCTCTCTCTCTCTCTCTCTCTCTCTCTCTCTCTCTCTCTGGCTGCGGTGGAAATGTACTGTTGCCCACTCCGGACGGATGTGAGGGGAATTCCTGTGCCGGATGTGCAGTGACACATGCAAACACACACACACACCAACACACATAAAACACACAATTTATTACGTCACGTGAGCTAATCCCCACGCGTCCATGTTTTCAGCCTTATAGATGACATTTGCTGAACTTACTTCTGAGTTCTTGATTGACTTCATAATAAAGTACAGTGTTGTTTTTTCAACTAATGTGTGGAAATGCCTTGGTTTGGGAAGAGGGTGAGGTAAGGCTGATTTAATGCTCACCCCATTACTCAATCATGTAAAAACCCACAAACACGGTGGTGATTTGTCGGCTGCCAGCCTTTCCCTCGTCCAAAGGGAACTAGACTCTCAGTTGAATGGATCAAGCCATTCGGTTGCTCCAGCTCCTCTTTTGTTTTACCCTATCAAGCCAGGCCTGCCCTTGTTGTATTTTGTAGGATTTACCAGATGGAAACTGAAAACAAAAAACCCCTGTCCTTTTAGAGAACTTACAGAGCTTTCAGCACCAAACCTGACATCGTGTCAGGTTAGGTAATTGAGTTCATACTGGGTTGAATCTGCTCCAAAATGAAACAACTTAGATTAGTGTGTGCCCAGTGGTGAGGAATTGATTGAAGTTGAGACTAGCCATTAGTTTCCTTGATAACTGCACTTGTGGGGAAGAGCACAGCGAGCACAGGAAGGCATAACACATCTCCTGAATGGAGGCAGTTCCATTATTCTCAGTCGGCCCTCCTCACTTCCCTCCTCGCCATTCATATGTGGATGTAATCACCAACGAAAAGAGAAAGACGCCAATCTGTCAGGATGATTCACTGTCAATTCACTGGGGTTTTGATAAAGCTCCAGTCTCTGCGGCAACCGGGGGAGATTGAACACGCCTCCTAACTCTTCTTATAATCTATGTATTGACACGTCTCATGGTGCAGCACTGATTGGGGATGATTGTGAGGAGACGGCTCCTCAGCCAAAGGCTTTAATTTGATGAAGTGTGGTGACAGAAAGTGATAACCGGAGCTGGTCATTGGCAGTTGGATGGGTGCAGACCATATATGTTATGACATGTGTTGAAGCCTAGTTTTATTTTAAGAATGAGCTCCAGCTTTCGAGCTTTTTCTAGTTTGTTCAGCTTTTCTCTGCTGCATGTCCGTGCGGTGGAAAGCATTGTGTCAGAACACTTTGTTTTTGCAGCACAGCACGTTGCCAAGGCTTCCTCCAAGGTTTTACATTGTCCGTGTTCGGACTCGCAATGTGTAAAGTACACCCAAATATATAACGGCAACATCTTGGTCAGCTAAAGCCCGATTGGGGAGCGGGCGGCCTTTATGTCTGAGCCATGAGTCTAGAAGGGGCTGTTGACTTTCCAGTGGGCAAGGTCTTGTTACACAGCTTGCACCAATGAGCAGTGCTCAGGGTAATACACTACAGATGAAAAACACGAAACGCAACAAGTTATTATAGAATGTTCCACCAGGGTGAACTGTTTTGCATTAAAGGTGGTACACGGATAGCCTTGCTTGTGTAACAGGCCCTCGTTTGTGCCATTACATACATCATGCAGAAATCGATCAACTTCTCTCTCTCACACTCAAACAAAACTTTAAAACTTATGGTGGGCCTGTGATTGTAAGAACACGAGTACAACTTCTCAAAGATCAAATCGTAACCTTGTAAACTGATGTGGGCGGTAAACTCAACATTTCCCACTAAGCAGCTTTCTATTGATTGACTTAATCCTGCTGTCAAATATATGTGGAATGCAAATGATTTGACAGCATTCTCAAATTGACCTAAGGCCAATTCAGCATCACACTTCCATTACTTGCTATAAATAGATGTTGGGATTTGCAGTACCTAAGTAAATTAATTGCATATAATGTTGCAAACTGATCGGTCTTGGTGCATTAAAGATGATATGAGTTTGACCTGATGCTCATACAAGTGATTCAAACCTAATTAGGCCGAGAAAATCGACGTTGCAAGTGAAACAGTGCGGTTCACGTTTCAGGAAATGATATTGAGGCTCATTGATCAGCACGTCACGCGCTTCTTGGAAATAAGGTGACTGGCGCCATTGCGTGGTTTAATGGGAAATTACACGAGTTTGCCTGGGGGTAGGGGGGGGGGGGGGGGGGCGTGGTGGTCAGATGGGCATATGCTGCTGTGTACTTTAAGTCAAAATACACCGAGGGCACTGGAGAAAATAGAAAGGGGGGAGAGAAAAAATGCTCTGAAGTATTACACTGCAGAAAAATTCCATAAAAGTCACCATAATAAAATCGACTTGACTTGTATTGATTCTTAACGTCTTGTTTTTCTGAAAAGAAGACAACATCTTCCAGTGGGGTGAAATCATTTCAATCGATTCTCATGCAAAACAACTAAATAAAGTGACATAATCTTGGCAGTGTTGTAGTGAAACTATCCCATCCCAGTTTTTCCTTGACCCAAAATAAGATTTCAAGACTGGATGCTAGATTAAATGATTTATTACAATGGACATATTTTGCAGTGTACACGTGCACTGTCGCGTGGATTTCTTTCCAAGCTGTTTCCCCCCATACCCTCTTAATCAATCAGCCGCTTTTGTTTTTCCTGGGAAATACCTCGTGGTTATAGCACACTGACAAAGTTTAATCCTGAAACTCGGAGCGCGACGAACGAAACTATGTTTGAGTTCCTCCGTCCCTTTTCCTGGACCAAGTTCCTGAGGGAGGGCCAATAATAAAAGCCATGGGAAAGTTCTCCCCACTTTTTCCGATTACAGCGTTTCTTCTTAAAGAAAGCAAACACAACTGGCTCCTACCAGACCAGAGGTGACCGCAGCACACGGAGCGCTGAGACCGAGTCGACGAGGAGACAAACCCCACTTCACGGCAGAGACAGGTAAAAATCATGTCGGATAAGGATTGTCACGATGACGAAAAATATTCCGATGGGGATTTCTAGCGTTTTCTGTGGTAGGCTACTTACATTATAGTGGCTTTTTTGTGCTTTCTATCACTATAATATTTATTTTATATTCCAATGGAGATTATAGTGTGTCTGTGATACTTAATAGTGACGTTATAGTTACTTTATTGTAGCCTATTATGTGGTATTTTTTAAAATCTTTTACGGTGTCACTATAATATTCCTATACAATTCTGATAGGGACTTATAGTGCGTCTTTAGTCCCCAAAACGGAGTTTATAGTGACATTATCATACTTTATGGTAGCTTTTTAATCTCCTATGGTATCACTAAAATATCTTGATAAACTTCCTGTAGAGATTTATAGTGTGCCTGTGGGACGTAACAGTGACTTTATCAAATTTGATGGCCTTTTTATTTCCTACTGTATTACTTTAATACTCCTATAATATTCCAATAGGAATTTATAGTGTGGCTGTAGTACTTAATAGTGACTTTATGGTGACTTCATCAAGTGTTATGTAATTTGTCTCCTATGGTATCACTGTAATTTTCCTATAGTGAACAACAATGTGTTTGTGGTGCTTTATAGGTTTATATGTTGTGCCTTATATGGAAATATTCCGCTTGATTACAGTAATGCTCAGTACAGTTCTCTGACTCAGGACCCTTACATCAATGAAATGATCTCTGGCATTTCAGTAGCGTAGTGTGTAGTGTAGTAACTTCAAAAGGAGTCAGAAGGAGTTTGTATTGTGAATGACATGCACAGTGCCTATTTCTCAGAGGGGAAGAAATAACAGACAAACACAAATAGCCAAAGCAAATAGACAAGTCATAGCAGTTCTTAACGACACACAGGATGTTTATCCAGATGTGTGTGTGTGTGTGTGTGTGTGTGTGCATCAGGACAAGATGTCAGATGTCATGTAGAGACCTCAGGATCCACTTTTAGGGGTCGTTGAGTGTGTGACTGTGCAACATGTATTTGCTTTCCGATAAGGGACACTGTGTCATTTGTCATCCAAACCTTCCAGAATAAAATAACCCCCTACTCTCAATGTCAGAAAATCAGATTGGGAAAAAATTAATATGAAAATAGCAAGATAGTATATAACTAAAATATATATAAATATAACTTTAAAATTAGAAAAATTTGAGAGCCACCTCTTGGCTTCACCCACTCTTGGTTTACTGTGAATAGAGAATAAAATGAACATTTTTCCATTCATGATAAAGTTTTACTACTCTGTGTTTTTAGTTTGTTTTAGTACATTTAAGTACATTGGAGGGCTTGTTTTTCAGCTTTGGAGCCCACCCTAACGATGGTGTGAGCTCATGGAAGAAGTAATAAAGGTTGTTGTAATGCGTAGCCAGATACACATGTTCCCTATTAAAAAAGACACCATTATTTTGAAAAGCTTAGGAGAAACTGTTGCTTATATAAATCAGCAAAGACATGTATTACCTACATGTTTATAAAAATAACATGTTTGTAAAAATACACCGATAAGCTGTTAGGTGTTACAAGCCAATCTGTTCGATCTGTATGTAACTCATGAAGATTTATGTCAGCCTAAAAAGGAGCGTAAATCCAAAGTTGGGTAACAGAGTTTAGGTATAGGTTTTCCCTCCAGTACATCTCTGAATCTGAACAGTCAGCAGTCAGGGGGACAGGGAGGCCTAGTGGGTAGAGAGGTCCGGCCCCCAGCAACAGCCTGTGTTCATCAAAAGCCACAGTGTCCCGCTGAGACACTGAGCGTCTACCTGTCCACTTACTGTTAGTCGCTCTGGATGATACCATCAGTTAATTGCCTTAAATAAGTCGAAACACAATGGGCCTCTTTGTCCTTCTAATCCGAATCTCAATCTTTAGCAGTGATTAATATGTGTCTTTGAGCCAACCATTGTTCCTAAATCTTTCTCCCATTCTCCCTCCATCTCTCTCTCCCCATCCTTCCATCCATCCCTCCATCCTCCCCTTCTTCTACCACCTTGCCCTCTTAGGTGCGGAGGATGTCAAGAGCTGACTGGTCCTTCCTGGAACGCCTGCTGGAGGAGGGCCAGGAGTATTCGACAGGTGTGGGCCGGATCTGGCTCACCGTTCTCTTCCTGTTTCGCATACTGGTGCTGGCCACCGCCACCGAGTCGGCCTGGGACGACGAGCAGTCCATCTTTCTCTGCAACACCGACCAACCGGGCTGCACGCCCGTCTGCTACGACAGAGCCTTCCCCATCTCCCACTTCCGCTACTTTGTCCTACAAGTCATCTTCGTCTCCACGCCAACCATCTTCTACTTCGGATACGTGGCCATATGGACCGGGAAGGACATGAAAGAAGAGGACGAAAAGGTGGAGGAAGGCGGTGGCAGTAACAGAGGGGAAAGTGCGAGAGACGGTGAGAACGGCGAGGTCAAGAGAGACAATAAGGAGAACAAGGAGGAAGGGGTTAAGGGGGCTGCGGCGAGAAGTGGAAAAGTGAGGAAAGTTCTTCCCGAGGTTCCTAAACTGAAAGGCAGGCTGCTGTGCGCGTACACGTTCAGCATCGTCACAAAGGTCCTCCTGGAAGTCGGCTTCATGGCGGGGCTGTGGTTCCTCTACGACGGCTTCGTCATCGCGCCCAAGTTCGAGTGCACCACGTGGCCTTGCCCTCACACCGTGGACTGCTTTGTCTCCCGACCCACGGAGAAGACCGTCTTCACCATCTACACCCAGGTCGTCGCGGCCGTCTCCCTGCTCCTCAACCTCATCGAGCTCCTCCACCTCCTCCAGCTGGCCGTCTCCCACCGGCTGGAGAAGCGCTACCGGGCCCGGTACCGGCTCCGACCGCCCCGGACGGAGCCGGTACCGGCCCCGCAAGAGGCGCCGGCGGGGAGCCATCTCCACCTCCCCGCGGAGGGGGAGGATTCGGGCTACCCCAAGCCCTGCGTGAGCTACGTGGATCTGGGGGTTGAGGCGATCTGGGGGCCCGGGGAGGCCGGGAGCGACCTGCTCCCCAGTTATCTGAACTGCATCGGGGGTATGAGGACCACGCATTCCCCCAGAGCCCACCATAAGAAGCAAGCGCACCACAACGGGAAACACAGCAAGGGTGCTCATAAGGGACACGCAAAGCAGAAGCATTATGTATGACACAGTAATGGGTTAAGATGATGCTCTTGACTATGAAGGCTTTGTTTGGTTTCAAAGTTGCCCGTTTTAAAAAAAAATAATGCCATACAAACGACACTCGACTATCAGGAGTGCACAATAAGAGCTCAAATGAGGAAGAGATGAAGAAGAACAACTATTGCACTGTGACTCGGATGCCTCGGAGGCAGCCAGACATTCAAACAGAGATTTTACAGATAAATGGACCCGTTCAAAACGAAACATTTTCAGAGCGCTCTCCCCGTAGGCGAGAGCAAGGGACCCAGCAAAGAAAATGAGAACTCCACTGTGAGAGGAGATTACAGTCATAAGATTTCTTCAGGTTGGCAATTAATGGCTTTCGGTGCAGAATGGGACAGTAGACTGGGGTGTGTGTGTGTGTGAGGGGTGGGGGGTCATGTGATGGAGCTGGACCCTGTGGGTAAATTGTCCTCTTAAGTCCCCCAGAGATTTACACTGTAACTCATGGAGCCCCTTGCAGCCCCTCCCCCCTCCTCCTCCCCAGGGCTCAACGCTGGACAGTGGAATGTACTGGGCTCTGGATGCTGATCAACTCTCAAGGGGATGACATGCGTATGCACGACAACACACGCGCACACACACACACAGAATCCCCCAACCCCCCTATCACCCAATGAGACTTGGTCAGGGGAAGCAAGGGGTAAGGAGGAGGAGGAGGAGCCAAACCATGGAATTCTGGGATTGTTGAGGACCGATGCTTGCCAGTAACCATGACATTTTAATATGAGCTGTGGCGAGGCGGGGTAGAGAGAGTGTGCCACTGGAACAATGTTGTGAGGGGGGGGGGGGGGGGGGGGGCATCACAGGGAGAACTGAACGCAGGGGGAAAAAAAAGAAAAGTTTGAAACTCTCTCGAACCCCTTTGAGCTTGCACGTGTAAGTGTGTGATATAGGATACATGAGGCGGATTGAATGCGGTACAGTTGAAGCAGAGATAGGTGAGTGCAGGTGGGACTTAATATGTGAAAAAAAACAGTATTTAATGTAGATATTGAGGCATTCGGGAAAGAAATATCAGTGTTAATATTTATTATTTTGTGGACAATAAATTTCATTTATCATATTTCAATGAAGGCACTGTCAGTTCTCTTCATTTCATACTACTGATAATACTACGTTTAATAACCTTTTCCTATCTAAATAGCCAGAAAATACAGAAAGTGTTTTATAGAGGGGTTACGCCATCCGAAAGCATAGATACAATATGAATCCCATTCCCAAAAAGTTCATATATTGTGTGCGTGATGGTTCAATTACCTTGCTGTACTGAACACAGGGCTGATATTTCACTGTGTGCGGGGTGGAATACTACACAGAATGCATGGCCGCTGTGTGTGGCCAGCATACACTTCCCACTATCCAAATACTGTCACAATGCCGAGGCACTGAATCACTCACCAGAAAGACCGTTGGGAATAATAGAAAAAACAAGAGGTGCGGAGGGAAGCGGATGAGCCTTCCGGTCTTATCGTGAGCGTAACCTCCTCTGGAAAAAAAAAGAATTGGTATGGGAAATAACTTTGATTTAATGGCCTGTTTTCAAATCTGTAGCTCAAAGCTGCGCGGGGGGGGGGGGAAGAAAGGCATCATTTATATGCCAGTAAAAGTTGATACAAGGGTGGAAAAGCTCCCTGGCGCTGGCTGTATTTCATGTCGACTCCGCTTTGGTGGAACGCGATTGATAAAATCCTGAACTCGGCGTCTTCGACAGAGGCGCTCGCCGAGGCTCTGAGTGAGCGAGTGCCTCAAACTGTGTCATTTCCAGCAATTTATTTATTTCCACAACTGTCTCCATGACAATAAGCGGGTTATCTGTGGCAGGAAAGGGGGCTGATGGGAAATTTAGGTGGGACGGGCTCTCATAAAACGAAGCGGCTCGAACTGCGGGAGACCAAAAGCAGCAACAAGCAACTGAGAAGTCAGAAATAAAAAAATAAAAAAGGAATTGCTGACATTCTTTGCAGCGATTTCATCAAAACATTTCATGATTTAAAGGGGGAAAAAAAGGAAGACTATTCTTCATTCTTAATTGTAAAGCATTTCCCTGTTTGAAGGATAAATTGGCAGGTATTGTTGAGAGAACGATCCAAACAGAGCCTGCTGAAGCTGCCCAGTTCAATGCCTGTCCGCAAAAAAAAACAAAAAAAACTTGGCTGGCATTCTCCTGCAGGCTGTTATCTCAGTCCAGGTGTGCGTGTGCACGTGCATGTGTGTGTGTGTGTTTTCCACAAAGCCGCCGGGGAGGTCAGGGAACAGATTGCGCGGGGCGTCCCATATCGGGGCCCTCCGCTTGCCAACCAAAGCCAGCGGTCGGAACAGCGGCGGTCCCCTTTTTTTTTCCGCATCCATCTTCTTCATCGGGCCTGGAGAAGCCCAAACGCCCCCCCCCCCCCCCCCCCCCCCGCTGTGTTCCTTTCCCTTTTAACTGCTACAGAGTTGAACCCTCACCCCTGCTCAGTGAAGCAAACACACAACTCTGCTGCACTGAAAACAACACGGTAAAAAAAAAAAAAAGCTGTGCAGACGAAAATGATGTTTTGACTTACTTGTGACAGGTGAGACTCAGCCAGGACAATGGGACATTACTGTAACGTTCCCCTATTCATCGGTTTGAGTAGCACCCCCCCCCCCCCCTGACTATTAACGTCTAGACCGTTTCCCACCACTTCAGATAATCGCTTCAGTCACACACCGGCGTTCGAGGAGATGCAGATAAAAGCCCGACTCGGACAATGGAGATGTCAGTTTGTTTGTGTGAGCCGTGCACATATAACGAAAGGTGGGTGGGGGGAGTCGTGGCTTTGGGAGGATCCCCCTTTTTGGGCCATAGGTTGTTCCTCACAGTGAAGACACACACACAGCCTTTCAGGAATCAGCTGCCATTCGGACTGTTTCCTGACATTGTTTGAACTCGACGCTGATGCATTTCCCCCCCCCACCCAGCGCGTTCTCCTCATGAGGCATTTGTCGCAGAGCACCGTTGACACACCGCGATGTAAAGCGGTTCAAAAGCAGCCTGATGGCGTAGGTCCGAGTAGGTCTCGGACCCACAGCTACTTCTCGTTGTGGGAATGTCTTTCAGCGGTGCCGGGCTTCTGGTGCGCTTATGAGGTCCAGCTGTGCGCCAGTTGTAGGCCCGGCCCGGTCCAAAGCCGGGCCAGAATGGAGCTGCTATGCTGTCGTGCTTCTTGCCAGCTGTACTGCCTGGAAGCCCCCGCGTATCCCAAGGGCCAGCGCTCAGAACCGGCAGAGAAGAACACACACACACACACACACATTTAAACACAAGGGTCCGGCATGACTTAAAATAGTAGGCTGTGTGTGTGTGTGAGAGAGAGGGCACACAAGTTATGCAACATCTCTTTTTTTGGAGGCACATTGAAAATAATGTGGCATGCAAAAGAAGAAACCACTTTTAGTCTGTGGAGAGAGAGAGAGAGAGAGAGAGAGAGACTATTCCATCTCTTTCTCTCAGCATATACGCAGTATTGACACGCGAGTTTCTCTGTATCCATAACAATATCACGTCCCCTAATTCGGGGCACAGTTTTCCCTACTCGACAAAACAATGAAAATTTGCCACGGCCGGTTCCTAAATATAGACCCTGGGTAAAGGAAGTGGGTCCCGTATCTGTTTCCTGTCCCGGCATTGTGTCTCCCCCAGGGATTGGCCATTTGGGATTGTTCACCCTGACAATGGGGCCCGCGGTGGGCATTGTTATATTGTTTTGCTCGGCTCCCCCTCTTTTGCGTTGACCTAATGTCACGGCCACCCCATCAAAGGCCTGTAGAAGAGGATGAAATGGGCGAGGAGCCTGCTGTGCGGCTGGAGTCAATTACAGGGGGGTGGGGGGGTACTGGTTATGGCAAGACACAGACGTATGTGTTTGTGTGATGTGCTCGTTGAATCTATTGATGGTGGAGCTGGATGATGGTGAGTTAGGGGTAGCACCTGGGGCACTTGAACTCTAGACTCTGTTTGGTTCATGACCTTTAGGGGTTTCAGTATTTTCATTCTCTGGTTTTCTCTCTGAATTATTTTTATGTAGATGCTACTATGATCCGAATTCCCTCATCATGAAACAACAATATGGATTAGAGTTTGACTGATATGTTCCTATGAAAAGCCAACACTGAAACTACGGATCGTCGATATTTTGTCATTAAATCACATTTTCATGCCAGAAATCTTTTATTGTTTTGATTTTTTTTTTTCTCTGAGAATTTTTTTTCTTCCACAGGATGGGAAAACAGCATTTAGACCGTGGCAGACTTGACACCAATTAAGTCATTACTGTCTGCTTTTAGACTGATTAACACATTACCAGCCTCTGCAGCAAAACCCATTCAGTGACTTGGCCACGCTCCATTCTGTAAATATCCCTGTGAGAATACACTTGTGCTCTTGTGTTTATGTTCAGGCTTTGTACTTGAGGTTTGTACTTCCCTGTGTATGAGTGCGATATGCAGCCATACCTGTATTCCTGGATTCTTCTGTCAGTGTGTGTGTGTGTGTGTGTGTGTGTGTGTTTTAACAGTGGACGTGATGCCCTTCCAGCAGGCAGACGGCTCCATTGTTCCTGCAGCAGAGGGAACGCCGTCTCCGGCCTCTCTCTCCGCTCAGGATGTTGGGATTTAAACCGCCTGCAAAAGAATCAGCCAGCGTCGCCCCGCGCCCATTATCCCCATCGTCCAGCAAAAACAATGGAGCGCCTCCCCTGCATCTCCCTCCTTTCCCATGAACCGCAGTGTTCGGTTCCCACAGTTGCTGCTGTCCGGCGGTCCCGAGGAGCTGCTGGGACCCATTGTTAATAACGGGGCTGACCTGTCGTCTGATTGTTCCCGGGGGGGACATCAGGGGTGTCTTTTTGGCCCATGGACACACACACACACACACACACACACACACACACACCTCTCACCTTGACAAACAGGTAAACAATGGAGAGATGAAGAATGGGTTTATTGTAAATTGCATATTTATTTGCATCTCTCTCTGCCTCACACACACACACACACACACACACACACACACACATATATATTCTAGCTGCAACTGCAAGCGTCTACCTCTCCATCCCCTCAATAGCCCTGGATCCAGATGGAAACTTCCACCAGCTTGAAATAATTACCACTCTGAACATGCACAGCCCAGGTTACTGGAGTGGAGCGGGCCGTTCCACTGATAGCGAACTTGAGCGGTGGTGGTGGTGGTGGGGGTGGGGTGGTGGGGGAGGGGCGGAGGGGGGTTAAGCCGATGACTGCCGATAGCACAGCATTTAACACACCGCTGCCAATGTAAATTCGGGCCTCGCGATCCTTCCAATTTTGCTGGCTGGCGGTGTAATGTAGCATAATTTATCCTGGCACGCTGGAAAGGTTATCATCTATTAAGAGTGCTCCTGAGGCTCGGGAGAGAGATGGACCTTTCTGTTTCACTATTCAACACAGGAAAGGCCGGGGGGGCCGGGGCGGACTGGAGTAAAAGTGCCAACGCCATAATTGTTGTGGGTTACTCCGTGTGAATCATTGTCTCCCATTTTAAAAGCCTCCATAAAGTTTTCTCATCCTGCAGGTTTTTTTTGTTGCCGCGGCACTAACAACCTCTTGCATTATGAATGACGATGAATTATGATGAATACCAACTCAACTCTTTTTTGCATCGCTGCTCTCTCTCTCTCTCTCTCTGGTAAGAATAATAAGGTCATACTTTATTGATACCAATGGGAAAACTCTTTCTGCTTGCCCACTACTAAAGGGAGGTCAGAGATGCCTTGCTCAAGGACACTTAGGCAGGGCGGGCAGGTCCTACAGTTGAAGCGCAGTCTCTTGCCATTATTTCAAATAAGCATGGCATTTATCATGATTATCACTGGGAAAATCATAAACCAAACACAACTATGTCTAGAGCTGGGTTATGGTCCACTGCTCTTGTTGGCCTGGCATACAAATCTGATGTGCCACATTACTGACATTACTGCGAGACGCCAAGAGGGTAGAAACTGCTCTTAAAAAGCTGCTATGTTGTTGCATGTGGAACAGAGTAAAAAAAAAACATGTATCCTTAGCTTAGTAATTATGGAACAAAAGTGAACAGAAAGGCTTTGCACCCACAAATTCAGTCCGTGGAACAGTTACAGGCTGCACATCTTTAAGTCACCTATTGGACTTGCTTCTCTGTCAGCTTTGCCCGAGCCGTTGCAGCCCACGGGAATAACATGTTTGGATCTTCAAATTGAGTGGTTTTCCCCTCAGGACACTTCCTTCCAAAAGGCGGAGTACATAAACGGACCATAGGTCAACGTTCTGGGAAGCGACATGATTGAAAAATGAAAGTGAGTTGGTGGTTTCGCTATTTGTCACTGCATTGTCCACCGATCATTTCCTGCTTGGAGCTGTATGAGCGAGGGGTCACTGGTTCCTTCCTATGACTTTGATGTTGATTCCTGTCCTTGGAGGCCGATATTGTTTCACGTGAATGTCTGGATAAACATCTGAACAAAAACTGAAACTTTATTACTTTCTATTCACTAGTAGTGCCAGTGATAGGGGAGGAAAAAAACATCTCAACATTCCGTAAGACAATTCTTTATTACATGACTGAACACAGCAACGATCATTTCAATAGGGCATACATTTTCAGCGTACAAATATCACTGTATTATTCGATATTATGACACATAAAACACACTGAAGCAGTGCCCAAATCATCCATGCAGACTTTCTAAAATGAAAGTAAAGTGTGTATGGCTTCATTACAGACGATGGGGCTGAATAGCTTGAACTTCCCGAGAGCTCCCACATTCTTCTCTCATGTTGTCATATGCCATCATGAACATTTACAAAAAACCCCAACATGAATTGAAATAAAAAGGAGTACAGCAAAGACTCATCTTTCCCTCCTCCCATTATGTTCACAAACAGGAACGCTGTTATATCCAGAGTAAAATAGGACACTTTCCGACAGGCTCGTTGTAAGGAATAATCCCCTTTTGATCCAGAAGATGACATTCAAGTGTTTTGATAGCGAAGCCACAATGAAACTTGTCTCACGGCGCCACATCTACACTTGAATAAAACAGACACGTTCTGTCTAGTTGTGTAAACGTAAACTGAAGGCAAACAGAGCGAATCACATCAAACCATGCCACTGATTTTTGAACGTCCAGACTAAAGCGGTCAGAGATGCCCTATAGCATCTATAGTCACATAGCTCTGTGCAGTGTATCTGATTACAGTGGCTTTGGTTAATAATCAACGCAACGAGCATGTGCAAGGGAAAGTTCAGTGAATCACAGTTTCATGGCTACATTTACCTAAAATAAGTACTCACTTTCTAATAATCCTTTAGCTTCCCAAGTGTCTGATGACTGCATGGGCATGCCGAGGCTTTAGGTACACAGGAGTGACATTGTGTGGCCAATGTGGATTAGAAGGTTGGGTGATTTGGCTCACCCCCTTTAAAAAAAAAAAGGGAAATTCCACCCTCAGATACTCTTAAACTGTTATATATCCTGAATCTGTGATGGTCAACAAATTCCAGGAGTTATTCTGTGATGAAGTGTTGGAATTAACTTTTTTGTTGTTTCCACTTTGCCTCGACCTGCGAAATCTACTTCAGCTGGTGATTTCCTACATGTCCCAGAATGCCAGCAGGTATTTCTAGTTAATCATAAAAAGATTGTGCATACTTGTGTGAATATGACTAGTAATTATTATTTTCATTACCTGGACTTTGGTAGATTCACGGCAGCCATGTTTGACACTCTTTGGTTATTTGTACCGCCAGGTAGGAGATATCGGAGCCTTTCTGAAGTTCCTATAAATCCTGGATGAACCGAATAGGAAACGGTATTTCCCACTCGGAAGCTCATATTTACGTCTCTCATTAGACCGAAACGCATCATCAGCTGAAAGAAGCCCTCGCTCTTCAAGTCTGTGTTACTGACATGAAAACGTGATGCTTACCGTTGATTGTTTTAGACCAAATTTCTCTCTTATTAAACTCCAATGCAGCTGAGCTATAAATATATTGATGTGACTTGTCTATGTCTGGCCAATTAATCATGGGAATATGAAAAATACACTGTCAAAAAAACAAAATGGACCCAGAAATACAAGGTACATCGCCAATGGCTTAGCTTTAACAGAGTTCAAGTGTTTTAGGGTGGATTTTTCCTTTACCTCCAAGCACTGGATTGAGCATTAGTGCTGGGGGGTGGTGGCGAGAGTTTCTCAATCCAGGAACGGTTAGCTCTTTTCAGGTCGGTTCCTATTCAGTGCTGCTCTGGGTGTGAACTCCAGTTTCTCTTTCAGGCTAAGGACCTGGGTGCCGTCCGTCTCCCCTTGCTCCTGCAGCTTCCTCTCCTCCCTCAGTTCCAAGATGCTCTTCTCCTCCTCCCGAGGTTTGGGGGTGCCCCTGATGAACCACTCCAGGTGGTAGCCCACTGCCCCGACCACGAAGGCTACGGGGAAGGTGACGTAGGGGGCGTAGGTCCGCATGGCCGTCCATACCACAGGCCACATGGCTGCACACGGTTCTGGGCTAGCCTACAGGTGCTCCACTGGGGAAATGAGAATGGACAGTAAGCGGAATTTGGCTTAAATTACATGAAATGTATGACATTGCAGTTTGAGACAGCAGTGATGAGGCAGTATCATTCTCATTCAAAAAATATCTGTGTTGACACAGATTAACGCCACCCTATGGAGAGTTGAAGTGAAACAGGTGTCCTAAAAAAAAAATGACCCGGTCACCAGTGACATAAACGTCCTTGGAAAGCCCTACTCACCTTCTCCCAACAACACGACTAGAGACCTTCAAAACAAATGCTGAATCTGACACGTTCCCAAACAGCGTATATACACTTACATAATAACTAAAAAGCTCGCTATTTGTCTCAAATATCAGCAGCCAAAACAAAAACCCTGGAGTGACTATAGCCTCGTTATGTTCGGTTCTCTCGTGGGATCTTGGCGAACCAAATCGGTGTTATAATTGTATTGTAATACGTGCTGCTTGGTGGAGTTGATGCACGCCGAAGTGAGCAGTGGCTACTAACGATAAGTAAAAGGTCTTACGTTTTATTTTAGCAGCTATGTGGCTTTGTCGATAAGCAACGCAACATTACCGTAGCATGATTTTTTCATGGACTTTGGCGTGACGTTCTCCCTATACCAGAGACCGGTTGGCACTGCCTTCTAAAACAGATGAGTTGAGATCCTTGGAAGGACTGCGTAACGAGTTTGTCTGCATTTGTTTGATGGGAAGGGCGGATTGTTAATGGGTATGTGCAAGCGAGATTTAAATACGATTGTTTGTAACAGGATTAGACTGTTGACGACAGTGTTCAGGACTGGAAAGGCTGTCTGGAAGCTACGCGTGCTCACGCAGCTACATTTGAAAAAAAACAAACACCGGGGCTGGCTTGACTGCGACAACCTAAACAATAATTTCTCGTGATTTTCCCGTGTGACCCTCTAATGTGTTTATCCCTCTTATGTAGTTCCTCAATGATGACGTTATTTCAAAGACAGTCACTCACCTTTACCGTTAGCACGTTGACAATGCGGTGGATTTAACGCAACTTCCGTTTGACTTCAGCACGCCCGCTTCCTGGTTACATTCTATTGGCTGTAACACAGGGAACCCTTACTAGATCCAACCAATCGCCGCATTCCAACTAAATTCGTTTGTAGTTTAGCGCCCCCAGGTGGTCAAATTGTTTAGTACACTGTTTAGTACGACTTCTACTACTGCTACTACTATTACTGCTACTATTACTGCTGCTACTACTACTTCTACTTCTACTTCTAACAGGGGTTACTCAAGAATCAGACCAGCAGAGAATGAACTATAGGCAGATAGATAATTAAATACAATGAAAAGGTAACTAAGCACATAAGTAAGTTGTAAGCAGTACCTAAGTAAGTTAAGAGTAAGCAACTCTTGCTTTTACATGAGTCATTTTCTAAAAGCGGTCTTCCTCTGACAAGTAAAATCTAATTAAAAAAGCAGTACTTGTGCTGGAGTAAAATATGTCATTACTCTTTCCACCTCTGCTGCTTTTCCTCAATGGCAAGAGTTACACTTCAGTATCAGTATCTGATCCAAATCACCTGAAATCTACAGGTGTCTCTATCCTCATAAGTATATCTATTTTTCACAAGAGATAAGATAAGATGACTCAGAACTTTAACCCACAATGTGCTTTTAATTCACAGTCTCCGTCGTCTTCTAGCTCTTTTTTTAATGAACCTAGTTACCTCAAATTCATCCTCCTCCTTGTCCTCCCCTCCTTCACCTCCTCCACCTTTTCCTCCTCCATTTACCATTTCTCATCTTAATCCTGCTTCCGCACTGGAATTTCCTCACTGTCTTCCGCTGCATTCAATTTGCCATTACTCATTCTTCCTCCCTTTATTCCCTTTATTTACCACCCTCCCCCCTTTGTCATTTTCCGTACTCTCCTCGCGCCCGCCTCCTCACTATCATCCAGTCTCTCTCAGCTTGCCTGGTCTTCCTCTTCATTTGCTCCACCACTTCTGTACTGCAAGTTCCCTCCCGGCCCTCCCTCCTCTCACCAGCACCTCGAGGTCTCAGGTCTACAGTGACTACCAGCTCCAGGAACATCTCTTCATGACACCTCTGTCTCAAACCCCTTCATGATTCCTTGTCTTTCCTGCAGGGCAAGCCCACCAGGCCCTCAGAAAACCTAAGCAGAGGAAATACACCTTACCTATTCATTCATTTCCTCCTCATTGTTATACACTGCTTTATTTGTCGTTGTTTCCCTTATTTCCTATGCGATCATTCAAGTTTTAACTCCTCTTAGTCTTATTTATCTCATCAAGCTGAAGGGGAGAAGAGAAGCGCATCAAAAGACTGGCTTGCTTTTATATCAAGCGACCTGAAAAGTATGTATAGTCTAAGGTAGATGTGTTCCTGTGCACCTAACGAACTCAACGTGGGATACCTGGACGCCTGTTCTATCCCTTCCATGCATTAAAACAACTCAGAGAGAGCCATAAAAATGCGAGCCCTTTCTGTGCATTTGATGGTATTTGAGCACAAAATCATCCCATCAAAGAACATGATCCATAACCATGATCTGACAGTATTGTATCATACACTGACAAGGCACAGACTCTTCCACTTGGATAACAAGCCCTCGGAGACACGTTCAGAGGCTTTGCTCTTACTTTAAACTGTGTATACAGGATGCTGAGAAACTGTACATTTCAGTCAACCAAGGGGAAACATAACAGAAAACATGTACAGGGTGGATGAAAAGATCCCACCAAGCGGCTGCAGTGTCTGGGTATAAGATATGTAAATGTGCTTTGTAACGAGCTTCATGATCGATAACACTGATATTTGTGTGACTCGCGCCAGCAAGCTGCTCAGTGGGCGTGTTTCCCACAAAACTATCCATGCATACAGGGTTGATCTCTAGTTATTAGAACGTAGCCTGTCATGTCGGGAGCTACGGCCAGATTTGACTCATTGACCACTGGTAAAAAGCCAATACATGCTGCCATCCAAATGTCCATATTATTGATATTTAAATATGACTGCTGGAACTGCTGTGGTTCTTAGATAATTGTGTGTGGGAGATTATGTGTCATGTGCTGAAACAAATGATTTATTTATTTTTTTTTAATCAATCTGTGCTGTCCATATTGCAGATGCATGAATTGGCATTTGCTCAGGCCAGGTCAGCTGAAATGAAACGTGCTCATTCCCAGTGGGAAACAATATTACAAGTGCCGTTCTGCCTTACCACTGACCTTATCAGGGCCAGGATAGTTGATAAGATAGATCTTGTGTGTTGGTAAATGAGATTTAAAGCTGCACTAGGCAAAAATACACCCTTTTATCAGTCACAAATCAAATTGGGACTGAACAGAGAAGAGCATCACATCCCCTTTAGTTGTGATCCTGTAGTCCGATTTCCGGTGTCAGGTATGGTCACTGGCAGGAAATTGTCTCTGCAGTGATGAAGGTCGAAATACAAAACTGTCTCCTAACCACCTGCAAACAAGCTCTCCTTTCAGAGAAAGCTGGACTCGCCAATAATGGCTGAACCTGAATGAAAAAGATTTTCTTTCCACAATCTACCAGCCACTAAATTGAAATTGAGGTTACTGATGTCACGTTAGATGATTGCTGGGTAATGAAGAAACTTCCTGCTGACACTCTAGGTGACCAAAATATTGAGTTGCCGATGTGCAGCTTTAGCTACCAGGCCCACACCAGATGCTACTGTCTAAGTGAGAGGCACACAATCCCAGTCCCACCCTGACTTCTGGGAGTAACATCCCAGAATACACTCCCTACCCACAGGTTCTGACCCTAAAGAGGAGCGACGGCGAGTGTGAAGAGTGACTTCGGCATCAGACCGGCACTTCTGGTGGTATATGCCTCAACACTCCCTCTGCAGGAGGCCCAGCTACCGATATGCATGTTCAAATGAGATGTACTTGATCTTCCCGCGTGATTTCATGACAGCTGAGAAGATGTAAATTGGCATTTGTAGTTGGATTTTATAATAATCAGAAATTTCGATAAGTTTATTATGCCATGTTGAGCTTTTGTCTTTAGTTGCTTTTAATAGATTAGTTAACACTGAAGAAAGACTCATATCTCCTACGTTAGATATTCACAATGCTTTTCTTGGATATGATATGATATTGATATGCATTATTGATTGAATGTAAAGAAAATTATAATTTCATGTAAAACACAGCTGCTTCAATGAAGACTGTGTGCAAGCTTAAGCTTTCATACATTATGTTTGTGAAGGATGCATTCCTTGCAAAATTCATTTGGAATTTGGGATGTTTTTAAGTACAATGGTCATGATCAGGGTTTACATTTCATATCGACAGTAATTCTACCCATAAATGTTGTCAAATGAAATACAGTCTGCTTTTGTAACAACAACACTTCTGAAGTCATTTTTTTCTCAGTTTCAGTACTCACAGTTACTGCTCTGTGGCTTTTTAGACCAGCAATATCTCAAGTCCCTGCCAGTACCTGTCAAGCTCAGAGAAATGCAGTGCATACAACCGGCGCTCTACTGTGGGTTACTACTACCATAAACTATCGCCACCATTTATTGAATTTGTCATATTGACAGTAAAGTGGTATCCTCGTGGTACTGCAACACTTGTTTGTATATAAAGTTCTGCATTTCTTTTTCCAATATTCTACCCTTTGCATTAGATCAGCTATATCCTTTAGACAACCTTTCAATTGGAGCATTTACAAAGAATATGAATACATCAAAACGTGATAATAAAAGCATTTACTAATTTTTGGCATGAACATTCGATGACATGTTGCTGATTTTCAAATATACATCTTGGGAAAAATGCATTAGCTTCTAAATACAGACACAAAATGTATTGGCCCCACAATGATTGAAGTTCCCATTTCACTGATGAAACTGATAAAAATAATGGCAAAAATAATAAACAGTTGTTTGTTTCTCAGGGTCTCTTGGCACAGTTTTCCATATGGTAGTTGGGTTAGTGGTTAACTGGTTAACTCTGTTTATGTAATATGAATCAATACATTAATTCTAACTATTGGCTCCAAATTAATTATGTACAAATCTTCAATAGAGAAGAAAACCCCACTAAGTGGGAGGGTGAAATTAAGATGGTATTAATTAAATTGGTGCCTTTTTTTTGGTAAATGACACAGTGCCTCTCAATATAATGTGCAAACATGAAATGGCAGTACCCTGTGAAAATGCTGAATACCTGATATACTGTATGTGAATTCAAAAGGGTACACAGTGTTTTATTGGCACAGGAAAATGTTAAGGCTGCATGTGAACAAGTTCACACGATATGTATAGTTAATACCACAAAGCACAGTCACTCTACTGCAGTCAAATGCAAGTACTCTAGCAGGAGAGAACAGTCTCCCCAGTGAACATCCTACTTCCTTCATGTTCTTCCTGTTCTCCTCTTGTCAAGTTGCACTGATTCAGTCCTGAAGGACGTGTGGGTATTGCTGCTGTATGATCCACAGCTAGTTAATTAAACATGAGGTGCCTTCTTGGATATATTAACCTCACCATAAACCCAATCCAGATGGCATCAGCATTAGAAGTGAGAAGCATAACTGTGCATGCCATCAGTTATGCACAGCGGCTTGTTAATAGTCATGAGCACCACGGTTTCTATGGTGATATTAAAACAGTTCGGACCGACCTCTAAAGTGGTAGATGTTATGAAGCCACTATCACTTTTCTGATTACTCCTGGTGAAACTTATGCCATCTAGAAAGGGCTTCAGCCTCGTCCATAAATAGTCACTAATGAACTTCCGTGATGTTAGACTTTATCTATTTACAGCAAAAGGCCTTGGAATGTGTACTGGCACACAAATACACCAACAGCACTTGTGGGACAGTTTGGGAAACTGAGCACAATCGGGATAGCCAGTGGCTGGAGGCTCACATGAGCTTGACGACGGTACTGGAGAGGAAATCCTCATAGCTCAGGCGGATGTTCCCCGACATCGCTGTGTCCTTCTCCCTGAAGGCCTGGGTCATGCTCTGGAGCTGGGTGCACACCTGGATGAACCGGTCCAGCTGGATAGCGGGTCGCCCGCCCCGCACGGTGAAGCGCCCCACCAACGTCTCAGCGAACTGGGGACTCAGGTTGTAGCCCATCTGGGCGAGGGCTGGCGGGCCAGAGGCACACGAGGTGAGGGTTAAACAGGGTTCATGGGTAATGTGGTCTTCATTTTGAGAAAACTTGCACTGACGATACCACTGGTGTGAGATAGAGGCTACCAGTAATCTCAACTATGGTCTCTTTGATTTGACAGTGATATATTGATGTTTAAAAATGCTACACATAGCACCTTTAAGACAGACACACACATGCACACACACACGAGTACCTTGGTGTAGCTCTGTGCCACTGATGCAGCCTGAGCGGTCTCGGTCGTACTGCTGGAACAGCGCTCTCCACTGCTGCATGAAGTCCCACAGAGCTGAGAAACCAAACAAGTCCATGCGACCTGACCGCGTCTTGTCAAACATGTCTAACAAGAAACACAACACGTGACACATTCAATCACAGTCAGTCCCAGACGAGTAAGCTCATCATCCACCATTGTGAATCCTCTCTCCACACATTATCACAAGGCAACAGAGAAATCACACATTTCTCCTTATGGTAATGGATGACATCTCATCAATGGTCTCAGTCACTGCTTGTCTTGACAGAGAATGGGCACTGATGCAATCATGGGTTATTCCTCGACTAGGCTTATTGACTCCTGATTGAGTAAAATCTGCCTTCCAAATTTGCCTCATCATGTCTCCCTCCACAAAATATGTCTACCTCTCTCTGATGGCTACAGAGAGTCACTAAGTATTTTTCAGAACTCGACACTTGTGTCATCCTGCGCCAGGAACCACCATCAAAACATGTATGAGCAGTTCTGCAACAAGTAGCTATACCGCACTCTGCTGTGTATTTGTGTGACTCACTGATCATCATGAGGCAGGTCTCGTCATTGAAGGCGGACCAGTTGGAGTTGACCAGCGCCTGTCTCAGCTCCTTCAGGGTGATGAAGCCGCTGTGATCCGTGTCAACGGTCTGGAACCACTGGTATGCCTCCGGGTTGATACCAGGGGGGATGTTACCTATGGAGGGGGGAAAATGAGATTAGTAAGAGGGAGACAGAGAAGGGGCAACTTTTAAGATTACTCTTTTCCAAGCATGCCATATATTTCCACCATTGCTTTCCTCTTCCTCTTGATCTGCGCAGACCAACTAGTTAAATTTATTCTCTTTATTATTTCGCTTTGCTTTTTTTCCAGTCATTATTTCACTGAAGCTCCTGGGAATGAGGAGAAACAAATGGAGGAGCGTGTGAGTAAAAAGGATTGGTTTGAGAGGAAAGAAAAGGAGAGCGAAGCTTGTTGGGAAGGAAGGAGAGGCGCTTTCTTCTGCCTCGTTCGGATGGAAAAAGATTATTAATTTACTGAGAGATGAAGAAACACGCTTCCACTGTCTGACAGTTGAAACTGCGCTGAATCTTTCAACCAGAAAGCTGATCACAAGAAATAATACATATGAAGCTTAGTGTAAGTTCAACCAGGAAGACTACCTGGCTCATATCTACTTATTGCTACTCCAGGTATTCTGACAGCAATGGGCCTTGCCCATTAAGCCAGGACGCTCTTTTCCTCCCTCTGAGGGAACCAATGACCAAACGCCACATCCCTATATATACGGATACCTGGCCCCTCTGTGTCTGTCATTTCAGGCTGTGTCGCCGCTGTGCCCCACCACCTCCCCACCGCCATCAGTGCCAGTTCGCACTGTAAATATTGTGCTGGTTTTTTTTACTGTTAAATATTTTGTAACCATGCCCTTTTGCACATTCCCGTGAGCATTGCCACTTTGCATTTCACTGCATGTATATGTATGTGACAAATAAAACTCTTGAACTTGAACTTGAACTTGGAGTTGGTCGTCAGTGGATCCATTCTGCCCCATCGAAGAGCAGTCTACAGGGGGGGATTCACAGGGTTCTCCTTTAACCCATGAACATTGATTTCAACTGGAGCCACCGCCAATGTTCATTTGATTCATTATCCATTAAAGCTTGTATTCAAACTTACAAATCTAGTCTCTCCTGGCTTGAACTGCGCTTGCCTCAAACCTCTGCCTTGGAGTCTACTTACATTAGAATCTGTTTTATCGGAAAATAGTTTGTCACCTTATGGCACAAAAAGAAAACATAGAAGTTATGCCAAAAACTACACTAAAATCGATGATTATTTGTTGGCTTACTTGTTGGAAGAATGTATGGAAGGGAAAAGAGTATTTTAATTAGGAGATTATAGCTACAAAACATTTCACTGGACGTGAAATACTGGTCACAGATGGAGATGGTGATAATAATACCACTATTATACAAATAATCCAGTAGGGAAAGTAATTAAGTATAAGTAAGTCAAAGTAGTCAAATAATGTGTTACAGGTTACATTTCAAAAGTAACTTTCCCAACCTGAGCTATACATCATCACTACAGTAAGGGAAGGGAAGGGAAGGGCGGCACCGATAAGATAGTTGGACTGTGAAAATAAGGTAGCACCAGGGTCAAGGGTTGAGGAAAAGTCATCTCAGTGAGAGAGAGAGATAGTGTGGGTGCAGGGGGGCAGTAGCTGAATAAATGGAAGAGGAGAGGGAGAGTGTTAGAAAATCTGGTTTTAGACGAGGGGAGGAGCTGAAGGAGGGCTGACTGTCAGAAAAATGAATGGGGAGAGAGCGATGGGTGGCACTAAGGCCAGCCTCTGATGGATTTTGTCCCTGTGGGGAGGGATAGCAACATAGGCTATCAGGTTGTGACTCAGCCACCATGGGGACAGTGTAAACACACACGCACACATACACACACTCTTTACCCATCTCTCGCTCACTCTCTTTAGCCCTCACTCAGTATTACCCGAGTCATCACTCCAGCCGTGTAATCCTGCTGAGGGGCACAAACTGAACCCTGTCTCTACATGACTGTCTGAGCCATAGAGAGGGTGCGTGAGTCATTCTCTATCCATCATCCCTCCAGAGAGAGAGAGAGAGAGAGAGAGAGAGAGAGAGAGAGAGAGAGAGAGAGAGGGGAGAGAGGGAGGGTGAGATCTGCAGTCTCCTCGTGTACAGAGGATGCTCACCCGGAGGGTCAGCTCACATCCCCACACACACACACACACACACAGAATGTACATGGTTACACAGCTCAAGTCTCAGCCTTGTCACCTGCATGAGCATGGTGTCCATAAGGTCCTCCCTGAGGCTGTCCTCCATAACCTCCATAAGGCCCACCGGGGGCGCCCCCATGTCCAGGCCCATACTGTCCGCCCTGCCCTGGGGCTCCGTATCCCCCGTAAGGGCCTCCAGGTGGACCTCCTGCACCTCCATATGGGGCTGAGGGGGCAGGTCCATATGGACCATTTCCACCCCCGTACGGGGCACCTGGTGGTGGGTTGCCTCTCCCTGGTCCTCCTGGATAGCTCTACAGTGAGAGAGGAGGGCAAACTTGACTGAGTTATTATGATAAATCCAAGGAACATATGGACTGTGTGAAACTGGGTGGAGCCTATTATAGCTTCTCTTGAGGGTTTAAAAACACATCTTAGTCCATATGTTCCAGATGGCTGCATGTTGATATTAGATTATATAGTTTCATCAAGTAACTGAAAGTAAACCTTTGCTTAAGAGATTGAAACATAAATATAACATCACAATCAATATAATAGGCTATAGCATACAAATATTACAGCGATACCATAGGATATTAAAAAAAACAAAAAAACTAAAACACGATACACTCCGATTGTAGGGCTATGTCAGTATTTTTTCGTTAAGGGAAATACTAACAATACACTGACTTCTACAATAAACAAACCAAACAACCAAGCTTAGACCTATCGTAGGGCCAAATTCACAGCAAAGCTAGAATAGTTTGATACAATATATCAACACATTGCTGCAATACACTGTAATATTAACTTAGCAATGTAGCTTACATTGTAACAGCCTTGCTATTGACAAGCCATGTAATTGCAACCAAATGACTGGCTGCTTGTTTTACCGTTAGATAAACCATTGTGTAACGTTATATAAAGACTCTAAAGCGGATTATTAAGTATCAATAAAGCACAAAACGCAGTATTTCGTTACCTGGCCGTAGTGAAAACTCATGTTTTAACAGACTTTTACTTCCTACAATAACGTAACCGTTGGAAGGCTAGAGCGCCGCCCACTCATGCACGCTATTGGTGCATTTGCCCCTCTGTCAAAACCGCACCCACACCCGCTGCTCCTGATTGGACAGCAGAATGTAAAAGTGATGACGACGGAACAAATGAGTCACTGGCCGGAACCACATATTCATTCATCAGCCTACCAAGTTCATTACATATCTCTTCACTTTTAACGGCTTATTTTGTTCATTTACACATTATTTTCGTATTTTATTTTCTCTCTCTCTCTCTCTCTCTCTCTCTCTCTCTCTCTGGTACTCATTAGTGAGTTTATAGTGATCTTATCATACTGTAAAATATTTATTTCTCCTATGGTATCATCTCCTATGGATTCCTATTATATTCCCATACTTTCATTTGTTATATTTGTGTAGAATCTTAAAATGTATTATAGAATAACTAGCTCTTTTTCATAAGGGCTTACTCGCTGCCTTCAAAGAATACACGTCCATACCACACAAATATTTGACTTTCATATACCTTTGTTCACCACAGGACTTTATGAGTAGCACACGGCATATGCTTTGTTTGATAGTTTAATTAAAATAAACACTGTTCAATATGTGGTAGTTGCAAATGTGTTTCAATTGAAAGAAAAACACTGAAACATTTTCAGAATGCAATAGCTTTATAAATCACAAAAATAAATATAAAATGTAAAATGTAAAACAAAATGAAAGTACAAATTCTAATTGTACAATATTGCCTAATTTCTTTAAAAAGGAAAAGTAGAATCTAATTGGTGAACCCTTTTTGGTGTCATTATTCAATAGTGCCTATGATTTTTATTTCTGTCTATAAAGAAATATGGATCATCAGGATTCAAAACCATTTGTAAAGACTACAATATAGCATATTTAAGTGCTCTATATTTTGCAGTCTTGTGCTTTATCTTGTTTATTCATTAGGGGGCAGTGTCTATCTTCAAGTAACACACTGTCCATAACTCTGGCTCTTCCAACATATTCTTAACTTTACATAGTTATACATAATTTATTTTACAAGGTATTAGATTTTACAACTTGATCTCAGCTGGCGGAGAATGCACACACACCAACAATAAACATTTTCAAACCCCATCTCTCCATCTGCAATACTCCTCATTTAGAAGTTTATTTGCATGGATTATTTGAAAGTTCCTGCTGAAAGTCATTTAACATGATGATATTTACAGTTCATATTTAAAGTTCATATGGAAATCTCTGGGTTGATCGATAGCTTGTTTTTGTTGAGCAGCAATTCTCCAAAAAGTCTGCTGTTTTGTGTGTTTTGTGGTATGATATCATCTTCCAGCATACAGTGGCACCAAGGTTACTTCACTCAGTCTTTCAACTTCAACTTCGGCGGTCATTTTTTCTCAGAGGGTCGCTCCTCAGCCTTGAAGTTACTGAGGTTCTGGATGGAGGCTGTGTTGGTGGGGTCCATCCTGACTGAAGTCTGTGACCTCATCTCTGACCTGGGTGGGGCCAATGCCGTCATCTCGTGACTCTCTGCGAACATCCTCCTCTCTGCCTCCTTCTTCTTCCTCATGAGCTTCTGGAAGCGTTTGCAGATCAGGTAAATCATCTCGCAGATGCACATTAAGATACAGAGGGCAGAGGAGACCACCATGAAGATGGTGAAGATCTTCTTCTCGGTGGGACGTGAAATGAAGCAGTCCACGACGTTGGGACAGGGTTCCAGGGAGCACTTGGACAGGCGGGGCATGTCGTAACCTTCGTAGACATGGTACAGGAGGTAGAGGAAGCCGGCGTCGAAGCCTGCCTTGAAGATCAGACTCACCTAAAAGGAGATCAGAAAGGATAGGATTAGATAGAGAAGTTGCATTGGGAGAAACGTGTCCATGGTTTGAGGAAATTCAAGAGAAAAAGGAGGCAAATTCTCCCCATTCTTGCCGTTTCTCAAAGCCACAAACTTCCATATGTGTTGTTCTCACCAGATATGTCCACCACAGCCCGCCGCGCTTCTTCCCAGGGTTGGCGTACAGGTGGGTGCCCTTGTGCGAGGTGGTGTACTGCTGGTCCTTCTTCTCGCGGTACTTGACGTGCCCCACCACCATCAGGGACGGGCAGGTGACGAAGATGAGCTGCAGGGCCCACAGGCGGATGTGGGAGATGGGGAAGATGTGGTCGTAGCAGACGTTGTTGCACCCGGGCTGGGCCGTGTTGCAGACAAAGTCCTTGCTCTCGTCGCCCCACACCCGCTGGGCCGCCACCACGAACACCATCACCCGGAAGACGAAGACCATGGAGAGCCAGACGCGACCGAACACCGTGGAGTACTTGTTGACCCCGCTGAGGAGGGCCTCCAACGCAGACCAGTTCATGGCTGCTGCCTCAGAGGTGGAGGAGGGGACAGAGGAAGATGAGAGAGCTCCTCACCACACCAGGGTATAAGGGAGTAGGTGGGATGAGATGATGATCTGTCCCTGAACAAGAAAAAACAACAATTCAATTCTCGCGGTTTACACATCCAAAGGTTAAAACCTCTAAATTCATTCATTAGATAAAAGGCCTTTCTCGTATACAAATAATATTCTTTTTGAGGTAGAATAGACATCTTTGAAACTGTGAATGTGGGGAAGCATCAATTTCAACCAACACATTCTCTGTCATCTGCCCCCCAGCCACGACCGATCCCTATTTACACACTGCTACTTTCTCAATACTGACTCATTACACATCAATGAGCCAGTCATCATCGGAGCCTCCCTTTTCAATAAAGACAAACCAATACTCTCCACTCTATTAGACAGCTATTTGAACAGGAAGCCTGAGCAGCCAGCCATTGTCTTGTCCGTAATCTCAAATACCAATTGCATTCTTTGGGTCTTTCAAAAGGAACGGTGAAGAAACGGTCTTTTGATTCATGAATGCTGAGCATGCGGACGACAGCGCCATGGGAACTGCGCTCTGAGAGAGAAAGGGAATTTTAGCCAAAGTATTACCCTGTGGATTCAATAGTGTGGCCGAACGTGTGTAGACTTTAAAAGGGTGCAATTGTTATGGATCACCTGCACGGTTACTTTGCTGTGCCTTTCACGGCGTGTGTCTGGTTTTTGTATTTGTTGGATATCTGTATGTGTATCTTTCTCTCTCGTTGTGGGGTATGGGAGTTATATGTATGTATGTGTGTGTGTGTGTGTGTGTGTGTTTAGATAGATTTATTGAAAATGAAAACCCAATACACAAACCTGGCTTGGGAAGGACTGTGTAGCTCCGGAGTGACAAGAATAACTGGTTTTTCAAGAGTCTGCAAAAGGCTATAAACAGCTCTGATATAGATATTTGATCTTTATTGGGGTGTAAACATAACGGGAAGAGTCCGTCATGCTGCATTAGGGCTAAGATTTCTTATGGGTTCATTTTGAATTGAAAAAAACAAAAAACATGACCTGACCTGACCTGACCTCTGACCTGTCTTCCGTTTCAACTCCGTCTCCTCTCAGCCAGGATGTTTGAATTCAGAAGCGCTTCTATTTCAAAGTTTCATCCCCACTGTAGACATACCGAGCTGCCGAACCAGGCCCTTTAAATTGTCTCTCTCACCAAAAGAATTCACCCTATTAAATCACGGAGAGAATAAAGAGCGCTCACTTTTGCTGAATGCAGTCAAAAATAAACAATATACTGACACATTCCTTGGCTGGTAAACTTACCTACACTACGTCTCAGCGGATAATACAACCGGTGGCCTTAATCTAAAAATGTGTTTCAGTTACAACCCTCAGGGCAACGATGTTCCTCAGCTTTGCTTTGTGCCAAGACATGAGAAGAAGCTTCAAGCTACATCCTTGTTTTGAGTCTACAGGCATGTCATTTTTTCTTTAAAAAAAAAAAAAATGCTAATCAAACTTGTATGTGTGCATTTTTATACACAAAGACACTCGCCCGTGCAAACAAAACATGTATGATATGATGTTTTTTGTCTGTCTTGTACACGAACACGTGCACGCACCGACTCGAGCGCGGAGAGAGATTAAAAAAAAACAAAAAAAGCAGAGATAAACAGTATATCTTGTGAGACGGCGAGTTGGACCACAATTTGTTTTCCTATTTGGGCTAGATTGCAATGTTGGCTTCCCACGCCGACAGCAGCCAGCCTGGTCCCGTCCCGTGTGTTTGTGTCTTTGCTGTGGCAGAAAAGACACATCGTACCCTCCAAACTGAGTAACCTCGGGCTATGCTATCCTTTCTTCTTACAGTTTTTCAGCACATTGTGAATAGAACTGCGGTGCATGCTTCTGAATTGCTGTGGTTTTGATTCACATGAGAGAAATCACTGACCTTGAGCGTTCTCAGCTCAACAGAACCAGGTAGCGTACAGCGCTACAGTCTACAAACGCCAACAGGTCCCTAAGTTGAAAGAGATCTCTTTACTTGGATAATATCCTCTTGAGCTCCACTGGAAAACTTTACTTCTACAGCTTCATCCATCACCTTGTGTACACAGCCAGTTTGGCCTGACAGCGTTGCAAGCTCCTTGATGGTGACTCGCTCTACAGGTTGAGCTAGTTGCAAATACCTTTCTCACCGCCCAGCCTGAAGTGTATGAGTCAATATTGCTGGGACATCTCAGTAGCGAGTTTGTTTCCTTTTCTCCTCTCTTTCTCTCTCTCTTTCTGTCTTTCAGTCACACAGTTGTTGCTGTTTAACCTCAATTTGACTTCATTTCTTTCCTTTAAATCATTTTTTTCAAGACAGTAAAGCAAGCAAGCCTATATCATAGGTGTTGGTCAGACAGATACCAGTTTCATAATCTGTCTTCATAAGTGCTTGTTCCTTCGTACACACCAGCTCAGCTTTTTCTTTGACATTTACCCAGTCTTCCCACTGAACATCACTCCAGCCCTTTCAGTTTCCCTTTTACTATACTATACTATGTTGCCCTTTCCGTTCTTCCTTTCTTTGAAAATAATGTTTTTTCATCTAACAACGCTCAGAAATATAGAAATCATACAGTATCTCACCTTGAAGGGATGTTTCCTGAACACCGAGACAAAAACTGAGTGGCGACGTAACGAAGATATTTTCCCCCGGGGGTTAGTAAAGTCCCTACCTACCTGCCTGCTGTGTGACTTGTTTGCTGCTGCTAACTGGAAATTTGTAGTGGGGCTGGGTTTGAGGTGTGGAGTCACTCGAGTTACAGATTCAGGAGAGGGAAGATGGGTGGAGCATCACACGCACACGCGCACGCACACACACACACACACACACAGACACAGACAAAACACTGACAGTTCCACTCTTGAGTTGTGGTTTACAGAGTTGGGACATGAGCAGACCTACCTAAGTATTTTCAGGGAAGCGAGAGATGACATAGAGACAGGAAAAGGAAAGAGCAACACTGACAGGCAGGCAGGTGGACATGTGAACGGAAAGATGAGCAGATACGTAGAAAGAAAGGCGGGTTGACGGGCAGGTGAGCAAGCAGGCAGGCAGCTGAGTTGACAGACATGGAGGGAGTGATTTAGGTGGACAGAGATATCCATAGTGATTTAAACAAATGCTCAGGGAAGCTGTGATATGGAATCGATGCAAATAAGCACATTTGAATGCAGTGGGTAGTCTGTGGGCCAGTGAGAGCACTTGGTTGCATGCTGGTTTCAGGTGTTTAACTCCACTTACTAGTCCTCTGCTTCATCAGTGTTCCTGAGCTACCGCCCTGCTATTGTGCGCCGTGACCATTATAAATGGAGGAAAGGAAAAACGGGGTATTCCAGCCACTCCTTTAAAGCTGCATTATGTCAATTTTTTTATGTAAAAGTACACGCGCCTCATCAGTCTAGTTCACGAAGCGGGGCTGCGACGATTGCGATAGCGAAGATTGGCCCATCCCCCTTCACTGAATCGCTGTAGATTGGCTCCAGTCACCCCCGATGAAGTTTTGGAGTCGGGTAGGTACACCGACCGGCGGGAACATTTTCTCCGAGCACAGGGAGTGACGCTTCGAAACTTACGAGCTGAACAGGCTACTCCGAAACAGCAGCGAGTGAGCTAGCGCCTCGGCTATCCCTACAGAAAGCTAAGGGTACTGTAGTTTTCAGTTACCTGACAGTTACCTCTCGCTGCCACTTGGGGCCGCCAAAGACTAAATGACATAATGTCAAACGACTCAAAATGAAAGTCAGATAAATATACAAACTGTAGTCCTGGATGAATGAGACAGAAAATACTGTGTGAATAAGTGTACACCTTGAACTAACGATGACACACACAGTACATATAATACTAATCTATCAGCAAAGACCGAAAACAAACAAAAGAAACCTTCTTCTTTGTATTGCTTATAAGTGTCCATCTGACTACTGGCAGTCAAACTTCCTACTTACTTCAACCAGTCAGATGGCTGATGCAAAACATGCTATCCCTGTATCAGGCTGACGTATTGTCCTCAATCCTTATACACAAAAGTAATTACAGGACAGATACTAAATACAGACATAGATGTGGCATCTCGGCAAACATTCCCATGCATTCCTCAGGTGGGAGGGATTTCTTTCAGTTGAGCGTCTGAATTTTGCTGTTTGTTGTTCTTTTTTTTTAGTTTCCAGGTGACATGCTGACACACCCTTCCACTATAATAATAGACTGACACAAGCACACATGCAGGTGCACGCACACACACACACACACACACACACACACACACACACACACACACACACACACACACACACACACACACACACACATATATATATAGACAGATGAAAAAAACTGAAACAAAGACAGAAGTTGTTAGGTTATTAGAATGCATTAAAATAAGGTTTGGTTACTATGTTCAGGTTCAGGGTGTGGTGGTATAGTGTGATGCAACCTCACTTCTTCATCTCTTTAAAGTACATTTCAATGTACAGGCCAAATGCTGACTGTACATTGCATAAAACTGTATAGTCTGTGAACAGGGTGGAATTCTGCAAAAAGCAATAGTCTCTTCTTGGACAGGAGAAAGATCAGATGAATGCCCTTCTAATCAGACTGTGCTATGCCCTACATTGGCCTCTAGAGAATGCTGATGCTCTATCATTTCACTCGACTTTTCTGTGTCAGGTTGCGGGGTAGAGAGAAGACATGTTAAGTAGACAGAGAATCGGCATCTCATCTCTCTTACCAGAATGAAGCACCCACAGCATCTATTTGAAAGAGAGAGGCAACAGAAACCAAGAATTGCCACCGAGTAGCCTGTCAATTCTGACATGACTGTCTAAAACCAACCCGTTCCAAGCGATCGTCTAAGTCCCAGCATTGATCACTGTCCAGGAGACATAGTGAGTATAAGACAAAACCTGATATCTGCACCTTAATTTCTTTCATTAAAGGTGCTACTTCTAGCATTTTAACATCAATGAATCAATAACATGTCATATTGAGACATTTGTATGATTACCGTAAACAAATGAGAGCGTCGCCAAGAAGATTGGTAGCCTCTACCGGCCTCTACTCTACATTTTGCATTGTGCACTGTGAGCCACCTGGTCAGATTTTACGGGAAAGTATGCTGAATCGCATTACGGCACTGTTCTTCCTTTCACTACCAACATCCTCTTAAGGAAAGCCGAAGAGAAAACCATTAACGGAAGGATCAAAGATCCTCTTCGCGGCAGGAAGCAACAGCGTTTATGGGAAATGTGTTTTTTAATGTTGAGAAACACGAGCACTAACAATACCACTAATGTGAGATAGAGGCCTCCAATAATCTAATGGTCGAAAAACATGACCAAGCAATGCCATGTACTGCCAATTCTTATGCCCTGTCTGAGTGGCGGCCGGTGATTGGCTGACTAAGTGGGGCGGGTCATGACAGACACAGAGATCATAGAGTGACGCCCTGTACCCACCGGCCGCGGGCACACAGCAGGTGGGCGGACGGCTCGCGGACGTGGAGCCCGCGTGCACCTCATAGAAATACATTGTCTATGCACAATATCTTTTCAACCTAGTTTTACTAGTGTTATTAATTATTTTAATACATATTTTATTTTAATTTAGGCCATAATGAAAACGGGAACAGAGACAATCATTATGGGATGAATGAAGTTAAATCAAGTCATACTTTTTGCATATAACCAGTTATTCCCGTTTTTATAATGCTTTTCTTTATTATAGTATACTTGTTCAATTAATTAAGACAATGCTTACTTGTGTTTTCATAATGTGCTCTGAAAAAGCAGTAGCCGACTCGAGTGCACAAACAACAGGGCTTTGGTCTTTTAACTGCTACAGTTGTAGTGTTATTTTTTTTAGTGCCGGAGCGCAGTCAATCAAATATGATTCAATACGTCTCTGTGCTCTCTTGTGCCATCTACTGACCATGAATACAATTTTCGTTTGAATGGGGTTAAATGAGAATAGCCGGGGCGTTCCGTCCAGCGCCCCAAATGCTGTCATAGACCTCAAGCTAAAGTGCAGTCCTTCCAACAACCACTAGGTGACAATGCATGTCACTGTAGTGTGTGAGGGATGTACAACTCGGCGCCCCAGAGCAACACAGACGGTAATGAAGTCCGCAAACCAACCAAAGCCGATGATTCAATATACACGTATTGACTAGAACACATTTATATGAATTATAAATACAATCTATGAAATGTGTTCCGATTAAAGAAAAAATAAATAAATAAATATATATATATATATATATATTTATATTTCTTTTTTTCTCCATCAAATCAAGTGGGGTGCCGCCCCTAGCGCCCCTATGGACGAGCCGCCACTGCCCTGTCTCTCTGATACCCAGCACCCCCACCCCTGCCCCCATTGCTATAGGGACCCCCCCCACCCTCTTTTAACTGGAGACTTGTCCTTTTACTGTCACAGTCATTGCTCCAGCTTGGGTCATCTGCCTGTATGTCAGAGCCAGTGACACTCAGGCCAAGCGCCCTCCCCTCCCTCTGCGTGTTGTGACAGCACCATGTCTAACCCGCCACTGTGGATGATGTCAGCAAGCCCTTCCAGGACGTCACTTCAGGGAGGGCTGCAAAAAACACCAAGTGACTTGCGCTTTTGAAAGAAGGAAGGCATACGATTGTTTTACACATGATGAGAACCAATATACAGGCCAAAAAAAACGCTTGATCACACTTAATCTGTTGAGTGCATTGCTCTCAGATGGAAGTTCATTAATTCTTCATTGCATTGTCCTGAATGCATTGATAAATTGCATGTGAGCTAGATTGGAAGTTGTTTTACATTGCTTATTTGCTAGCTTCCTGAGATGTTTCCATGATGACAAATGTTATCACTGAATCAAAGTTGCAGTAAAAGATTCCTGGACCAGAGGCTCTTGTAGGTGGAACTGAACTGGTGCAGAAGGACCAGCCCCTTAGCCTCATTTCCCAGACCACACCAAAATTCAATGGAGCTAATTCGTTAGCTGAAGTTCAGGAGTGGACAACATGAGAATGAGCCTCCTCTCCCATTCTCCCTTCTCCCATCCGACCGGAGTCAGCCAATACCTGCCCGCTCACCTGAGCTCAATTACCTCGATCACCTACCCACAGTATAAATGCCCTAGCCAACATGCGTTGTTCGACAGCAATTGTTTGCACCTCTCCTCCTCCTCCCCCACCTCTTCTATCCCCATTCTCAGCGTTAGTGCAGATCTCCCGGGGGACAGCCGTCTTGCCGCAGATTGTCCCTCGGTGACCGACCTCATCCAAACTCCGAGCCAAATATCCACAGAGTCTGCCCTGGTCCTCCGATGTGTGTGGGGAAGAGGAATGTACTGTAAGGTAGCAGATGCTAATTATTGCTGTTGCTTTGAGAAGGTGGCATTTGTCATTCCAGAGGGCATCTGGGCAGAGCAGTGAGCTGCACGTAAAACTACAGCACATTGTGCTGTTGTGCAGTACATTTGTTTGTTTTTTCAGCATTGATTGTTCTGTGACAACCTCTTTCCCAACTATGGTTGATTAATAGGGCAATTGGAAAAGCATTCACAGTGTCATTGTTGATCTTGTCCATGTGAGCCTCTTCAAAATGAAGTTGGTTTGTGATTTATATTCTTCAGTCTTTAAAACTGAGTTACAGAATGTGTACCCTTCCTTTTATAACCCTTCAGTAACTAACAATTCATTTTATAATTAATGTACTATGATGTTCAGAAATTATCTTATTTTGAAAACCAAGTGAGAATGATGTCTCTGGCCTGTGTCTGAGCAGCATGCAGTGAGTCAAAGTAATGTGACCGCATTCATGCCAAACAGAACAGTGGGCAGATCTACCTCTGCAAGATGGTTGCCATTTCTTTGGGGTTTTCTTCCTGTACAAGAAGGTAGACTTGGTCATCATTCCACAAACATCCACTTATTGATAGTATTCCCATGAGATTTGTCCTGGGATTTCATAACCATTTGTTATGCTTTGATTTCCAGAACACTGCTAACCACTTGGATATTGTAAAGCATAACTTTAAAGACTTGGCTTCCAGTGGCTCAACAGGGGGAGTAGGGGTGCTTAAAAACTAAGTAATTTGTTCACTTGCATCTGTTGCAGACAGCCATATGAGGCTGGAATAGCATTGCCATCCATCTCTATTGTAGCTGCTGTTCTTATCAGAAACATCCATAAAAGTCTAGTGTGTACATTCACACACACACATACACACACACAGTCAGCCAGCCCCTGTCACTCAGTGGAAGGCCTTTAATTACCATGGCAATTTTTCAGTGGAGTCAGATGATATATTGTCTGTGAAAGATTGTACTCTTCATGGTGTGTGTGTGCGTGTACGCATGTGCGTGATAAAGCTTAAAGTACATGGTGATTTGAAAGTTCAGCTGATTGGTGAGGGTCAAACAGAACTGTGGGATGGTTTGTAGATGAGGAAAATACATTTTCAGACATTTTTATCCAATCCAGCCCACATTGAAACAATACAGTACATCTACATGAGCCACATTCATGAGTAGCAATTTAGAAAATATGAATCACTTAATTAAAAGGACTATTTGTGTTTGTGATTTGTCATCGTTGAGTCATTGAACTGACCTTCTCACTCTAACAAGAAGGAGAAACCAAAGAGAGAAAGATAGGCAAATCCAACAACTATTAATCTAGCATGGATGGTAAAAGAATGATGAAGTGCAGACACTCAGCTTTAATTTGAGTGGCCACGCAACTAATGAACACCACACTCATGATATCTTTTGTAAGCCTCTCTTTCCAGTTTTTATGCAGTATAAGGATTCGCCTGAGACTCCATTTGGCTCTAAATGACGAAGCAACATGCCGTAGTACAATGAAGCAGTATGGAGATAGCTGGTAAAGGGAGTACAAGTAAACAAGGATGTGAGTTATCAAACCAGTCACATATCATCAGGCTACATTTTGGGAGTTTGGCCCATTTGTCACCTTCCCAATATCTCTGTGAGTCCGGTACCTAGCTCTGTCTGGTGCACATGCATACATTATGATAAGTAACCTAGGGGATTAACATCTGGCATGGGTTCTATGACGATTGTTGAACAGTGTAAAATGGTGAGTCTAGAAAGAAGACTCAGGGGCTCACACCAAAACATGACATTTACTGTTTGCTGATTGTTTTTCAAGATTTTTGATAGCAGAACTCTTTGGGAAATTACCAACATTAAGTGTAGTGTTCTCAAACAGATCTAGCTGGTCCAGTAACCAACATCATTTTATTGGTATTGAGGAACAGGAAGTTAAGGGAGGGGGGTCATCGGTTTACTGGGTATTTAGAGTTGAGTGTCATCAGCATAGAAATAAAATGAATGACAGTGATTTCATCAAGAGGTAGCATGTAGATAGAGAGCAGCAGCGGGTACACCACAAGTCCACATAAAAAATGTAATACTTGACATTGTGGTTTGCTAATTAATGCTCAATTAACTAGTTAACATAGGCAGGAGCAGTGTTAAGTACTGACACAATAACCGCGGCTACTGTTAGTATTTTAGGCACGTTTGTCTAAATATTACGATATTCATTGCCATAATATTAATTTGAGGTTTGTGTTGCAGAGTTAATGAATCAATACAATGTTAATAAATAATTAATTTAAACTGGTAGTTAGCACAGCTGTTAATTCATTACTAAACACTTACACAATAATGTACTGTAATAATGTAGTGTGAGAGGATATTAATGTCAGTGTTTGCCAATTAATTATATATTGCTCTGTTTATGTGTACCACCCTTGAATTCTCATTCCTTTCATGCAATTGTTTTGCCATTTTTGTAATATGTTTTCAATACATCGATGTGTTACATTGGTTCTTTGTCTGCATGTTCAGTGCAAGTACAGATTAAATATCTGATCATGCACTCATGCTAACAGACCCAAACACCCACATACACACACACATCTATCCCAAAAGTGATTATCAGGGGTGAGAGGGGTTGAGAAAATAAGTGCCTTGTCTCTTTTCCAACTTCTTTCCTGGCAAACAATCAATGATGGCCTAGCAACAATTGAATTACAATCATTTGGGATTTTCCAGCAAGGCTTTGATGCCGTCCACTTCCAGACTATAGGCTTGATGGGACAGGGGGAGAATTGAATTAACTTAAGTCACAAGGGGAGAATGGCACCTAAGAGCTTTGGTTATTCAATAAACCCCCTTTCATTCACTTCCTCTCTCCCTCCCATGCTGTCTCTTTTTCTCTTCCTCTTCAACTTACTTTCCCTAGTGTGCATTAAATGCTTGGCTTCTTGGACACAAGGTGAAGAGAGGCAAGCTAACAATGTATAAACAAAGTCTAATCCACGTGGCAGACCTGGCATCCTCACCAGCTGTTTGACTTCTTTGCCTTTGTTGACTGAATATTGTAAGGGATTGCAAATGTTTAAAAAACTTAAAAGGATTACGTGTATTTAAACCAATTCCCCCCTAATACAGCATTATCTTGCCTATTTGTTATTCGATCAATAATTGAACTGAATTGAGTCATTTTACTACTCGCTCCTCAAACAGACATAACCTGGAGCTGTTCCATTAACATTTAGACCCTGATTTTAAGGACTAATTGAGCTTTTATATCCGACTGGTCACTTTGTCCACAAAGTTGGTCTGCCATTTGCTGTCAGTGTGGCAGCTTCAAGATATGGCTTTTGATGACAATATCAAGACAATCTGTGAATTTGGTCTTTATTTTCCTCATGAAGGCCCAGCCTTAGTCTGAAATAGACTTTTGAAGTAAACTCATTCAAATTAGCTTTCACAGACATGGCTTGAATTAGTTTAGAAGATGTACCTTGAAGGAAAAAATCCACCCTGGGATACTTGCTATTAGAGATCATTAATTTGTGATGTTGAATCCATTTCAGCAGGGATTTTGTGCTGAAGTGTTATAATTTACATTTTTGGTGTACCCAACTTCCCTCAACCTGCCTCATCTACTTTAGTTAGTGATTTCCTACATTTCCCAGAATGTGTTTGACAACCCCCAAAGAAAAGGTGTGAACATTCGGGTTGTTGCCTGGGGATCTATACAGAATCACCAGTATGACCCTCACACAGGTGGACCATATGCTGCTTGCCTACCCATTTTAGCAGTACAAGATTCTGAATCCTTCGGTCAAAGGCGAGGGGTACTCGCCCAGCTACTAATTGTTTTCTATCCTGAAGCCTTCCCTACTGCCACCTTAACTGCACCCTCACTGGCCTATGTAAAAATACAGCATAAGGCCGCTTCAGTTAACAACAGCTCCCCTCTAATTACAACACTATTAATGTGGTTACTGGAAATACAATTGAAACTACAAATGTACTTTTGCTGTAAAGGGAATGTTTCCTTGAAAGTACAGGACAACCTATCAGAACCTTCATCTTCATGAACCTGGCTTAGCTACACAATCACTGTCAATTTTACATCACAACACCTGCAAACAATTACTTTAAATGCAGGAAAGTACGTTTATTTAAGTTTAGCTCAGCAGTGAATCAACAATTCAATTCAAGCAAAAATAATCAAGTTACAATGTTCTTAAGTAACAACAATCACAATAACAATTTTGGAGAGAGAGAGATAAAGGATTTGCTCACCTAACCTAAGCCCTCAGTACGAAGCAAGAAAAGGGGTCCAGAAGGAGTGAAGCCAAATCCGTTCTGAGGCACTCAATAAGAGCCTCAGAGTCTTGATGATTCTTCAGTGCTCTTCAGTGTTGAATCAAAGCCCAGTGACTCCGTAGAGTATCACTGAATTCCTTGGTGTGTCAACTCCCGACTACTTTCTTTATACCCGTTTTCTCTCTCTCCCAACATGCAATGGTGGTACCCAACGCCGCTAGACAGGATAGCACTATCACTTCCCCATTATCCTGGTCGTCTAGACATTTGACTCTGCTTTTAGCTCAACCACCCATGAACTTCCCCAAGTTACCATTTCACTGCATGATATCATCCTTACATTTTGACCTTAAGGCCCTGCAGCTAGGCACACACTTTTTACATAAATTTTCCCTTAAACACTCAGTAATCACACTTTCTGGGTTACATGGTATTCTTGGTCATATATTTATTACTAAACATGATTGGTCCTAACACTTCATATCATTATTAAGGCTTAAATGCTGTGTATGGTGTTCCTCTCTATGATGATTGCTGAACAGTGTAAAATGGTGAGTCTTGCTCTTTGATTTTGAGGGGCTGACACCAAAACCTGACATTTACTGTTGACGTTTTAGATTGTTGACTTTTTTTTCTAAGATCAAACTCCATTGCAGCTGCACACTATAAATATCTTGACGTGATGTTATGTCATCCATATTTGGCCAGTCCTTGGGAATAAGGAAAATACACCACCAAACAACCAAATGAGCCCAGAAATGCAAGATAAATCCAAGAGCAGCCAAGAGCTGTTTTTTTTAACAGCGTTAAAAGGTTTTAAGGTGGATTTTTCAGTTAACTATTGCTGTTTCTGGCCTGATGTAACCTAAGCTCTGTCCATGTAATATGCCCTTAAAATTTTTCTTTGGGTGTAATGGGTTGAGCATAAAACCAGAGAGGACACGTGTGTCTTGTCTGAGTTGAGGTAAATACATTTTGTGCCCCAACAAAGTCTGGAAGATGACTGTGACGGTGTGACTGTGTGCACGGGTGTGTATCTTTGCATGTGTTTTTTATTTGTATCGTCCATGTTCATGTGTGTGTGTGTGTGTGTGTGTGTGTGTGTGTGTGTGTGTGTGAATCTGTGTATGGGCCACTGCGTCCGGCTCCTTGCTCTTCCAGTTTCAGTCTATGGAGGTAATGAAGATCAATGAGAGGAAAGATGGAGGCAGGCTGAGCTCCAGGTACTGTCTCCCTGTTTCAGACCAAAGCCCTATCGATCCTCCCTTACTCCACTCTGGCAGCATCTTATAAAGGGCCTGTACACACACACACACACACACACACAACACACAGACAGACACACACACACACACACACACACACACACACACACACACTCACATACATATGCACACACTCACACAAAGGCTCACTCATGTACTGTACCAAGTAAGCACACCAAGTTGCCGGGCTTAGTCCCTAATGCCCCGAAAGGAGTTAAGCCTCCATCACCCGCTCACAGTTTTTATATAACCGCCTGAAACACCTGAAGGAAAATGTAGAGCTCACATTTCATCATTGTCAAATAATGCTAGCTGCGTATAGCTATTTTTCACACTGGAAATTGCCTCATGGTGCTGCCTTCAAGTAGTCTTCGTAAGCTCCTACTTCAGAGTGCAGAGGTTGTAAATACAACTTGTCGTGTATTCAAGTGCTTTTTGTCAGAAATAATTACAAAATGGACCCTGTGGTAGAAGTAGATTTTTTTTTTGCTGGGTTTTGTATTATTTTAGAGATCAAACGACACAGAGCTACTTTGTTACAGCAGCAGAATGAAAAAGGAGAAAATGTGCATCAGGCATGTAATTGGAGATTTAATTATTGAAAATTAAAAAAAGCACAACAACTACAACAAAGTTAAACAAAGAGTGGAAATAGAAGCAATACTTATATGCATCGAAATGCCAAATGATAATAAATAATAACACTTTTACCTTAAGTTGGTGCTAGAGCTTCCATGCTCCTCACCCTCTAAACGTCACATCTTGGCAATTTGGCTGCATAAGCTTCAAGCCACATTATGAGGGATTAAAGCTAGCTTTGTTACAGTGACATAACCCTCAGTAGGCTATTCGCCGGTTAGCACTGGCAGTAATTGTAGCTGTTCTGGCTTGGATGGGAGCTAATTGATAGAGGGTGGATTAATGGCACGTGGTAAGACTAAGAGGGGGACGCCAAGGAGAAGCCACTAGGGCTGGATATCTTTAAAGGGCAAGTAAAGTGAAAGCCATGCATCATGCTCAGAGGTTAGGGTAGGACTGTGTGTGTGTGTGTGTGTGAGTATACATGCATGTGGCGTACTTATAGAGAATATTATGAGTGGAGCATAATTTGTAGTAATTTAAAGGATGCCCCCCAGTGTAATCTAATTCTTAAACTGATGCGGGAAAAATTGAAACATCTTCAACAGCGCAGTGCCACATTCCAACTCAAAACCCTCAAATGATCCCATCCCCAAACGCCTTTTTGCCCAAGAATCTATCTCAATATTTTACACAAGGTGCTAATTGTCTCAGCCTTCCCCCCCCGAGCAGTATTTCTAAGCAAAATGGTTCAAGAGAGATTAGATAAGCTGTACTTTCCAGACAAACAGCTCCTTTTCCCCCCCCCGCTTTATAGTGTTTCAAGCAATTAAAGAGTCTGTGAATGCCAGACTCTGAGTCAGTGCAGCTATTTCATTGAAAACGAAAGAGCCTAGAGAAGCCTTTCCCCTTGAAACGGATGGCAGCCGGTCGTGGGCCAGTTTTAACATATCTCCCTCTGATGGGTAAGGTCAGGCTGTGCAGGAGCCTAAGCTGGTCCCACATCTGAGCCAGCTTTTCTACAGACTTAACACTACAGCTTGACACTACCGTTGATGCTATGTGAACTGCACCAACTGCTCTAAAATGCCAAACATCCGTTGGATTAATTGACCCAATTAGCACGGCCAAGGCTTGTTTTTTTTACATGGTGGCGTGCTACTTCTTGTTCGCATCTCTTTTTGGTTAGTGTGTGTGTCTGTGTGTCTGTGTGTGTGTGTGTGTGTGTGCGCGCGCACCGGCGTGTGATGACAGACTAAAAGTTCAATCACGCAATCTCTAGCTCTGGGCTAATGTTACCCTAAGCCACCCCTCTGTTTGCGCATCCCTATTTGCCGGAGTCTATTGTTCTGTCATCGCAGACATTTTCTCTCGCTGTCTCCGTGAGTGAACGAGACAAGAGGCTTGAAGACTTGTGGGCATCTCCCCCGGCCGCGAGCGATGCACAGAGGCATCTTCTCGCTCTTCCCCCCCCCCCCCGTCTTGCTCTCGTCTGCCGCTCTCTTATCGTCTCCGGTTCAACGTGTCCTCGGGGGGGAAGCTTATGGTGGCAGGCTGTTGGAGGGATGGATGGATGGATGGATGGATGGAGGGATGGAGGGTGGACAGACAGGAAACACTTGTCACCCACTCCGCCACGGGAGAATCACATTATATGATTCGCATGTCGCTTTTTTTCCCTGAGGGTGTCTGATATGCCCATCACACATCCCAATCCACTTAGTGCTGATGAGAGGCCATTCGTCACTTTCATGCCAACGCGTGAGGAACAAGCTCAGGGAAAACAGACGAATGCGCACGCCACGGGTATCTGAGCACAAACACGAGCGGGGGAAAAGGCACGCATGTACACACACACACACACACACACACACACACACACACACTGTTCTTCATGGTTTCTTTCAGTGAGCCATAACACAAACAATACAATTAAATAAACCCATTTATATCCAGCGGTAAAAGTGCTCACCAGCATGACAGCAGACACGAGACGTTATCCCCTCTAATGCTCAACCGCACGTTGAAGTATAGGACACTTCTGTTGCATTATCATAAAAATCATATAAACACACACACACACACACACACACACACACAGCCTTGCTCGTCACCTGGTGTCGCACACCGCTTCTCGGAGCGGTGATGGTGTTATGCATTTTTATGTTGGGCCGAAGCCTCTCTCTAAATAGGGGTGTCACGGGTGCGGGGTTCGGTAACCTTCTGCTGTATTGTCTCAGGGTTGGAAAATGGGTTTTTATTCCAGACTGAAGATGAGATAAGTCTCAGTCAGGAATACGGGCCTCTCCGCCTCGCACCCTCACCGCTGGAGGCTTATTGCAGGAGAGCGAACTCACATTCCATCTCTCGCTCGCTCTTTCTCGTATGGATTTTTCCCCTCCCGCCTCTTTTCGATGCATTTTGTGCTTTCTTGTTGGTTTGACTTGCTCTTGCTCTTTGGTCTTTTCCTCGCTCCCTCACTTTCATCCATCTTCTTTTTTTTCTTTTTTTTTGACTTAACCCCTCATTCAGCGGCTATGCTTGTCATTAATCCACGTCTGATCCACCTTTCCTTTCGCTTGTGATCATTTCTCTTTCGGTTGCATGGATTCAGTCGCAAATTGAAAATTCTTTTACTCCTGCTTCTCTTTCTCTCTCTTCTCGTTCTCGTTCTCTCTCTCTCTCTCTCTGTCTCGGACCCCGGGGTGAGATGGCCTCAGTGCTATGCTCAGTGGTCATACTACAGTATCATCTGCTGCTGCTGAGAGGACAGATTGGAGTTACACACCGGGTCGACGGTGACCATATCTGAGTGTGTCTGCTTGTGTGAGCGACGGAGACAGACAGACAGACAGACAGATAGACAGAGAGTGTGGGCCCATGCTTGCACATCACCCACCTTCCACCTTCCAGACCATCGACGTGACTCATTACCGGCATGCTGTGCATTGGAATGGTCCTCTTCTCTTTCCCCTCTCACGAAGTACCCTGACCGCTGTGCCATCTCGTAACTCCCCCTCATCCTCCCCCACGCCGTCCCCTCGCTGTCTGCCCTTAGCTGAGGCCACCTCCCCTGGGATCACATCTGGTGACAACCCCCCCCCCCGACACACCCCACCCCATCCCCCCCTCCCCATAAATCGCCGCTGCTGGATAAATATGGGCGCAGCTGTTAGCCAGCGCTGACACTTTACCTCCAAGTGCCCCCTGCTGCCCGGGGTTGGCCGGCCATAAATCGTCCAGGGCTGAGATGCGGCAGGCTGGGGTGATAAGGAGGAGCTGCTCGGGTAATTGCATGGTCCCTCCTGGTGTCACTACAGATCCTCGTCCCCTGTTACATGTACACACACACACACACACACACACACACACACACACAATCACACACTTGGCAAGATTTCAGCGTTTCTCAACATTGAGACCGTATTTTCCATGACCCAAAGTCGCTCCCGGTGAGTGTGAGTATGTCGCTACTCGTCGTCCCTCCCGCTCTCTGGGGGTCTTTGGCTTTACCGAAGAGGATAAACACGTTGGAAGTGATTTTTTTCCATCGACCTTTCCCTCGTTCCATCGTTTGCCACTGCGAGGAAAGCTTTAGCCGGAGGCCAGTAGGGGCTGCCAGTCCCCTTCGTGACGATCTAGTTTTTTTTATGATAATTACGCTGTCTCACAATTAATGCAGTAATGATTTATTGATGTTAAGACATAGCACCTTTGCACTAAAAGACAGGATTGCTCATGTTTTTGCCCCCCGTGTCATTGATCCACACGTACAGTGGTAAGGGGGGGGAAAAAAAATCCACAAAACAAATCCTCCTGCCACTGACAAAACAGCTACAGGGTAACCTTCACTAACAGTCAATGCTTTAGCAGTATAATGGAAAAATGTCTTTAACACCAAAGGAGGAAAAGGACCGTGGCTTTAATTACTGTCATCACCTCTCTCAAAGTGCATAAATCACACATGCCCGTTTTTATTAAACGGCCAACTTAATTAAAATCATAATGAGGTTTTTTTCTGGAAAAAATGGCGAGCGATTCATTGCCTTGCAGTAAAGGATTCTTATGCACAATGCAGCACAGCGCACTTTAACATTACACATGTGAGAGCGTGTGGGGAGAGAGAGAGAGAAAGAGAGAGAGAGAGAGAGAGACAGAGAAATGTTATGATGTCTAGTTTTATCAGACATATCAAATGCCTTCAAGTTTTTAGTTGCCTGTGCCGAGTTGGGGTTATTTTCTCAGCTTGTGTTTGGTTAGAGGATATATAATTGAGTAGGGCGAGGCAATAAATCAACACACTCGTTGTGCCGCTAACCAAACATAGCCAGAATGCCATCTTTCATCCCCTCTTGGAAAGGGAAGAAGCTAATTGGTTGGACAGAGCTGAAATTTTGCCAACAGTTTCATCTCAGAACAAGAGGGGAAAACGTTCAAAGGCCCGAAAGGACTTAAGAAATCAAAACATGGTTGAATTGATTGTTGTATCTGGAGTATAGACGGATGCATTATGGTGCAGTTTTCAATACGATTCTCATGTGTATATATAAAGGTATTTCTTGAGAGACTCTTTTCAGGTCCAAACATGAAGCACTCGATTTGGACGGACTAATCAGTGAGATGCTCCTCCATACGCAATATCCACCTGAGCCCAGCGCTTCGCAGATTACCCGTACTGAACTGGAAGTCAGAGGTCTATATCAGTCAGAGCACAATGTGCTATCAGGCTGCACGGCGAGCTAGCCACTCGTTTTCTTTTTGTTTTGCACAGCGCGACACTCGGGTTGTAATTCATTTGACTCGTCTTGTGGAGTTAAGGATCTTTTCATGGCGAATACAATGCTTCTTGCCTGATTGATGTCATAGGATAATGTGTGCTCAAGTTACTATTTTGTGCGTGCGTGCGTGCGTGCGTGTGTTTGTGTGCGACCAATCTATTGTGGAGCGGCGAATGGCCTTTCTTTTGACACGCCTGTCCTCCATCTGCCTCAGTTGCCATGATACATCACAGATGTGCTCGCTCGCTGCCACCTCACCTCCCTCGTCTCTTTACCGGGATCCTTCTGCAAGTGACAAGCCGCGATCATAATGCTTAAAATACCAACTGTTATCTGGTAAAGAGCTCTAGAAGTGTTAAGCCTTCTCTGCCGGTAACCTTTAGCTCAACAATATGAAATGACAGAGTTTGACTGAATAACACATTACAAGAAATTTAAAAAAGATATACAATTTCACATTAAAAGCTAGTTTATTAGTCATAATGGTGATTCTTCAAGTTGTGGATTTCAGCCATTTCCTTAAAGTAATTGTGTTTGACATTGAGGGCTTCTTGAGCGTTGACGTTGAGTTGACGAGCAAATTTGAAAATTCTTCCATCAAAGCCGTTGTATTATGTTGTTACGTAATCCGTAAGGGGCATAGACGGCCGGTCAAAGTACGTCCACTAAAAGTGCTTGTTTTTGTCACAGACGGGCTCAGATTGTTATTCGTGTTATTATCCAAATGTCTGACAACATTATGGAAAGGGATCGCTACAGAAACAGCCCGGAAAACGAGGACGGTGAAAAGGATACAAAGATAGTTTAGGGTTGAGAGGGTTGAGTTGTTGCAGGAAGAGGACGGTTGATACGTGAGTCGGAGAGACGAGTTTTGAGTTTACGTAGAAGAACTGCTAGAACTTGCAGCAGCTGGTTCACCCTCCTCTGCCTGTTGCCCCTCTCCATCTCTCCTACTTCTCTCTTCAATTTCTAGGAGCTCTTCATCTGTATACTCTGGCTCAAATAAATAGGGACGGCCATCGAATTCAAATGCCTCATCTAAATTCTCGAAATCAGCTAAATATTCAGTCATGAATTTGGAAATAAATTATTTCTAGCAGTTCCTCTACGTAAACTCAAAACTCGTCTCTCCGACTCACGTATCAACCGTCCTCTTCCTGCAACAACTCAACCCTCTCAACCCTAAACTATCTTTGTATCCTTTTCACCGTCCTCGTTTTCCGGGCTGTTTCTGTAGCGATCCTTTCCATAATGTTGTCAGACATTTGGATAATAACACGAATAACAATCTGAGCCCGTCCGTGACAAAAACAAGCACTTTTAGTGGACGTATTTTGACCGTCCGTCTATGCCCTTACGGATTATGTTGCCGCCATTGAGCCGATGGACCGGAACAACTCAGAAACTTTTGGGATCTACTTAAAGGTATGAAAAGCAATTTTGTGGACATAGAGGCCAGGTTGAAAAATCCCGGAATTACCCTTTAAAATACAAAAATTGTAACAGTGTGAATAGCAACGTTCCCACTCCCAGGCCGTGCACCCTCACCAGCACGTTGCATCATCAGTGGTTGTGTTTTAAGGTACATTTTCATAGCCTAAGTCTCCACGTAGACCTATATTGCTGGAGGCTAAAATAAGCGTAGCCGATGTCTGAGGTGATTCAGTTGTTAGGATTTTAGCACAGAGGCTAAATGGTTACAGAACCATAGTATGGGGGCGTATGGGGGGCATCTGCACTGTGATGTGAATAGGTCTAAATGAAGCCACATGGAAACTTAACTTTAACCATAACTTATTTTAACAAGCTAATTAAGAAAGTTGATGTTTTTCCATGCTGCATCACAGTTGTAGTAACAAAGATCGTTGCCTGCGTGACACTTAATCCATTTCGAACGGCTGGAACTGAGTCTACTATGCATTAGAGAAATTTATAGAGGTACAAATTCAATTTTCAATTCATTTTAAACACATTTTCACACATTTAAGGGAAACAATATCTCAAGTTGAAAACAATATAGACGTTTCATGTGGAGGGAAATTTGCACATTTAATGTGCAGCAGACCAAACAAACGGAGCTGAATGGGAGGATGAAACTGACCGTACTTCACTAACTAGCTGGCAGGCTGGAGGCATTTTGCTTACAATGACCCAATATTATATTGACTCTAGCGAAGAACAACAGACATTTCGCGTTTGGAAACAATTAAGAGTTCAGCTGTAGCTTGCAGGCACTGTACCATAAAGCTAACAGCCAAGTCAAGTGTAAATCCAAGCGGTTCTCGGATACCCAGAGTCCTCGGATACCCAGATACCCCCAGAATCCGGGGGATCCTGGATTTGACTCTGGGTGTGACCCCGGCTTGGGCCTTCCTGTCCCCACTGTGTAGAACACAACCAAGATGATGGCACAGAAAAAAACCTATGTGTTTATCCAGAAGGAAACTGTCCACTTTGCCCCCACAGCGTTACACACTAAATTCATAGGTTTCTCTTTGAAAACCATCAAAGGCACTACATTAAGAATTATCCAAAAGCCAAAGTTGCCAAATGTCAATAACTTTGGACGGAGTTTTGGGTCCCAAAAACCTGTTAATCTCAAACCACTCAGGGCTTTTACCCTGAAAGAAAGCCTTTCGCGTCAGCCACCGAGGTGATTGAGTCCCAGTTCAAGTTCAAGACTGCAGAAGAAGAAGAAATTGGTGGCGAACCTCAAGAAGCTTTCCAGCCTAAATATTTAATTCAATCAGTAAGCCTTTTATGGCACTTATATTTATATCAAAGTCAAATTGTCCAACATATCATCCATAAAAAAAGGGTTTTGAATAGGATTTGTTCCTGCAGGCATCACTTGGTAAAGCCACAAAAGTAGCATAGATCCTGCAAAATCCTCATAATCCCTGACCCCCTACCGTGCCTCTGCCTCCCACTTGGACACAGATAAGTTCACGGCGAGTCACCAAAATACCAAACGGGTGTGCCGGATGAAAACGCCAAGTCGCCGGCGCAAAGTCCCCGATATAACCGCCGTGCGCTAGCTGTCACCAAAACGGAGCCCGTAATGTTGTTACAGCTTGAAACAATGTGAACTGAAAGATTGCGACGCATGATTACGCTTGACTTGCTGCCGAGGGAAAGGGGGTAGCGCCTTTGATTCAAAACTCATCAGCCGAGCGTGATGCGTGATGCAGTCCCCGAATTATTCAAGGACCGTTTCTCGGAGGGGATACGGTGAACTTTTGATTGATGGCTACCCTCGTACTGGAGCGGCGACGTTCCACAGCACCACTTCGGTTAGCAGGAGGGACGGTGCTGCTGACAGAGTGAGACTGATGCTTGGCTCAGTGAAGCCCGGCGCTGGTGTTTGGATTCCCCCTCCTTCTGCCGACGTGCCGAGAGTCTCAGCTCTGTGTATCAGTGCTTTTCTAGGTCAGTACGATCACAGCACCGCAGCGCGCGCACACAGGCACACATAGACACAGTATATGAACACGCACTCAAGTGTAGATGTATGTGCGACAGAGACACACACATACATAGATATATAAATACACTATGGACATGCATCCATTCCAGCACACACACATTTGTTGTGAGACAGTGCGATAGAGATGGTAAGGGACAGAGCGAAACTGAGGGAGGGTTCAGAACCTGTTTTTCCTGACGTGTGGAAGGAACAGGGTGTCATTATCTCAAATTACCAGCAAAGTGGGCAAAGATTGATTAAATGGGTTTGTCAGCAGACAGCGCCAGGCGCCAATTCACCATCAACAGCTCTTGAGACAACCATTGAGCTTTCCACTCCAAACAAATTACATCGTGAAAGACTAGGTTTTCTAAAAGCGCGCCGCATTCTCCAACCCTTCATCCACGATAACCTTTTGCCTTAGAAGCCACCGGGACCTCCCCCCCCGCAAGAAATTGGCTTTTCACAAAACAAGTCAAATAAGCAGAAAAGAGGTTCGAACCTCAGTTGTCGGAACACTCACTGCTGAACATCATTTTGAGGCAGCGAGCATGGTACGCAACATCACCCAGAGATGAGCACAGCCCTCAGATGAGAGAACACAGTTAGCCATTGAGAGATGAACAGGAGGAAAAGAATGGAAAAAGCCAAACAAATAAACAAACAAACAAACAAAAAAAAACATACCATAATGAGCATTCCCCTGACTGGTTTGCTTGCATAACTCAAGTTCCACCACTGTCTTTTTAGCAACCCTCCCAAGAGTACCTGCTGCGCAAAAAAGTTTGCGAGCCGAAGTTTGCTTGTTCTGTGGGCTGCTGTTTCCTGATTAAGACTTCATGCTTGAGGTTTGAGGGAGAAAAAAAAAAAAAAAGAGCTTGCAGATTATTAGCTTCAGCGTGCCGGGGGAAGAAGAGATTGCAATGGCGGTGGACCGATATTTACTTTGATCGCATCTGAATGGCTGGAAGGTTCTCGCCGTGAGCAGCGATACGGTGAGACACGTCATCTAAATCACACAAACTCCCCTTCCATGCAATTGTTGTTTTGTTTTTTTCCCAAGCAGCAACCACGTGTGACAAGTTCATTGTTGAGCGGAGACACCTCAGGACCGCTGATGTGCCATTCGGCGGTGGAGCTCATCGCCATATATTAGCGACATCCCGGTCTCACCGAGCTGCCGTATACGAGGCTCAAACCAACACTTACTCCCTCGCTGTTGATTCCACTGCGACACTAATGCGCGGACAGATTTAGAGAGCTATTCATCTAACCATTCAGACCTAACAATAATGTGGCAAAGTTGCTCAACATGGCGTGAAATGACTTTATTGCGTTTTCACATTAAAATCACTGATAGAATACATTTCTAATAAAGGGGCCGCAGCGCCCTGGGGAGCAGGAACGGGGTCTGCCAGTCATGCGAGGTGATGTGTGTGTGTGTGTGTGTGTGTGTGTGGTTGGGTGGTTGTGAGAGAGAAAACAGCAACAGTGTCACACAAAAAAAAATATATATATATATATATAACATGTCGGATTTGCACCGTGACACACATAGGATTTGATGTAACAATGCTTTCTGCCGCACTACAGAAGTCAACTCACGCCGTCCTCACCCTAGCGATGCTCGCCGTAGAGGATATCAGGCTGTACCGTCATGAATCTACTGGCGTATCTCGCAGGCACCACCATTCACTATATCCCGGCTACTCTAGATGTTGCAGGGTTGGGTGTGCGAGAGTGGGCCGCGTCATCGGGCTCATCAAGTGGGACACACACACACACACACACACACACACACACACAGAACCTCCATTCCCTTTTAACGCTAACAAACGCTAGCTCGTTGAGGCAAAACATGTTTGAGTGTGTCTGAACAGAGACAGACAGTAAGTGTGAGAGAGATCCAGGCTATCGTCATTACAAGGCTAATCACTAGCATCTGCAGTGCACTTGCACATGGGAGCTAGGTAGGAGGGACGTTTAGTTAACGGAGGTGTGTGTGTGTGTGTGTGTGTGTGTGTTATTTGGGGAAAGAGTAGGGGAGGGCCAAGCCATGGTGCGATTTGGGAAATTGCCAAATGGCCAACAAGTGCCATTATTTAGCAAAGGAAAAACCTCCATTTGAAAAAAAATATCCAAATGGAACCTAAAATACACGTCTTTTTTTTCTCCATCGCTATTGTATCTAAACACCTTTCAGGTTTTTTTTTTCAGCTCTACTTTCTAAAAAATAGTAAATAGTACCGCCGCACCACTTTCTGCTGGGTACTGAAAGAGAGAGTGCCCTCTTTTATTGCAAAGTTAAACATTACTTTGCGACACTACGCCAGTCATAACCAATATCAGGTCTGTGATTTTTCTTTTCTTTTCTGGTGTGAACTCTGCTTTAGAGGGGTATTATTCAGGAAATGGCGAGTTCAGGGATGTTTTCGGGTTTGTAATTTATTTATGTCTTCGCATTCAGGCGCCTGACAGAAACACAGTGGGGCTTTGCAGAAGAAAATAAGTCAGCGGGCTGACATGGCACCGGCACTCTTAACGTCAGCTCGCTTGTTTGTTCGGCCTTCACTGTCCTGACCTTCATGCATACATGCTCAATTAAGAGACCTTCATTTCTTTACCGTTACCTTTATGTAACACAGTGTGTGGCATTGGATTGACATTTCTTTTCATTCGTCCTATCGCACTTCTACATGGCCTCCCTGGCTTATATGATTACCCTCTATTACTGATAGCTTTGTAATCGTTGTTATATACATTTAATTGCATCCTTGGGCGCGCACCACTTCAGTTGACTGATGCGTGGGAAAGGCGCTGGAAATCACAATGCCGGTAAATACACGGCACAGGAAGTTCAACTGGGATACAAATAAGGTGCGTGGTACTGACATCACCTAGTTGCTTTGCATGTCGTTGCAAGCCTTGATGTTAAAGTGTAAGACAGTTAAAAAGGAGTGCATGTGTGCGTAGCTGTGTGTGTGTTTTTTTTATGACTATTCAGAGATGACATGAAAAAAAACCCAGGATGTAATATACATTTACGTATACACTGCAGTATTTGTTCTTGTTCCTGTACATCCTTATAAGATAAGATCATAGGTAAGATACTGCAAATCAGAGCATCGTCTGTGTGTGAGCATGTAGTTTATTCATGTAAGTATTCATGCGTGCTTGTTTTTCCTTAATTCAGTTTGATACTTGCAATGGTGTATACTACCAATTTATGTCTTAACATTCAGAAAAGGCGGGTAAACTCCAACATTACGGCAATAAAACGTTGGGTAAGTTGTGTAAAGGTGGGTTTTTACCCTTTAGGTTGGGGGCGACGGTGACGGCATGTAGTGGTCAAAATTCGGGTCAGGGTTCGGTGGGTGAGTGGTAATCAATGGAAGGTCCTCACCGGTACAGTGATGTATGTTGCTTTGGCGTGTGGCGTGAGAGTGCCGAGCGAGGCCGTGCTTCCAGCAGCCCCGTTATCAGGGAGAGTGTGAAATTATCTCTCACCGTGGTGATTGTCCACTCGGCTCTGTCCTGTGCTCCACCGCAGCATCTAATTAGCACTTTACTGATGCCCTACACCGCCAGAGAAATACAGTGATAGAGAAAAGAACACACAGAGAGAGGAACAACACACACACACACACACACACACACACAGAGCAAAAGCAATCATTTTGCTCCTGTATCATCAGGGCCCTTGATGTCGACAAAAGAGCAACTGCTGTTTAATAATGCCTCTCTGCAGGGAGATATATATATAATCTAAGCTGAACTATGGCTCTTAGATGGAGAAGCCTTGCCCCGTTGATGAAATATCACTCAACAAAGAGACACTTTCATATCTAAAGTGTCTAAAGTCATGAAGAAAATAAACTGTTGTGTGAATTAAAAGAAAAGCGGGATAAAAGGTTTCACCTGTTCATTAACGCATAAGAAATTAAAGTAGACACATATCTGAGGTTTCGAACTAAAGGCAGTTTATGGTCACATATGTATTGCTGTGTTTGTGTGTGCATCTGTGTGTGTGATAGAGAGGCTGAAAGAGGGAAAGAGACTGACACAGAGAAAGAGAGAGAGAGAGAGATTTGTGAGGGATTTGTACAGTCTGTCAATAAGGCCATAGTGTAGGGCTTGGGGTCCTTTATTCCCTCTACAGCATTGTGTCCTCTCACATCCTCTTCAAAATCCATTCCAACAGGCCTGACAAGTGCTAGTGATGCATTAACACTGAATTGTGCTGCCTCAGAGCACATCAAGAGAGCAGAAGACAGGGAGAGAGAGACAGCGAGAGGCCTGGAGAAGCAGAGGAAATGAGCTAAAACCACTCCGGACCTACAGTAAAATATGGTTTATGGCCTTTGGGATACAAGCACCCTGTATGGCTCAGCCTTCTATAGCATAGCTTGTTTAAAAACAGCAACAGCAAAAAAAAAAAAAAATGCCACAGTGAAACATCCACCATCCTACTCCTCGCCAAGCTCCCCCATGCAAATTTGTTGCTTGCGTTGCTAATGGCAACGTCCCATTAACCAGTGATGGGTCAGGGAGGATCACCACTCCTCCCTGCCATTAAGCCGGGTTTCCGGAGAGAAGACCAAAAACCTGCGGAGAGCTGGAACAAGACAAGAAAAGAGCATTTCCACAAACAAACACCATTTGTCAGTTAATTAAGCTGCAGCCTTGCAAGTTTCTCCAGTTCCCAGAGGCATCTCGGGATTCTGGCCGTAGACCAAAGGTGGCCTTTGGTGCATGCCTTGTTACTTACCTCCTTCTCACTGCGAAGAGATGGCGGCGGTTTGTCCTTAGCACGCCCGCTCGCCTCAAAGGGAACTGGAGCGGTGCTGTTAATAACATTTGATGATGTGCAGCCTTGTTATGATTGTCTCTCAGATTCCAGCGCTTTATTGGTTTTCTTGTTTGTGCCTCTCGCTGTGGAAACAAACAAGAGGGCGAGGGAAAAGGGGAGAGAGAGGGGCATAACTAGATTTTTGGAGATAGATGCTACACAATTATTTTGAGTTACGCAAACATGTGTTCGTAGGATGAGTCACGGCCACTGCGGGTGGTTTTTCCGTAGCCCTCGAAATGCGGGGCTCGGAAGGAAGTGCTCTGTCATTTGGTGCAGTGCAACCCATAGGAGGACACAAGATCTGCAGAGGACAGAGAGAAAAAAAAGTGAACCATCACATCAGCGTGGATAGATTTGAAAGAAATGATTCATTTTTAACAACATCAAGTAGTGTTACTCCTGTACTTGACATATGTGATTAACCTCTTGCGCTCTGATGCTGTCTTGGCTCACCGCAAGCAACACACAGTACAGCTGACTTGAAGGGCACGTCCCTTTCATCTTGATTGATGTAAACATAAAACTAGCAATATAAAACATGTGCATTTATGTGCACTTGTCATGGCTCGCAATTGGCTTTGCATCAGTTCCTGGGACAATGTGCAGTGAAAAACGTATGTCCCTACTTTACAGCGGGGCTGCGACGATAGGCTACACATGCAGCAATCTCAATCCAAAAAAGAGAGAGCCGCTCTTTTGATTCATGCACGTATTACACCAAAGGCTGTTGGCACTGCCGCGCGTGAACAAAGGTGGAAATTATGTGGGATGTAATTCACGAGGACAGAATGGACAAGCCATAAAGGGATCCCAGTGATCGCTGCTGAACGCTCGGCTCGGAGGCCTCAGGGGAAGCGAGGCGAGTTAAAGGGACATGAGGTAACACATCCCCTGCTATTGCACTTCCACTTAATTCAAAGACAAGACTTTTTTTTTCACATTTTCCATATGGTAAAAAAACAACAAAAAAAACCTGACGCTGTAGGTATCTGCAGGTCGAGTAAATAGGCTCCGACTGAGCAGCATGTTACGCCAGGCGGTTTCCCTCACTGAGACAGGCTCACATCCATTATGCAGATCTATTTTAACCACCTAATAATCGAGACATAAGGGTATAGATCGGCACGGAGCGGCGTACGCGGAGCATCAGCAACTTTGGCCTGCAAGGAATTTATTTTGTTATTTCGGGCCGTTTGAGCTCTTTGAGTTCTCCTCGTCAGCATTCTTTTCTTTTATTGTGTCCTCTGGGTTTTATCTCACTCTTTCACACAAATACACATGCACTCTCTCTTTCGTCTCTAAACCACAAACACACACACACACACACATACACGATTGCGTGTGTCTCCTAATCCCTGAACTCTGCAGCTGTGCCTCGCCCTCTGTGGTTTATGACTCAGGTGTGGCCAAACTGGCAGCGTGCTGGCGCTGTAGCACCAGTGGTTCCCTCGGCGCTAAGTCTGTGTGTCCAGGGAGGCCACACACTAGCCAGTGAATGTGTGTGTGTGTGTGTGTGTGTGTGTGTGTGTGTGTCTATGCGTGCTTCACTGTGCTTGTCCAGATGAGCGAGCCTAGAAACTGTATATATTCAAATGCAAATATATTTATCGCCAACATCAGCAACAACATCGCCAAAGCTTTTCTTTTTTTTGTTGTTTCTGTTTTAATGATGTCGCAATGCGCCGCGCACGGCATCGCAGCGTTTTTGCCTTTGCCTTTTAAATTGGATTTCAACTCCGGTTTTAATTCTGCTGATTGCACGGCCACGCTTTCTTGCTTGTGTGGGCATCCTCCGTACGCAAACATTTGTATCGCTGCGTGCTCGGAAGCCAAAGACAAAATTGCACCAGTAGTTACCCAGTCTCAATCATCTGTTCAAACATATAAACGAGGCAACAGAGAAAGGAAGAAAACAAAAAGAAAAAAAGGGAATTAAAACCGAAAAGGAGACACAAGCAGAAGAGGCCGAGGGGGAAATCAGGGCGGGGTGGGGTGGGGGGGGTTGATGTCAGATTACTATTCCACACGCTGAACAGATGAGCACATGCATCACACACACCACAGCGCTTGACAGCTGCCAATGTGGCAGCTCGACCCCGCCGACCCCCTCGGCTCCGTTCGTCTGACTGCACGTGGGTGCGCCGTCGCCTCTGCTGGCACGGACGCGCAACTGCACGCGCGGCTGTACACGTATATACACGTTCGCAGGACACGCGGAGGTATTCCTGCGGGCTGAATCCCTTCGTCCCCCCTTTTCCCTGCCCAGTGGCCCTGCGAGAGGGTTAATAGTGTGTGTGGTGGGAGGCTCAGAGGGACCCTCTGGCACTGCCTAATGGTGGGTGCGTTTGGCGTGAAAATGCCACATTGACCCCACTCAGGTACCCTCATTACTCATACTGGCTTTGAACTGCCGGGCCCAGATTCCTCACCACCTCCCGGGGGGGGTAAATCTTGGGGCTCTCTCCATCTGGCTTAATGTAAGAGACCCGCTCTGTTGCACTGTGGTCATATATCTACTGGAGGAAGTGGTCGGGGAGATGAGAAATCTTGAGGGCTTTACGTCTGTTGGGGGGACGTCTAGGCGGGCGCGGGTGCACGCTCCGCCACAGGGGTTCAAGAGCATAACAAGTCCGTTCAAATGTTTTCTGTCTCCGGTAAAAAACAGTGAGGTTCACTTTGGTCTGTCATCGATAGGTTTTTACCATGTTGAGGGGCTATACCTGAGACTACCTGACATGCAACCAAAATCTCCAGATTCGGGACATCACTCCGTATGGCATATGCCCCAACTGAACCACCAGGATGCCCCAGACGTTGAACCTTAAGAGCGCGTGAGCATGCTTGGAGCACTCACATTCTGGACTCCTTCAGTTTGCTTAATTTGTCCAGGACAGAACAACGCCATTCAAAACTCAGGTGGCACCAAAAAAACGCGACAAGACAGAGAACACGGATCTCGGCCCTCTTCCAAGCGAACTGCGATGCGGTCATTAGGAGTGAGAACGGAAGCCAAACCAACTACAGGAAATAACCCCAAAACGCAAGGGTTTATGGGTATGAGGAGACGACTCTTGGCATCTGACAGCCAGCAGTTCATCACGCTTGGACAGCCTAGCATAACAAAATGAACTGAGGTCAAACTGAAAGTCTGGACTGATGCTCATATTCAGCTATTTCTTCATCAGGATCAGAGATGGTAAATTACAGCAGAGAGCACAGACCAGTCCGTTATACTTAGCTAAAGTTACGGGGACTGGGATGTTTCTCAGACTTGACGGCTGGATTACCCACCTTGCACCTGGTCATTTGTAAATGAGACTTCTTCAAAACGGATCAGCAGAGCCAGTGGACCAGATCAGTTTGAAATTAGGAACTCTTTCTCTCTTTTGTCAGTGCGTAAATGTAGTTATCTGTCCACACGCCAATGAAGCCTATAGACCCCTCCAACAGTAGAATATTATTTCACCAGCTCATTTGCTTTTAATGCAGCAGCTCAGAATACATCCAGCCTCAGATCTTACTCAGCACAGCGGCAATGCACAGTCATGCACGGAAATGAAGACCTATTCGATGCATGGTTCGCCATGTATATCCAGTAACAGCGCAATAACACCACCATCATAACAAAGCAGTCAGAATTTGTTAATTGACTCGCCTAAGTAAATAAAAGTAAAAAACTAATTGGTGGGATGTGTAAGACATTTTGAGTTACACTTAAACGTATCGGTAATTGAATCATGCTATGAATCCAAATGAGCAAACAACAAAATAAATGGAAAAGATCGATTTTTAGTACCTCTCCATTTTCTTTATAGACCCGTTAACTGTTCTCTTTCTCTTCTTTGTTTTTCCCTAGAAGTTTAAGCATCCCCTATCCACCACTTCCCACTCCCTTTATCCAACACATGATCTGCACTTCACAGGCCTATCTCTCTAATTCTGTCTGCTCCTGCTTTCTCTCTGTTCCACAGTGGTTTGAAAACATCTGAGCCGCACAAAGCTGGGGACACAGCAGAGGATTATTGGGCCGATTTACCCCGAATTTGCCCATCTCGACGATCGGCAGGAAAACCTCAGTCGGAGATAGATAGGATAGACGCAGATGTATTCTGCAATATCAACACACAAGTGACAGCTGAACAAAGAAAAGTTGTTAAAGTGCAAATCCATCCCTTCTCCACAGATTTATCTATTCTCCCAGCTGCGTCACATGAAACCCAAATAAACACAGACCTGCGGATGATGCACTGAGAATGAAATAGGAGATATGCCTCTGATTGGCAGCTACAACCAATTTATGTATACATACGATATTGCTGGTAGCCTGCAAAATACTTGAATCTCAAAAAAACCCTGGTTGCTTATTCCATTGATGGGCATTTCTAACCTGTCACCATGAGTGTTAAATGTTGGGGACAAAGTTAGCTGCAACAATGCATTTAAAACAAAATGGAGATATGAGTTTTCTGCAGGACATACAGTGGAGTCCAAAAGTCTGAAACCACTACCAAGAACTGTTTGTTTTCATCATTTTCATCATATATCTGAATAAACTTCACACCATTTGAATAAGATTTTCTCCAATTGTTGTCACCATAAATGTTATTCAAGTATTAATACATGTATGATCCTAATACACACTGTGAATTGTTTTGGTCTTTTAACAACTAATACCAGATATTGACTAAATTAATATGGTCCTCTCTGAGTTATTGTCGCTACTGCTAGTGTTTTAACTTTAACTACAGGTTGACAAATATTTGTAATTATGAATTAAATTATTTCTAAAATGATGTAGTCTTGTTTGGGGGAAATATCATTTGACTAAAAATGTGTTTTCATTTTTGATAAATGATGAAACAAAACAGTTCTCGGTAGTGAACTCAGGCTTTTGGACCCCGCTTTAGTGTGAATGAAATGGTTGTTTAGTTGTGGGGTTACAGTCAACAGACAACGATGGTTCCTGAGAGTTGAGGTAAAAGTAATTCTTTGATTTTCCGATCCATTGATGATATTTGCAATGAATGCAATGTGATGATGAATGTAAAGTTACGGTCACCTAAAAGCATGATATGATTTCCACCATGTTGGTTACAATTAGGTGAAAAACATCACATTCACTCACGTGGCACTCCTAGATGCACGTTGACTACCTCATGAGTGAGTAACTGCAATCGGAGGTGATTGGGACCATAATGTAATTGGTAATATGCACAGGGCTACTTTTCAAGGTGAGCGTGTGGAGGCCAAATAGGCTGCGACTACATCATCCATTAGCAAGTGTCAGCTATGGTGGTGTTCTTCAAGAGAAAGCTTTTCTTGCAGGCACACCGGCGTGACACACACTAGCTTCAAACAATGCAGGGATGCTTTACTAGTACGCAAACGATATTGGTAATCCGGTTATTGATTATTTTCAAAATGGTCCTCTTGCAATATAAAATGTACAATTACATCTTGTATATGACAACTTTGATAAATGTTGCAATGCGTAAGTGAACTGTCTTTGATGTAATTTCCCATTGGCTAGCTGCCTACAAACATATGGGAATACAAGGATGAATCTTAACTTGAAATCTTACAATGTGTATACATCCATGGAATATACCTGATGTGTATTTCCCATTTTGCATGGCTAGGATATTCCCCAGAGTGTATGAGTGTAACAAGCCAAAATACTTTTTTTGACATGATCTCGCGAGCTAATAAATGTAGTGGAGATGAAAATTCACCAGTTATCGCCGCATAACCTTAAAACGGAACCTCTGTCAAGGATGAATAAGTGTGTGGTACGTCAAAAGTTTGTCTGGGGAAGCAGCCGTAAAACCCTTCAAAATTAATGCGCCTCTCACACCCTGATGATCCACCATTCAGACATAATGGAATCAATAGGTGAGGAGGTCACCCTGCCTGCCATCGGACTGAATTCCATTTTCTACCTCATATACATAACTCTTTTTCATATGAGGACCACAACAGACTTTTAAGCATTAAGCTTGCATGCACTTCAGTGGGGAATGGTACAAATGTCCACCTCATTTCTAAGACATCTAGTTTGGCGTGTGAACTTCTTTCAAGAGACCATGGTTTAAGATTGACATGGAATTCTACGTGAAATCACAAAGTGGGACTAAAATAGAGAAGAGTTCCCCTCCACTCTAACTGAGAATTCTGGTATTGGGTATGATCACTGGTGAGAAAACCCCCCACAGGAAGTGTTGAATCAAAAACAAAATTGTCTCATAAACTGCAGCAAGCAAGCGCTCTGTACAGAGACAGCTGGACTTACCAACATTAGACGCCTCTCTCGTCCCTTTGGTATCCTTCGACCAAATCATAGACCAGTTGGTAAATGTGAGCGTGCTGTCTGCAATTTACGGATGTCACGTTGCATGATTTCTTGGTACTGAACAGCTTTCCTTTCGCCGCCATTTAGAGCTGCAAAGTTGCTTACTGCAGCTTTAAGTATGAAAAGTAAAACCTGATCCCAGGATCACAGTTGTCCAGCAGTAATTTAAATCTGTTTTTCAAGATTAGGTCCACATTGATGGTGAACTAGCATCGCTGCAGTGCATGTGGCAATCGCTTGTGTGTGTTGAGGTTAACCGTGCTTTGAGCCCAATGCGGCCGTGGCAATTTCACCATATACACACACCTGTGAACACAGGGTCATGACCTCCTCATGAACTGCAAAATACACACACCATTTAATTTGTTCAGTCACCTACGTCCCACCAACCTTCTTCACACCTCCGCCGTGTGATGTGATGGAGATGGCAGGGTGGGAGGATTTCGTGGATGACGGCGGCAAAGGAAAAATCGTCCTACTTGAGAGAAAAATCCTCAGACAAAATGGAGATGAGCCAATTTATGATGCTTGTACAGTGTTTGTATTGTACAGTGTAGAATTTGACAGATGTTGTGTCAGGCAGAGGAAACACAAAATACAAACGAGGAGGCTAATGTTAAATCCCTCTCTCTCTGCATCCCGGGTGTAGTCGCAGACTTGCAGCGATGGTGCTTTGGATTTTGGCTGAATTGAAGTGGCTTAAAAAGAAAAAAATGATAGGGCTCCAGGGTGCAGATATTTGACATGCATACCCATGTAATGAGGGATAAAATGACCTGAACTACTTTTCTTTGCCTGACCACGCGGCATAAGTGGTCCCCAATGTGTGTCCAGCGCCCCTGAGGCGAGATCCAATCCCTTTGGTTTCAATCTTTTAAACCACAGCTTGTCAGAGAAAAGGATGGCCAATACTAGTAATGCATTCATGAAAAAGGAAGCTTCTGCACTACGTTTTTACCACTCAAAGAATTTTCATTGCTACAGATTTCAATTAAATAACTGCTCTTTTGAATGGTGAGTTTGACTCATTTTAATTGTAATTGGTCATAGACAGATAATAACAACTGTTTTTTTTTAAAGAGAATGATATTGCAGTTATTTAATCTAATAAATTAGGTTTTACTTAACATAAAAGTCGACCTGAAACTGCACAGTAATGAATCAAGTTATATCTAAAGAGACTTAAATACTCCAATAATTACCTGATAATGACTATTACATTATTGCGGAAAGTGAGATTTAAGAAGAATGACAGCAAGATTAGATACTTTTACTGTGAAAATCTGCTAATTACACTGTACAACTTACTAAAAGCACCGGCTTTTAAATTTAGCAAGCTTAATCCCATCTTCCCTCAATACTTTACTTTAACAGCCAATGTTCTTTTGTAGTTTGACTTCCCTATATCTGATAATTTTGCACACACACACACACACACACACACACACACACACACACACACACACACACATACACCCTTTGGTCCTGGTCACATCTCATCTCTGTATTTCTGATTAATACTAGCCTGTGGTCATCCATCAACATATGGCTGTCATTACCCCAATCGAATCCTCACTCTGAAATGCATTTTAGTATAAAAAAAAAGAAAAAAGAAAATCTGACTTTTTCGCTCATCCTCCCATCTGGTGACATGGATAATTAATCACCTAAGCGATGTGCCTCCGTTCTTCATTATTTAGCCCCGGAGAAGAGGCTGACGCTTGTGTGTGTGAGTGTGTGTGTGTGTGTGTGTGTGTGTGTGTGGTTTGTAGGAGAGAAGGTCTGGCTCACTGTTTCAGCTTGTTTATGGCAGCTTGTTTGCTGTGCTCCAAACACAAACATGATCAGATTAACAAACAGTATTGCTCAGGCAATCACTCTCAGCAATCCATAGTGTTCATCTAATGAGGCCTATAGGATACCTTTGTTTTTCTCTCTTTTGTTATGGGAATGGTCAGACATATGTCCGTGGATTTTACAGGCAATGTAATGAACAGAATAGCAAGAATGGTTGGCAGAGAGGGGGACAAGAACCCTCACAGAATGGGCATGATATCAACTATGCAGAGATTTGTAGTCGAGACGTGTCAGGATTTACTCATGCTGGAGCCATGCCAGTCCAGACTTTAGCCTTACAAGAAGTGCAGCGAGAATTTTGGAAGAGTCTAAGGGTTTAATCACAGAGCTGGTTATTTCAGCCCTCCCACCGAGGCGATGGAAAGTGTGGGAAAACTAATTGTGCTCCTGTGCTGTTCACTCCTTGCTCCGTTGTGCGCTTTCCTTCAGGAGGCTACAAGCTTAAAATTGCAGACAGGAGAATTGTAGGTTTTGAACGATGCCTTTTATGAGTCGTGACATCATCATGTTCACATTGTTTTTTTTGTGTGGCCCAGGAAGCTGTTTTTTTGTGAGTTTACTTCAATCCAATTTTCAATTATACACCCCAGAGACGGTGGCAACCAATAGCACAGCTGAAAATAAGGAAAATATGGAACTTCTGCTTTGTTTGGTAGAAAGGAGTACAGATAAGGCAAAGGTGAGCAATGGATGATATGCAATACAGTTGAAATTGCATGAAGCGCATGGTACAATGTGCTTTTAACCCACTCAACCCGCCATACTTTAGTGCCCCTGCCTTACCCTAATATCTCTCTCTTATCAATTAGTGTGTTAAATTTGCCAATATCAGGATGCTACCGTATGTTGCACAGTCATCTATCTTGGCCGCCGAGTCCAGGGTGTGAATTAATTACTTGCTGCCCACAAATGTTCCAGAATTTCAAATAAAGCAGGAGCCATGCCTCGCAGAAGTGAGGTCTTCGTGGTTTATTACGCAGTTTATTTGCAGAGAAGGGCATGCACCGACAGGTAATTTTTAAGCATGGAACAGGAAAGACAAGAAAAGCAAGGGAAAGAAATTAGTCTCTGTAACTTTTTTTTTGCCTGCAGGCCAATGCATTATGCTTTTGCCACTTTTCTCTGTAGACCAGACGCGTTCCTATTAGATTCTCCCCGGGAAAGCTTGCAAAAACACAACTTGATTGTTAGCTAACATGTCAAAACCATCTGAAGTGTAATGAAAAAAAAAAAAAAAGTACATTGAACTTTCTAACTTCTTGCTGGTCACTCACTGTGGGGACAAGGCTTTGGTTGGCCCTTTGCATCAAAACTGCTGAGCTCTGCATTCCTTATCTGACCACCAGCCAGCTTTTCAGTTTCTTGCATCCAGTCATCTTGTATATGGACACTGCCGAACTGAAGTTATGCTTGAAGGTTTGTGAACCCCTTGTGCAATTATAGAAATGCAATGCAAAATTCAAAAATGCAAAATATTTCCCTTTTCTTAACTGAAATAAAGGCTCTATATGTATCAGTTTCCTATGTTTTTTGGAGGAAATTGTGCATGTAGTGAAATTAATAGTGCAAATTAGTGACAGGTGCAGAAATAGGTGAACCTTCTCTTGCATTAGTTAAATCAAGTATGTAAGGAGAATCAGGTGTGTAAATAATGGGTATGAACCAATCAAAGGACAGACTAGAAAAACTATGCTGTGATGTAATAGACTTCAGAGGACCTCAGAAGAGAGTAGAAGGTCTGTAGAAGGTTATAAAGTCATATCAAAAATCATCATCAGTCCACTGTGAGACAAATAATATAGTATATATGGACAGAACTTAAGATGACAGGAACGCAGTGTCGGTGTCCTTCTACAAAATCCAACCAACCACTATCCAACCGCAACAAGAAAACTATTAAAACTAGTAAAAAAAACAACCCAAGAATAACATCCAGAGATGTACAAGCTTCCATTGTTGCATCAGATGACATTGTGCATCTGTCAACAATGAGAAATAGAAATGGCATTCATGCAAGGGTAGCCAGGAAGAAGTCTAATAACAAAGCTTGTCTGTATTAAATTTGCCAGAGACCACCTGGACAAATCTGAAGACATCTGGAAGTCTGTTCTCTGGACAGATAGAGTCCACAATTGAACTGTTTGGTCACAAAAATGCACAAAACAGCTCACCACCAAAATAACCTTGCAGCGGGACTATCATGGCCTGGGGCTGTTTTTCTTCTTCTGGACCTGGACGACTCAACATCAGATACTATGACTTCTTTTTCTCTTTCAAACAAAAGCCCAAATGCATAAAGCCGGTAATGTGTTCACTCTTCTGCTGGTCTGACTCAAATAGCTCTGAAAGGACATCAACCCTGATTAAATGAGGGAAGAGAAGAGCTTTAAAGCATAATGTGCCTATGTTTCATGACCTATTGTAACCACCATATATCTGCTTGCACTTAGATTCACACACTACGTGCCCACTCTTTTATTAAGTAAATCTAACCTAACGCCGCTGTCTTGCTCATGCATTTATACATTTACCGTATGGTGGTTTCAACGTGGTTTTACATATTCAGTCAGGCCTGACATCTACCAGGTGGTATACGGCCACGAAACATCGAACTGCATTTTTAAAAACTTAGTTCCAAAGCCGTCTACGGGCTTTAGACCAAGATATCGGCTTCAGGTTGCAAATCCCTTGCAGTCGAAGCAAAACTGCACAAAATGGATGGATATGCACAAAATCAGCAAACATTCTGGAGAGCTTTGGAATGATTATCGCTGTTATCCTGGGGTCATGACTTAGACATAATAGAAAATATAGGAAAACATTAATATTAGCTATATGACACAGTTAGGCATCTGTAGTCAAACAAAGAGAAAGAACAGAGAACCAGTTCTTTGAGCTACAGAAACTCATGGTCCCTGTATACAACATAACCACACACACTGTGTACCTCAGAATCGCCATAGATCTTCATATGCACTCACCTTTGTGTAAATTCCAATATAGTTGGATTGATAGGGTTATGGGGGAAAACAGTCCTGCTTTCCCACACAGACGACACTGCCCTTCTCTCAACCTCCCTCGGCCTACACTGATTTCACTGTAATGAAATCATAACTTAATCATAGCTCTCTAATCAGAACTTTATTACAGCATGCAGCAGCCAAATGAGAAGGTGTGGGAGGAGAGCAGGAGAGGCATGACAAGCTAGCTAACATTTATGACACCCATCACACCGCGGGATGAAAGCATGTTGTACCAGTATGTGTTCACGCTTGACATTGCCATCATGCCCTTGTATATTTGAAGTGAATGATGGCTTATGCAAACAGCATTTGAATACATGGGTGGTTTAAATTGTTCCGTGTAACAATAAATTGAATGGAAATGTGGCATCTTGGATCAATTTCTCTAGACCATTCGGGCCATCTGCCAGCTGATAAATGAGCCTTTACCTTATCAATAATCCCCGATAATGACATGGAATGAATTTGGGGTTTGACTATCAGAGTGTACGCCGCCACCGTTTTAACTGTTTGATTAAGATTAAGTGCGTATTAATTCTTGGCACAAATGTGACACTCCGGCTCACCAAGGCATTTGTCGCACCAGCCTGTTTTTGGCTAGGGTCTTTGAAAGAGATTTTGGGTGATTTTTCATGTTTTGTCAGAAAAGCAATCTTGAAGGTATAAGCTATCACTTAGAGGTTTTTGCAATTCCATATACAATCTATAAACATGTGGAATAAGCATTTACAAATGGCTCAAAGGCACATTAATGAGAGAAAGAGAGATCCCACTTTCTTTTACCCATGGTCAAATGTTTGCAGAAAAAAATGGTTTACAAATAATTGCATTTGAAAAAGTAATTGTTCTGACAATCACCGCAACTCATCCGGGGGAAAATCGCCACTGAGTGACACTGAACTACTTGGTCTGTTTGCAAAGTGTAACAATTGAAGGCATACAAATGTATTAGATAAGATAATATTTTCAAGCGTGTCTTATTTAATGTTGATATCTGCTTATACAATAAAAGGTTAGTTACGGTAGCAGACTTCTGTGACATTAACTTCTTTCTCTGTGCTTCTATGGTTACCTGCTTACTAGTGTAGTATTATCAATGGCTGATATTTTCCTTACAGTTTCTGAGTGGCCATACACACATGACATGCCATGTTACTGCATTGAGATGGTCTGAAAAACCTTGCAAAATGCCTTTCGCAGCATGGTAGCATTCAAGTCATAACAAGTCATTTTCTCCCAAATCTTCTGTGGCATTTTCTTTGGCAGCTAATTGTACTACGCTAACCTCACCGCATTATTGGTTATTAATGACGAGTCAGTATATCATATTGCTGGAAGACACATGAAGGTATTTTTCTGAGCGCAGCTTGCACAAACCCATTACTGTGATTGACGTGCTCAGCCTATGTACTTTGAGTATCGCAGTTTGTGCTCTTGTTTTTTTTTAGCAAAGTGTAGTTTCAGTGTCTTGAATACATCGTATACCTTCCTATTTCAGATAATAAAGGCCACCTCTAATTCCTTCTTCCTGCTTTCTCTCTTTCTTTTTCTCTCTCATTCTCCGTGCCTTCTTCTTTCCCCAACGGGTATCATTGCGAAGGACGTGCTTCCAACGGCATGAAGGGTATCACTAATGACGGATACGGGCGGCTATCCGAAAATAACGACTGCACAGTAAAAGTCTGCGATATGTGCTTGCACATGCACAAAAAAAATCACAGCTCAAATCATCACAAAACAATACGCTCCCATTTGTCTTCCACACTTGGGGTGGCATGCCTGTTTGTGAAGCTGTCAAAATAATGATTCTTTATCCCCACCGATAATGACATCTGTTCCCCTTGACAAGTTCTGTGCAAAATGCCCCTGGATAAGCCGCACACGATGACGGCATACATTGGTGTGTGTGTGTGCGCGCCTGTGTGTGGGCGTACATGTGAGAGTATGTGCATGTGGATTGTTCATGAAGAATGAGTCAGGATGCGTTAGGGAAGGGAGGGGGAGCTGGGAGGTAGTGATGGTAGGGCTAGTCTTGCGTAAAAGACATTTGTAGGAGAGGATGACATGCGACTTGTCAGAGCTTTGATGACAAAATTACACCACCGAGTGCCATAAGTGCACCAGGTACATACTAAATCAAAACTAGGACAACGCGCACTCACACACTTCATCACAGAACATGAAGATAGAGCTGACATGGGATCAGAGGAGTGGACGATGTTGGCGTTCACTGCATGTTGTTCACTACTCAGTACATTGTCCTCCGACCATCTCCAAAAGAAGTCTTACACAAGGCATTAGATGTTCCAATTTGGAGACTTTCTGTAAGGCGGACAAGTACAGGCACAATACCGTTTGTGTTTAGCAACAATGCAATGCTTGTATCAAAACATTAGCGGCCCTATATTGATTTAAAGGTGCTCATGGATTGACTCTTTTCAAAGTTTATGCAAGGTGAGCTGCAGTATAGAAAAGTTAGCTCTTTCTTCCCCCAGATTTCTCTGCAATGCAGTAACATTCCCAAACTGTGACATAAATAAATAAATAAATAAATAAACATGCCACCATATAAGGTAAATAATAATAATAAAAAAAAAAAACCTTGACTGTGGCTGTTGTTCCAATCTTTGAAAAACCAACTGAACCCCCACACCCTCCCCCTCCCACAAAAAAAAGTCTCCTTTTTCTGAAATTGCACCGTGACCTCGAGAAGAAGGCATCCATATTTATAAGACCTTCTCTATGACAAGAGTCACTCGGAAGGTTCCGGCAGAGCCAGAAAGGAGGAGAGCCTTGGACAAAAGGTCAACCTGATTAAATCCCTTGCCCCAAAATGTTCCCCTACAGTGCTGCCACTTAACACATGCACAACCTACAGTAAGTCCCAGATACTTAAGCACTACAAAAAAGTCATTCGCGCAACGTTCAAATTCTTGGTTGTCTCTGTATACAATAGCCCATCCCATAGGACTCTAGGAATATGATGAACAGCTTGAAGTTTGATAAGAAATGTCCAAATTACCATCTAAATGGCCATCGTAGTGGTAATTATGATGAAAACAATAGCAGTTGTGATTAATGAGATAATTTTTTCCATTATAAACATGACATCTCATGGAAAAATAAGGGGGATCATGTACTGCAGTTAGCTGTTATGGTGTCCTTTGTGAATCAGATAATTAGCAAATGCATGGCTGAATGGCAATGCGGCTGAAGGACAAACTTATCAAACAAATGGTGATATATTTTATTTCAATATGACCAAATGATTACTCGCATGAAAGACGGTGGCTCCTATTGAAATCTTGCGTGAAATCATGAAGCCCGTTTTCTGGTTATCTGTGAGACAACGTTGAGTTATACAACATTTGTACTAGATCAAGCCCCTAAAACCCTTCATTCAGCGATTGTGTTTTTCTTCCCTTGAAGTCCCCGGGTCTCGGAAGACTCTCAGTGCCTGGTAGCAGGGATCCTGCCTGGGTTAGCCGCTATAGAGAGGAAGTTTGATGGAGTAGAGCCCATCAGTGAGAGCTGTAACCTGAGCTCGCTCGCCTCTGCACAAGGGGAGTATTCAGCGGCAGGCTGGATAACACAGGCAAGCAACTCGATAGCTTTGTCTGGCTGGCTAGTATTCAGGCCTGTGAACCCTGTCCAACTCAATCTGCTGCTATTGTTACGGTGAGAATGGTACAGCAGCTTTGTGACAGGCTGCAGTGTTATATGGCTGCTCTCTCTCGATCGCTCTCTCTCCCACTTTCACACTCCTCTTTCTCTCACTTTATACCATTTATTTTTCTTATGCCTAGACTCACTAATTCTCCTATTATTCGCGTTTCTATATCAACCGTCTGTCTTTCCCTCATTTTCTGCTCCTCTTCTTCTCTCCCTCAATGCCATGCTCTATCACTTTCTGTCCTCCTCTCCTGTACTTTTCTTTTTTCGTCTCTTTCTTGCAGCCACCTGCATCTCTCCATCCTCTAACTCTCTTCATTTTCTCTGGAGCCCTGTCAATCTCCTTCTCCATCTTTTGTGCTAAATCATTTTGGTTCTCTTATGTTCCAGGCAGTTGGGACAGTCGGACAGGAGACATGGAAGTCCACTTACGTTGAAATGAAGCGCCTCGGGGTATAAAGAGAAACCATCAACCTCACCCCAGCATTCCCATCCATCTCTCATGGGACCTAAAACCACAGCAAACCACCTCTAAGATTATCTTGTGCCCTTTTTCCATAAACACAACACTGAAGAAACACTGAAACACAGTTCAAGATCATAGCAGTTCAGCAGTTTAGTTTACAAAATACAATTTCAGTTGATACATCAGTGCAAAAAGCAGAATACCTGTTTTTTCTGGGTGCTTGGAACACACAAGCATGATAAGATATTTTTCATTAACCACAGCAATGGAAGTAATCATTAGGGCATGGGTTGTAAGTGGGGAAGGCTCTGCCTCCCGCCTATTAGGGCTAACATGGATGATATGACTAGGATGAAAGTAAAGCCAAGCAAATCAGGGAACATCTCCACAGTCAAAGGGAAACTGTCGTCCGAAAGATTTTACATGGATGAGCAATCCCCACAATATCTGAGAAGCCTTTTAAAAGTCTTTTAAAAAAAGGAGATGGTATAGTGCTAGCTCAAATGACAAGTAGCAGGTTCAGGAGTTAAGACAGGATGTAATAAGAGGAATAGACAGCAAAGAGAAGTCACTGCTACCCAGTGAGCTAAAGTTGTGGTGCCTGCAGTTTGGACTTTTGCCCCAGCTGATGTGGCCTCTGGCAATGTATGAAATACCCATACCAGACGTTCGGAAATGGCTTGGAGTCCCACAATGTCTTAGTAGTGTAGCATTGTATGGCAAGGGGCATCTTGAGTTACCTCTGTCTAGCTTAACAGAGAGTTTAAAAGCACAAAAGTGAGATTGGACATGACACTAACAGAGTCTAAAGATAGAATAGTTAGAAGTGTGGCCCCTACTTTAGTAATAGGGTGAAAATGCAATCCCAGAGAGGCAGTTCAGCAAGTAAAGTCAGCTCTAACGCATAGGGATATTGTAGTGCAACAGGGTCGAGGGGGCTTAGGGCTTAGTACAGGCAAAGCCGTGTGGAGCAAGGCAGCGCAATCATAAAAAAGGGAAATGGTAGTTGAGCAAATACATCGCCAGGAGCAAGCAGGCAGCGAGATGTGCTAGTTGCTCAGGCAAGGCAGAGACACTGAATGAACTGTGAAAGTGTAGAGAAACTTGAAACTTCGAAACTTGGTTGTGGAGTTGTGGAGCACGGAGGTATGCCATATAAGGTTAATTATAGGAGCAACCTAAGATGTGCTTCCCTTTCCCCAAAACCTCAGCCAATGGATAGGTGAAGACCCCATGTGTCCCTTATGTTCAGGCACAGCTACACTCAGGCATATTCTGTCAGGTTGTACAACAAGTCTCTCCCAAGAACGATACACTTGGAGACACAATCAGATGTTGAATGAGTTAGCAAACTAATTCTTCAGCTACTTGGATGTCAGATTCTAAAATTGGCTTTATCCGTGAGGAAGAGCAGATTAGGAAATAAGCAGTTGTAAGCAGGAATAACAAAGGGCAATTAGAGGGAGCTAGGGACCGAGAAATGTCAGTAGACTTAGGCAAACAACTTGTAATCCCACAAGAAATAGCAGACACTAGTTTACTATGGTCAGCTACCTTGCAGACTGTTTACTTTGTGGAGCTTACTGTGCCATGGGAAGATGCAGTCGACGAAGCATATTAAAGAAAGAAGCTTAGGTATGCCGAGTTAGCAGCAGAGACAGAGCAGTGATGTTGGAAGGCTAGGGTACGCCCTGTTGAGGTGGGATTTCAAGGTTTTGGTCAAGGTTTTGTAGCAATATCGTCTACCGTCTATCCAGCTATCATTTGCAGATCCAATGCAGATGGCTGGACAGCTCAGAGTACCCTAGTACCCAGAGTACCCTGGTACCCTGGCTGCCAGTCAAGCCAGCAGGGTCAGCCGGCGCATTAGCTTAGCCTAGCAGAATAAGGAACAGGCCCAGGCAACCATTCTCTGCTTAGGCCTTAATATCCTAGGGTAGGGTGACTTAATATTCAGTAATTGATCTGCTTTGGCGTTAATCCCTTAGGGTAGGGTGTCATTATTTCTTAAGCCTAGGTAACTGAGGTAAATAGGCATGCAGATTCAATCTGAATAGCTGGACGGCTGAGCTGACATTGGCATCCATTACAAAGCTGCAATTACAGAGCCAGCAGGGTCAGTCGGCACATTAGCTTAGCCTAGCAGATACATTGTGATTGTCTGGAATGATGTACAGGCCCAGACAATCACTCTGTCTTTTGACATTAATATCCGACGGTAGGGAATTGTTAAGGAGGTGAGTCTAGTGTAGAGCTGAGTGTTTTAGAAGCGCTCAGTCTGGGTATTAAGGGGGGTCGTTCTGGGATGCCAGTCTACTGTTGAGCCTACCGGAGATGTGGTGGGCCTAATTCAATGAAACACCGACCCCCTAATTGAGACCCCATAGCTTTGCCCAAATTAAATTCTGGTGTCGGGTATGTATACTTCTTCGCCCACATGAAGTAACAAATTGAAAATACAGACTGTCCTAAACAGCAGCGAGCTAGCGCTCCATCGAGAGAAAGTCAGACCTACCAACGTTAGATCTTTTGCCTCTCTCATCGTTCTGGCATCCTTTGGTATAAAGTGATCACAGACTGGCTGGGTTGATAAGCATGAATGTGATGCACTTTACTGAAATCAGTGTGTGACATCAATCAACAATGCAAAACAAATTCTGTGTACCACCTGAGGTTAATACTCACTCAAAAGTGTGAGATAAACAAAGACAGGGAGATGAAGAGATGTAAATCATGTAAGGATTATAAACTAGAAGGTAGAGCACAATGGGGAACAGGTATGCATTAGCTCCAAAGTCATAGATTTGCCCAAGTACTTCTTCTAAACCTGTCCTTCTCTTCAGCCACTGGCATTTTCTTTCAGTCCTCCTATAGTCGATAATGCCAAGACAACATCATTCAGACTGAAGTCAACTGTTTAATATGCGCTGGGCGGCCTTTGTGCCTCATCACATTTTCTGTCTGATGTCCAGTGCTGCTCTTTAGAGGAATTCATCACGTCCTGTCCCCATCCTGTCCTGCACTCTCGTCTCTCCAGCTCTCCCTTGAAGTAAACAACAACAGTCTGTCCTCCTTCATTCCTTTCCCTCTCCCCCTCCCTCTGTCTCATACTTCAAAAGTCCTCTACTGCATCCATTTATCCGGCCGATCAATTTCCTAGGAGCCATCTAAAAGTTGTGATTTGTTTTTGCCTCGTCTATTGCCCAATTCCCACCTTGCCACGTCTCCTTTGTGTCAGATAGACACTCTAAACAGCCCCTCCCTCCCCCCCATCCTGGCATTACACTTAAGCACTCATCACTTTGGGGAGTTTTCATTAATCAGTTGCTGTTTCTGTGACTAAGTTCTGACCCCCTCAACCCCATGAGTTGCCTAGTGGCGGCGCTGTAATAGTTCTAATTAAGCTTGTCGCGGCATATTAGGCTGCGCCGCGTTTTATTCCACTGCTCAAAACTCTTATCCAAAACCCATCTCTCTCTCTCTCTCTCGCTGGCACCCACTCTTTCTTTGAATCCCCTTCACTTTCTCTACCTCCGTGACTCCCTCTCTCTTCCTCTGGCAACCTCCCCACCCCCACCCCCACCCCCCCCTCTCCCCTCACCTTGGAAATGTAATTGAGGCAGTGCCTGTGAAAGGCCTGGCAGTGTATCTGTATAGGAGTGAGAAAGTGAGCGAGAGGAGCCGGGTGACACCGCGGTGGCCTCCACTGGCAGAGAGACTAACTGCCTCCTCTGCCGTCCAAAATCCTCAACACAATTTAGGTGATTAAATTAGCAAGTTCTATATAGCACGCACTCTTGATGCATAGGAGTTATGCTCTTAAGGAAACTGTATTTCACCATCACCACAACTTTTATTCACTGCGCTATATCACATTTATTTCCCCTGCTATTTTACCTCACCTTGGTTGGAGGTTTAAAATATGACATCATGGCGTCGTTCCTATACTGAATCAAATACAATTTCATTAAATTTGATTTGGCGTCTTAATTAGATTTAGTATCTCCGCTATGAACAAGTTACAATTGATTTCTGAGTCCATACATTATGTAATTATGTATGTAAATGAAAAGTTCAGCACATTGATGTAGATGTTCTGAACCCTTTTTTTTGAGTCACCGTTGCCAAATCCATGTGATGGAGTGTTTGCCTATACCGGTTCTTATCTAACAACAGCATTTACATTTCGGGGGCGAGGTGAGAATGAGCCATTGATCAGTGTACGCTACTGTAGGAACACTTCTCATCGATGTGGATGCAGAGAATGAGAGAGAGAGAGAAAGAAGAGGTGGAGAAGACAGGAACGAGACGAGGGAAATCACCTGAAACATAAGACAAAAGAATAGAATAAAGTGATGCAGATGTACGACTTTGTCTTGACGTTTCCTATTACCCCTTTGTCTAAACTCACCCTACCCTTGGTTGTCCCTAAAATTAAGGATCATTTTTAATCACTTTGATAATGAAAGCTTTTTTTTTTTTTGTTAAGAGGCAGCTCTGATAGATATAAGAGTTTATAGGAGTTGACAAGGGACACTGCACTGGTGGCATTAGAACTGGCAGCTTGTCAAACAGCCCACTGGAAAATGATCAGGAAGTCAAGAGAGGAATACAAAGAGAGAGAGAGAGAGAGAGAGAGAGAGAAAACAAATTGTGTGAGGTCAACCGGCAGGCCACCAGACAAGACCGGTTTCCTCTTTGCCTTCCTCCTCCTCTTCATCCTCCACCTCCTCGTCATCTCCCTGTCTATTAATTACAGCGGAAGAACAGAACAGAGGTGCACGGCGTTCTCATTTACAAGCAACAACAAATAGCTGGGACATGAGAAACTTGGGAACTGGAGACAGGAAAAGATTTAGGTATTTAACATTCAGGTCTCGGACATTTCTATTTATAGTCACAATGTCATCCATAGGGACGACCTCTTCAAAACCCTTTACCAAACTGAATCTGTTTTTTCTCCTCGTTCCTCTTTCCTCATGAGGAAAGCAATGCATTCTCTCACTTTGTTCCATATACTAACACCAGCCTTTGTTTCATATATTGCCTGGGTTTCATATATTTTATGATTTTTAATAACTTTTTACTTGCCTTATGGTGTCTGTCTTATTCAATTAATAGGATTAATTTCCCTTGCTTCTTGGCGTAAATTCTACCCTGACGATACTCCGTAATATCTTAGTGACTGTTTCTCAATCCTTTAATTCTGGCGTGCTCTTCTATTCTATCCCTATCCTCTCTTTTATGCCACGCATTTCATGTATTTATAATCTCTAGGTTTGCCTGTAAGTAGAATGATTGATCACAAGGGGATTGGATAGAGCGGGGCCCTAATCTGCATAGGCCCCACTCTAGCGCCATGTGGGACGTCACAGCGATGGTTATCTTAATTAAAGTCTGTGTCATTGGGAAATGTGCACAAACAAGCAATAACAAACGTAACTTCTCATCCAATGCAAGAGCCACTTCCACACCGAGCCCGGCGCCGCGCACATCCCACAACTGTGCTCATAAGCCACCGCCATGGCAATCAGATATTCAAGTCAATAACGTGCCCTCATAAGAAGGAAGAAAGGAACAAATAAGAGAATAAAATGGTAGATGCAATATTCCAGATGGACTGTTGCCCGGGCCCTTTGGGTTTTGTCAATAATTGTCAATATTTTCTAATCTCTCGCAATGACTTGGACGGCGCGTATCGGAAAGTGGTTTTGGTATGCAAATCAGGACGCTATTGTCATCCAAGATGGATGGGTCTAGGAGATGGGCTGAAGGGTGTCAGAGAGAAATGGGGTGCAGTGAAATTTGTTTCACCCCTGCTCACAACCCCCCCCCACCCACTGTCACACTTCCCTCTGCATTCTTTAGCTTATCCTTATCGCTTCCTCCGCCAATGATACCTCTTTCCTCTTGTCTCAAATTCGCCCAATAAAATTCGCCCTACTGTTGTCCTCCATTTAGCTACTCTTTCTTCCCTTAATATCACTCTTTGTCTCTAGTGTGTGATTCTCTCTCTCTCTCTCTCTCTCTCTCTCTCTCTCTCTTTCTCCTTCTCTAAGTGTTCATAGGTTTATACAGCAGAGACCTGTCCTTTCCTTCTCCTCCCTCCAGGCCATGTGCAGGTCATTCCCGTTTTTTACAGCCCACAGAATAGCCTCCCCTCTCAGAATACAAAAGGCTTTCTAATTTGTGGGCTGTGCTTTTATTTAATTACCTGGGAGGAGGTATATTTTGCTGTTGCTGCAGAACGCTTCCTTTTCCCAAAGTTTCCATTTCTTCATTACCGGCCCATTGTAATTTACGACATTGCGCTAATTCACAGTAGTAATTCAATGGACCCAAAATTAACCCGGCACCGCCACTATTTTCTCCATTAGCTTGCCTGCTCCCCACTCCATTGTCTCAATAATTAAGAAGCATCAACGTCCATGGGCTGGATCAAACGTCAGTCTTTTCCGTGCCTGGGCTCACCGAACCGCAGAAGCGGCATATTAAGGACATGGATGACGGGTGAGTTACAGCCGATTAAGATCTGATAATTACATTCCCTGCCTGTAATATTGTCGCGCCATTGTGTCGATGCAGCCAGCCTCATCTGGTAGGGGGAGAGTGTAGCTGGCGGTGGCTGTAACTCAAGCCCATTGCACCACAGAGACCTGCTCCCTCCAAAATGTCCCCACCTCACCTCTTAATTTACCTTCTACGATGTCCCCTCCCTCCCTCCACCTCGCCTCCACCTCCTGCCACATCAGCATATGGCTGAGTTACGGTTGTAATTGTGGTTTTCAGCAGATGGCTAAATAGCGGCACTGGGGTGTGGACTGGTGTGTTAGCCGCCCATACAGTCACGGGCCAATATCCCGAGCACATCATGTAAACGGTAAAATAATTTGTCACGTAATCACTGATGAATGTTGAGGACATCGACGTCACCGGGTAAAACAACCCAGACCAAGACCGTTAGAGGGCTTTTTTTTTTTTCAGGCGAGCGTGGATCTGGCTGCTCCACGCCCATGTGTACACACTTGTGGCAGCGCTTTGCTCCAAACACTGACTATAGTTGATCTCCTTTGAGAACTTGTCAAGTGGCTATTACTTGACAAGCCAATTGTCCCGCTCCCTGCTACTCTGTGATAGTAGGCATTACTCATATCACTGCCGCCAGCTTGACTTGGACATTAGAGTGGCGAGCAGAGTCCAGCCTGGTGAGAGCAGAGGTTGTATCGGGCATGCACATACGCTAAACACACATACACACACACAAACGCACATCCACCCGAACGTAGTAACATACACACACACACTCAAGCACGAAGTGAATAATACACTTGTTTTAGCGCCTGCTGTCAGTAATCCTTGGCTATGGTTCCCTCCACAGTGTGCTACATGGGGAAACCGAGGCCTTCTATCTCAGTTGAAGCAGTTAATAGCATCTACTCAACACCTCAATGCAATTACAGCTGCAGAGCACTCAATGTGTAAGAATCATGTTGTATGAAATGTACTTCACAGTATAATTACCATGGTCTTTAAGCTTTGATATGGTGTGTTTTCACTCCATTCAGAATGATTTGGTTTATTACAATCATTTAGCTTGGGTTACACTAAACGCGAACAGTTTGAATGGAGATGCAAAAATCCCTAAAAGGGTAATTTTCCGTTTGATATTTCTTGAGATAGACATCTATTGAAGCCACACTGAAGTCATACTGGAGCGATAGATACACAGATGCCATGCATCACAGTTTATCTCACTGATAATCATCTTTTTGTAGATATCAGTTTTTTGTAGGGCTCATGTCTGTATTAGTACTGAGGAATCTTGGCAGGCACGGCTTGTCTACTCCAAATAATCAAGGATCTTTTTTTAGATTTTTGTCAAAATGTCATGTTCACCAGTAGCTCTACATAATGTTGCTTGTCTTCGTACTATACATGAAGCAATCACATCCTTCTTCAGCAGCCACTCAATAGTAATGTATTTGTATGGCGGGAGATATCATTTCTTAAAGATCGTAATGAGTTTCCAATTTGACACGGTCCGTTTCAATTAAGAGAGAATTATCTTAAGTAGCCCCAAAAGACAAAATCTAAATGGAGGTCTTAAATTAGCCAAATGGGGGAGCAAGTTAAATGGTTCTTGACTTCTCACTAGCCATTATCCACACCCAGGCTGGCAGACCACAAATATGCATTCTTGACCCTGTAGCTCACCCTCATCACTCTCTCCTCTCATCCCTCCTCACACCATTCACCACTCGGTCACTCGGAAGAACATTGTTTGCCTTGCAGCAAACCATGGAAGAGAGAATCTGTCTTGTTTTTTCACTAACTTAAGGACAAACCGCGTTCAAACAAATCTATTTATTGGTTGTTTCAGGTTCAGGACATTCCCGATAACAAAAAAAACCCTTCTTACCTTGCTCCTTCCTGATTGGCTCCCTATCAAGTGTTATTAATGAATCCACCTCTCTCAATAGGGTATCTGATAGTTCAGCCAATCAATCACGGGGTCAGGGGTCATGGTGAAATTATTTGGGGTGAATTAGATTAACGGTGCTGGTGGGGGTATTAACGAGGTAGAGGAGTGGGCCGTCTGGGTCAGGGGAGCAATTAGATTACCAAGCAACAGACATTGTCAACATTATGCTCAGATCGAGTCACACGGGGAGGTTTTGCTCCAGGGCAGCTGTTACTAAGCTGCCTTTACTGCCTTAATGTTGCTGTGCTCCAATGATTTAAGCCCCATTCCTTTCCCTTGTCCAATCATGGAGGATCTGAATAGGATCTATGTAAGGAATAAAATACTCGTGTGTACCTATTCATATGCAATTCGTCCAGTTTAAAAGGAACTTTGGCAAGGCAATGTAAAAGGGGCAAAAACATGCTCTCACTTGTATCTCACTAGATGGCACTGTTCCCACTTTCCATAAATCGAGGGGCTAGCAAATGGAGAGCATCCCGGCCCCTTATCTTGTACAGCATTTTACCATCCCCACAAATGTAAATTTGCAAAGCCAGGAGGGGGTAAAAGTGAACAGGTGAACTTGCAAACACTTTATTCCGTTTTGTTGTGTCAGGGCGAAGGTCCCGCTTAACATCGTGGGTCTAGATAATAGTTTTATCCAGTTTCCATTAAAATAACGCCAACAAGTCAAAAATAATAACACAGAGAGGACACAAAGTTCTGACTCGCGGAAGTGGGGCGAACCGTTGTAGTAACCTGTTGCTTTTCGCCAGCAGTGGCAGGCGGCGGTACACAGTGAACACACTCTAGTGATGGCATGTTAGTGTGGCTGTAGTCTTTATGCACCGATACAATGGTAATCTAGACAGGCGGGAGATGAGAGGCCAGAGGGAGAGGGAGGATGGGGGGGGCGGTGACAGTGTGGATCAGCGCTTACATTACAAACAACCTTTTGCTTTCGCCTTTCCCTTCTTAGGGGCTCGCTATCTGCATGGCTGGGAGGTACACAGGCAGAGAGAGAGAGAGAGAGAGAGAGAGAGAGGGGGGGGGGGGGGGGGGGGGGGGCGGGGGAGAGAGCAAACACAGCACACCCAAGCACTCCATGATGCTTTCTCATGTTTGAGCATCGCAACTCACCTGCTCCAGTCCCGCGGGGCGCGACGGAGATAACGCCACCGACAGATAGCGCGAGAGAGGGAGAGAAAAGTGTCTCAGCCTGTTCGTAATAACGGGTGAATCCATTTTTTTTTTTTTTTTTTTTTTTTTTTTTTTACAGAGCAGCGAGGCTCGGGCCAGCCACACTCTTGCGGGCCTGTGTAGATGTAAGATGGTCATGTTCGCTCGAATTTGTAAGCGCTACACAAATCCAATTTCCCCTCCCTAGATCCATACCGCTAGTATTTCAGAGAGGCCTTTTGCAGAGCGAGGGGCTTAGAAACTTAAAATATTATTTCTTGAAAAAGTTTGGGGGGGGGGGTGGGGGGTGTCAGGTGGATTAAACTGATGTGAGAGGTTTTTACTTTTACTGCGCTGTGGTGGCGGCTCGGCGCAGGCCAACATCTATTAACCTTTAGCACGAGCACAAATCACATTGTGTCATGAAGCATAGCTGCACTGTCAATTCTGCACCTAACTGCTCCCCTCTGTGGAACCTCATCAGCTTATTGAAACATGCTCACACGTTGCTTAAGAGGTGAGATCTGTCAAACACACACACACACACACACACACACGAAAAACGAAAAACACACGCATGTTTTGACTCACACGGCTCACTTGCTGATATGATTTTCCTACACACACCACGTGCATACTCTCACATAGTCAGCAACTAAATTGCGCGCGCACACACACACACACACACACACACACACACACACACACACACTCACCTAGCCCCTGTGCCCCGTTTCTGGGATTAGCATTGGCGCTTCTCACACTGAGCGGCTGGTTTCGCGTTGACGGCCCAAGTGATCTCCAGTTTCAGTCCGCTCCTGGGATGCAATGGAACCTCCCGCTGCCTCTGCTGTCTCGCGCTCCTCCTCCTCCGTCTCCAATCCCCCCCACCTTTTTTTTTTCCACTCTGTATATGTAAATCTCCTGCCTGAGTGTCAGTGTGTCTGAGGAAGAGAGGGAAAAAAGGAGTATTGCTTATGTAAAACAACCCAAATCCAGGTCAGACTTGCAGATTTGTCATTAGGCGCGGCTTCCCTTTCATGCACATCACACACACACAAACGAGTGCTACTACAGATTTGATGTAGCAAAAGACCAAACATCGCGTGACAGCAGAACTCTATCCTAATAGTAATGTTGCATTGGCTGGACATTGTTGGATTGGCTGGATTGTGTTCTTTTCTTTGGGTTCCTTTCGAAGCTGCTGTCCTTTCTCTTTTTTTTTTTTCTTTTCCCCAAATATCTGTGTTTTCCTCCAGCTAAGCCACTGCCCTTTACTTTACCTTTCGGGTCCTCGGCGTGACAGTCTCTCACTTCTGCTCATCACCTTCATCTTATCACAACACTCATCTGTAATTAGAAATGCAGCGCCATGCTTCAGCAGGTGAGAAAAAAAAAAACCCACAGGCTCTCCCCCTATAGTGCTCATCCATCTTTCGTGCGTTTTTATGCACTTAGATTAATATGCCTGTTGTGCTTTCGTTTACCTACTAATGTGGCGGTAAAATGATGAGGCATGCACATACAAATACAGATTACTTAGCAAAAGCAAGAGCCATAACTAAGTCCGGCTATAAGTGCTGGGCGGCTTTTTTTCATTGGAAACTTCCAAGGTATTCAAAGAGATACTTATGGACAGTAGACGTGATGCCATTGCAGTATAAACAACCGCGTATATACACATCTCAAAGAAGCATCACCACACACAATCCAGCTTCAAAGATTCAATTTTAATGGGAGATGATCGAGTGCACATCCATCCAAGTTGCAATTAATCCATACAGTATCAGCAAGCATCTCATCTTGATTGTCTTACGGGGATGCCTTATCCCCCCAGGCATGACTGGAAGCCATTCGCTTGATAACTCTCCAAAGAGTATTTATGTCCGTGAGATGGGGTATAACTCTGTTTATGATGCTATAAAGTTTTTTGGCCAAAGCCCCTGCTGCTCACAGCGTGTCTTTAGGTCCATCGTAAAGCTGGAATGGGCTCTGCCCTTGGGGAAGGTACAGTGTGTATTTGTGTGTGTGTGTGTGTGTGTGTGTGTGTGTGTGTGCCTGCTTGTACATGCTAAGTCGATCACCAAAAGGGTCCAAGGACCAGCAGCTATCTTTATGGTTAGAAACACTACATCCTTGAATATGGACTTGCAGAAATGCCTGCGTGATGTAGTTTCATATCGTGTGAATGGATTCCTCCCCCCTTCTCCCTGAACATCAGCAACCCCTTATTATTATTTCAAACACTAGGATGGTCAAGGTTACTATGATGTAAGGATGTAAGGAAAAACTTGAATCAGGAGAGACGAGGTTTACGAATTCAGACATGATTTACTGAAATCAATAAAAGACTTGACTTGAAAATACCCTTTCATGGGGTGAGGATCCATGAATAGGCTGCAGACAAGAAACCCCCCCGGGGCTGAAGATACACTTCCACTGGATTTATCTGATGGAGTCTAGATACTGGTGGTGGAGGCGGTGGTGGGCAGACTGACAGCAGCAGCAGCTAAAATGACAACAACATACGGAAACAGCTGAGGGAGTAAATATAGAACATATTGATTTGTGATTGGTTCCCAGAATAGGTGTGAGAGAAGGTGTGTGAGTGTGGCAGACTCTGATGATTGGATTGGATGATGCTGATCTTCTCAAAAAGTGATTAGATAAATAATTATGAAAGAAAGAAAGTCATCTTTTATTCGGTTTTATTTCATTTTCTTCAATTTTGGAAGAAAACACGTTAAAATTGATACCATAGTTACTTTTTTATAAGCTGTCCTAGCCTGATACGTACTTGAATCCCCCTCACTTTTCCAAGACAAGGGAACAAGAGGGGAAAAGTAAAAAAAAAAGTTGCTGGTGTGTGTCACAAAAATATAAATGCATGTTAGTGACTGCTCGTAGCGCACCAGCTAGAGAGTGCAGACAAACAGTGTCAGAGAGCATTTCACCGCGTGGAGGGGAGCGAAGCGCATCGACAGATACGGAGCAGAGAGCGGGATCAAATGAAATAACAGGAAACAAACAGCGGCATCATGACACATGTCAAGCAGACAAACAAGTAACTGTCAAAACAATTAGTTGGACACCTATGCACCTCGTGTGCGTTTGTGTACGGTAACGCTCTCACGCGCGTACTTGTGTGTGCTCAAGTGTGCCTTGTGAATGCACGTGGGCGGGAATCAAAAGGCAAACAATCCAAATTATATGCGTCTGAGTGTGTGTGTGTGTGTGTGCGTGCATGCGTATCACCGTGTTCCCATGTAATGTACAGTACGTCAGGCTTGCCGCGAGCAGGCGGTTTCAGGTTGGTCTCATTACCAAGGTAATTCCTCCAGAGCAACAGCTCTGTAATGGCAGGAAATGGTAATGATGCCTTAATAACCCTCCTCATTGCCCACTGGCCAGATCCTAATACCCAATTTTTCTGCTCTCTTCCCGCAGAGCCAGGAAGATGAATAGAAAACTAACCATCATTATATCTGCCAGAGAAATCAAATCAGAACACCTATAATCTACTTGTCAGCTGACCCGCCTCTTCTCTCTCATTTCCAAACCGCTCAGCCTATACATCTCTCCCTCAAAGCTCTCTTTCTTTCGCCGCCACTCTTCTGGCATTCCTCCCTCTCTCTCTCTCTCCCCCCACCATTCTCTCGCTCCGCATTTGTCGCTTTTCTGTCACGGCTCAGATTTCCACATTTCTATAACTTCAAAAAGCGTCTGTAGATTGGGAGTCTCTTTATTGGCGGAGGGAGGTAATGAGGGGCGATACAACGTGAGCGGAGAAAGCCAAATCACACCAACTTCACTCATGTGTGTGTGTGTGTGTAAATGTGTGTGTGTGTGTGTGTGTGTGTGCCTCTGATTGTGTGTGTTTGTGTCTCAAAAGGCTGAGTTCAATGCTGAGGCTTGATAAGGATTTTAGCGTTATCGCACTTTAAGGTTTCAAAGAAAACAATTGTAAATGCAAAAAATTGATTGTGCGTGCGTGTAAGTGTGTGTATGTCTGTCTGTGTGTGTGTGTGGGTGTGTGCGTGTGCATGTGTGTGTGTGCGTGTCCGACACCCCTGTTATCTGGGAGTGAGAAAATCGAGAAAAGGCCAAAACTCCACACTAATCTCCTCCAGATATGGTTGGGTTTCTCACATATCCTTGATAAGATTTATAAGGATTAGTTTGTCCCCCCCTAACCCAAAATAGTCAGAGTGTGAAAAAATGGCTGTCTGGAGGGTCCTTTAATCTCTCAGCCATTTGCAGCGTTGACACGATAGGCCGCTACTGAAGAAGTGAGCATGTCTTTCTTTCAACAATCTGGGCATGTATACGATGATAAAGGATGGAGCTGCATGTCCATGCATGTGTGAACAGACCACACACACACACACACACACACACACACAGACACACAATGGGTCCTTGCAATACTGCTGTCCTTTGGATGACACTGCAGTGACTCAGATATTGCGTTGCTGAACTTTCTTTCCTCCTCTCTTTTCTTCACTTTCTGCCTGCTTCTCTCCCTCTCTCTCTCTCTCTCTCTCTCTCTCTCTGTCTGTCAGTGTGTGTTCTCCTGAATAATTCAGCCTATAGCCAGGCCAGTCTTTAATCAGACGTCAATACTTCCCCTCACTGAGACAGGTGTTCAACACATCATATTCATCCACATCGTCAGATCCACAAGCCTCTACACTCTTAGAACTATTTGCCGTTTTTTTTCTTCTTCTCCTAAATGACTTATTACGTGTTGTCTAATATATTTATGGCAGTTGTTTTACCGTTCCTTACAATTTGCAGTAGTAGCCATTATAATTTAATACACCTTTTAAGGGGATTTATGCATTTCAACCAGTGTAAATACGGCTAGTGAAGCATTCTCTAAACACTCTTTTTACACTCGCTGTGCGTAACGGTATAAGTTATGATACTGCAAATGGCAAACAAAATGCTGCGCAGGATTGTTCATTTTAGTACATTATTTTATTAAATGGTACACAGCCAAGTCCATTTCATCAATGTGTTTCTTGCATTGTTTAATCAAAATAATACATTCCATTTAGTCAAAAGAGATGTGTAGTCCGTACAAATCAAGTCTGGCGTTTTGTTTCTCTTTGCCAAAAACACAAAAAAGTTTTTCATGCTCTCCAAACAGCCACGCAGATCTGGACTACAACTTTATAGTCCTATTACCAACCTACATCTAGACTTAAAGGGGTATTCTGGCATTTTTAAACTTGGGGTCTATTTGTACATATTAGTCATTTATACCCCAAAATAGTTACAAAACATTTTGGAATTGCTCCAGCACTTGCGAAACAGGCTGCAATGGCTGCAATGTAATCCGCAGGGGCAACTGCGCCCGATCAAAGTACGTCCACTAAAAGTGCTTGTTTTTGCCACTGACAGGCTTAGATTGTTATTGGAAATGTCTGACAACATCACGGAAACGATCCCCACAGAGATAGACCTTTTGTTTAACCAGAAACAGAAGTCTCGCTCGGAAATCTGAAACATGAGGCGAGTGGTTGCAGGAGGAGGTTAAACAAAAGGAAATATGTAGCACTCTGCAGGGTCTCTAAAAGGCAGCGTTACCATTGACGGTGATGGATGGTTTTCTGGAGATCGATGGAGTATTGATCATACAGTATACAGCTCATTTGTAACCATGTATATACATTATAGAGCATCCTTCCAGTCCAGACTCCATATGGCCGGGGCATTTCTTGTTGCGAGTTGGAACATCTTAGTGTAACTCAGAATCCACTTCAGCATATCTACGGTCCATTTTAGTTAGCTGTCTAGTTTGTAAATGATGGGTTGGAGAGGTTGGAGTCGGCTAGCTTGCTAACTAGATAAAACGCCACAGAACTCAGCATGGCTACGCCGCCCGAGGCAAAGAAGGAGCAGCGATGGAGTTCGAGTCCTTTCTGTTTTCCCCCTAGGAGCTATACATATAGGGGTATGCGGACCTGTCAGGAGAAGGGATTCGTCAGGGGCAACATCCCCTCGAAGCCAACTTGGTGGTCCGCAGTTTGTGGGTGCCTATTTGCAATCTGTTGGCGTGTGCGAATGTGCATGTGGTGCGTGTTGTGTGTGGCTTACTTTTGGAAAGCTCCGCGGTCTGCAGTTTCGCTACAGTCGCTTGGCAGCTTCTCCCCTTGTTTAATTAGAGAAAAAGCATCCGCAACAAGGGTCAGACGAGAGAGAGAGAGAGAGAAAAAGGGGAGAGAGCAGTATTTGCATTGTAAACCGGCGTAGCCCAGAACATCAATTTTCGAGGTCCCTCAAGGTTAAATTTCACCTGATCCGGCAATAACAGAAATCTTTTGCAAGGAAGTGAAAATAAAAATAAAAAAACGGTGACCTTTTCACAGTAGTAATTGAACAAATTGACACCCCGTTCACAACGTGTTTACCTTTTTTGAATTGTTCTCGCACTGACACAAAGGGCCACAGGTAAGCACTTCCCACTGTTTCAAAATGGAAAAAAAAAAAAAGTTTCCCTGAGTGTATCGAGTGTATCGCGTTGCATGAAAGATTTATGCTGGAGGCATAGGTGGAATGGTAGATAAAGGTAAAGGTTATGGTAAAACATTAATGGGCAAAAAAAACTTGGCTGCCATTAGTGATAGTGCTCTGCTCGCTACCGCAGCACTCCACTGCTTCTATGGTATTCACAAGCATGTTGTTGTTGCTCCTACATCACTGGACAGAACCCGAGTGAACCCGAGTGAAAACAAGTGACCGGTATAGGCTCACTCGATAGTGACCTGGACTTTCATTCATCGGCCTTTTGGGATGAACCATTAACGCGCCACAGCCAGACTCTGGTCGCCTCCTATTTGTTCTCTTATGTGCTAAATTAAACACAATGGAGTTGCTCGGATAGCGTTAGCGTCATTAGCGCCGGGATAATTACTGTGCACAATGGACTGCTGTGGTGTTGTGTTTTTTTCTGACTGGGCTAACATTAGCACCGCTGTAACCACCAGTTTGTTTTCCTGCTCCCCGCGCGACTTCTTTCCCCCCGTCTCATGATTTGTCTGTAGCTTTTGTTTTTTTCCCCCTCAATTCATGCTATTTCTCATACGTCTCTCATCTCCAGCACGCTGCCTGAAATCCCAAATAGTCTCAAGTTTACTGCAATTTCTCTCTGCATGTCATCCAGTCTCAGGAATTAAATCTCTCTCTCTCTCTCTCTCTCTCTCTCTCTCTCTCTCTCTCTCTCTCTCACACACCCTTTTTGTCTCTCTTTCTCTCGCTACTCCCTGCTGTCCACTTTCATTGTCTGTCTGGTCCTGTATAGCTCTTTTTCGTGTTTCAGGTGTATAAATTGGATGACATGTGGTGAGTTTTGGATTAAAGTGAATGTCAATCACCTTCTCTTTTATCCTCTCTCCTCCAGGCAATGCTCCCCTGGTGGCTTAGCATACCTGCAGGGATTTTGCACCTCTCTCTCTCTCTCTCTGCTCTGTCTCCTGCTTGTCTCTCTCTGTCTTTCTCCCTCTTATAAGCTCAGATGCACGTGCACCACATGCGAATTGCATTCCCCAAGTTACTGTAGCCCGTATACTTAGCCAATTTTCTGACCTGTCCTCGGGAAACTGTCTTGTCTTTCTTCTTTATTTTTTCTCTCCATTTCATACCACCTGACTCATCTCCAGATCCCTATCTTGCCTCTTGCCTCTTTGTCATGCGGCCCCTTTATTCTTCTCTCCCTCGCTTCCTACCTTGTTATACCTGAGACCGTTGAAACCCAGTAGGGGGAAAATCTCTCTCTTTATGTGATAAAAATCATACAGAGCTGTGGCTGCAGCAAAAGCCACTAAGCCTGTGAAGGTGTAGAGAGCTTTGGGGGAAGGACAAAAATAGAGAGAGGGAGTAAAAGGGAGAAGTGGTACATAAAAGATCCGGCCCTTTTATATCCATTTGCAGCTCAGGAAGTAGACTTCAGGAATGGCCGTTCCTCACTCAGTGTTCACACAAGCGTTTGCCTCTAAATGGCTGCCAATTTTATTAGCACCTATAAAAAAGCAGTCATGATTCAATGGTTAAAATGGCTGATCTCATTAAACGGGCTTCGTCGTTCTGTACTTTTTTTCCCCCCCTCTTCTGTCTGCGTCTCTATCTCCTGAACGGCATCGTCCTCTTTTCTTTGACCCGCCGTGTCGATAGCTCTCAAAAAAAAAAAAAAAAAAGTCCTTGTCTCATTGCATTAGTTTTATCTGTCGCCCTCTTGTTTTAATTTGGGTTTTAAATATTGTTTCCTGGCCCAGTCTACCTTTTTCGTTTGTCGTTTCCTCTCCGGCGCTTTCCTTTAACCGTCGTGTTTATTTTCATTCTTTCTTCTCGTACTTTCTTTCCGAAGGACGCCGTTCCCCGGAGACCCTGGGTCGCGTTGCACAAAACGCATGACTAATAATACTTCATCACTATCCATGTGCGTGTACTTATACTTGTGAGAACCAACCATTACCAACAATTACCGTGACATACACTTCTGGAAGTGGGGTCAAATCGTCCTATGTTTTCTAATATATCACAACAGTACAGCATACGGCGTGTGGTGCTCGTCCTGTATGTAGAGTGGCAACATGCTTGGCTAATGATGGCCAGACTGTTCTGCGTGTGCCACACTGAGTGCTGCGATACCTACCTGGCGACGCGCCAGCTCCGGAAGTGCCCACTTATCATTGAGGTCCTTTTCCTGCTCTCAAAAGGGTCCAGGTCAAACAGCCATTACCCATACGTAAGGGCAATTCCCTTCACTTTTAGCCTACATAGCACTTTGATCCATCCTAAATCACATTAGCCAACCATTAGAGCAGGTATTATGGACCAGTGTGTATAACGCAGACAGCAGAGAGGGGGGAGGCGGGGTCAATCTCCCATCAGCCTTGCTGGCAGAACCTTGAGTACGTCTCCTTTTCTTAAACTTTTGTTTCTTCTTTTCTTCCGCAGACTGATCCAAAATAAGTTGGATAGGTGAGATCAATATGTCTGAAACAAGGCAGGACAGAAGCACTTAAACCCGTCTAGAAATGTCAAATTAGTTTTGGCAAAGGGGGGCGGGGGGAACGACAAAAGAGGATGCCGCCTCTTTAAAACATGGAGACACACCCCTGGCAGATGCTTCGACTGCCCCCCGTTGGCATCTCTTCCACCCATGATTTCCATCCGAGGAACTTTTTTCCGGCCCAACGCTCTTTTTTTTCCCATCCGCTCCACCTGCCAAGTTCTAAGACAAAGTGCTATTGGCAAACATGCTGTACAAATAAAATTAAAATTGGGTAGACTTTTAAAAGCCAATTTTGGATGATGGTTAAAAAGGGAAGGGAAATGCCAGTCTTGTTATCTCGGGCTGTTACGATGACTTAGGTTGAATTAAACACAGTTAGGGATAAATTAAAAATGGCATTTACATGCTCTCAATGCACTGCAAGACCTCCAAGCTCCTCGTGAGTTAGACCCTCCTTCAGAAGAACATCAGATACCACATTGGCTGGACCTTAGCATGCCGTCATTGTACAGAGGGTTTCACGTTAAGCAGGCTTACAAGTCAATTCAATTCCACTTTATTGCCGCTGTCACATATTATTACATGCCGGAGCACATGAGCAACGAAAAGTCATCAGGAATCAGACACACATCATATTACACAATTCATTTAATTCACTGGAGGTAGTGGGTTATGCTGACTTGGACTTCAGGGTAAACTGCTCCTTCCACATTTTATGGGCTTTCTTTACGCGCAGTATAAGGTGTAAAAGGGTCACACTTTTCAAAGAGTGTCGGAAGTGAACTTTTTAAAAAGATGGGGGAAAAAAGAGAGGGTGAGAGGATGTAGGGGGAGGAAAGAGCGGGAGATGGAGAAGTAGAGTAATGGATCATGCTGGCAGAGGTCAGGCGAGAGCAGGCTATGTAATTAGCTATAGAGGAGGTTGGTAATCATGCAACTAATACAGTGTTTCAGCAGACAATTAGTCACACTAGTGTACCAGGATGTCTCCTATATGGCTTGGCACGGTGGGAGGCATACACATACACACACATGCACACACAGGTTAGGCCTGGACACACACACACACACGTGTCCACCATTAGAAAGTTACCAAGTGCTTTACAACCAAGACAAACTGAACAAACTACCTAATGGTTCCAGCCATAGGGATGAAACAAATGGAATAAGTGATTGATTTGTCAGGATACACCTAATACAGAATTCAATTTATTATCATTGTATTGAACATTTCCATGAAAAGCCCAGATGTCCAGACAACAGGTGAAGAGGGTGTCGCGCGTCAACACCAACCTCGTGATGCGAACCATGGAACTCCAGGCTGCTGGAGAGTTGAACCTCAGTCCCAATCAGGACATGGCTTCAGGACACTTCTCCTATCCGTAAGTCTCATACTATACATAATGTATATCAGAAATACCACTGTCCTCTCTATAGCGGTTTGTTTGTGTCTAATTCCAGTACTGACAAAGTAAAAGCCGAGGTCGCCCAAGCAATGACGACCATTTCCCGCACGGTGACCTTCCATCCATGCTCTAAGTTGTGCTGCTCAACTGATGTGCTGGTGGACCTGGTGCCAAGGCTGCTGCTGAGCTTGATGAACCAGACGGCTCAAACTGGAGCCCCACCCTGATCAGGAGCATCACTGAAGCAGTGACGGCCCAGGTCCAGAAGCTGTTGGGGAACGCTCAAGACTCCAACACTGAGTCTCCTATTGAGCTAGACAACTGGCCCCTTATTGCTGAGGTGGAGAACATGCTCGCTCAATACAGTGTGAAGGTGTCCAAGAGGGTGGAGAAGGTCACCTGGCACCTGGATCCACTAGACATCCCCAACATGGTGACCCAGATCCACTACAGCCTCCACAATCTGTTTGGCACCAAGCTCAATTTGAAGATGGCTCTTTCTCACAGGGTCCACACGATGACCAGAGCCATCACTCACCATATAGTCCAGCAGATCCTCACACTGAGGAACACCCTCTGTTGTAAGGACACAGTTGAGGAATATGATAACGAATGTTATGCTGAATCCTGTGACTCTGCTGACTCCCCTGACTACCCTGACGACTGCCTGGAACATGTCGTCATTTTGTTCCTCAAGAAGCTCCTTACTGCAACGGAGGAGACAGGAAACCATTTGAGCCCCGTTTGTTTCGCTGTGGCCGCTCTCATTTCCTCGCAGGTCCACTGCATTGCAGATGGAGAAAGGCTGTGTCAGGAGCTAGAGCAGCTTAAGACCTCTGGTGGTTTCGGCCCCATGGCCGACATGCTTTATACGGACTACAGGAGCAGGTTCTGTTCCTCCCTCGGCCTGGAGGCCTTCAGAGACCCGAAGAGGAGTCTGCTGGTGGCCAACATGTTGGCCGATAAGCTGCTGTCCCGTTCCACCACCCACATTGAGCTGAAGCAGGCGGGAAGAGCAACAGCTGAGCTCCGGTCTGGTAAGTCATCTATCTGCTGCACAGTGTCTCTTCAACAATTTAGAAGCCTGTTGTTTCATACAGGACATTTACATGATGATGATATGGATTTTCTCTGTTTGGTTTCCAGCCCGGGAGAACAAGCCCAAGAAAAGTCGGATGGCTGGTTTCTTCCGCAGTCTGTTCAGATGCTGCTGCTGCATCTCCAAACAGGATGTGGACTACTGAGGCCCATGTTACACACTACCTCACCTGTAACAATGTGTGCAAAAAAATGTGCCAATATTTACTCTGATTCTGTGATTAATGTGATTTTTACTGTGATTTTGTTTTTTTTAGCTGAGCAAAATGTAGTTTATTTGGGGGGGGGATTGGGACAACAACCCTAACATCCCTATCATCCCAAAATGTAGTTTATGTAGTAATCCAGCTTGGATTATAGACATACTGTATATACATGTCTATGGCTGGAGCTATATTTGTTGCCGGGCAACATTATTTTATTCACCCTTCTCTCTCAGAGTGTCTAACATTCTTCTGGAAAAGAGGGAAAACTATTGGGGGCCTTGGTGGGATGAAAAGGACTATAATGTTTACATTTCTCAACCGATTTCAATGAGTCATTTTTATATTCAAGGGTTTATGATCTACGTGGAGTAGAAAATGTCTATGCGGGGATCCCTCTCTGAGGAGCCCCTCCTGTTTCTTCCATTTTTTTCCTGCAAGGTTTTGTGGGAGTTTTTCCTCAAGGGTCAAAGGTCAGGGGGTGTTGTGTACTAACCATTTATTGTTTCCACACGTTTCCACATGTTTCCACACATCATTTTTATATTCAAGGGTTTATGATCTACGTGGAGTAGAAAATGCCTATGCGGGGATCCCTCTCTGAGGAGCCCCTCCTGTTTCTTCCATTTTTTTCCTGCAAGGTTTTGTGGGAGTTTTTCCTCGAGGATCAAAGGTCAGGGGGTGTTGTGTACTAACCATTTATTGTTTGCACACGTTGGACACTGTGAAGCCCTGTGAAGAGACTGTAACCATGATTAAGGGCTGTACAAATAAATGTGATTTGATTTTGATAGATTAGAAAATCTGTAAAATTCAGATTAAATCCAGATAAAAAAAAAAAAATCTAAAAGCAAAGCAAAATCTACATGGACTCTATTGTCAATATTTCTTTTTTTCAGGTAAGTCCACACACACACACACACACACACACACATATCAAAGCAAAGCACATATGCGTGCAGCCAGTCACACATGCTTAACTGACAAGTCCTGCTTCAAGAAACAAACATTCACAACAAGAAAACACCAAATAACCTCCCACCGCCTCCCTCATCCTATTGTTTTTCCCTTTCTTTCCACCCCTTCTTCTCTCCGTCCGTGGTGCGTCTCCCTCTATCCGGCTGCCTCCTTAGTGTGTTCAGAGCAGACCCCCCAGAGAGGGGGCTAATGAGGGCTAACGATGGTTAGTGCATGCTGCTGTTCCCCCTTTCATTAACGGGTGCGCGCTCACCCCCCAAACAGCGCTTTTCATCATCTAGGAGTCTGCAGTCAATGTTTTTCCGCACCCCCCCCCCCCCCCTCCATCTATCACTTCGTCTCCTTCTGTCTTGGACCCTCCGCCTCTTTCATCCCTCAAAGAGAGTGGCTTTTCTTTGTTTGCCTCAATCTATGCTCTCCCTCTCCCATCTCGCTCTCGCCATCCTTCTATGAATACTAAGATGTGTTAATGTGGTCCTAATTACTGCTTAATGCTATCTGAGTGGGCAGACAGAAAGTCTCTCGGTGAAGCATCCACGTAGAGGGCTGCTGACTCCGCTCTCTCCCCGGGAGCCGAGTAGTCAATACGGATGCTTTTAATCCTCAAGGACTGGATTGCAGTTACACCTGGCATTAAACCTGGCATGGATCCACTTGCAAAAGTAGTTGCTACATGCGGATTGAAGAGCATTTAGACTTGTTAACGTTAATGCGTCTCTAACCACCGGCAAAGCAGGGTTCGGATGATAGGTTCCTCATTGCATCTTGGCTGCTTCAATTCCTGGATTTGATGCGTTGCAATGTGATCTTAATGCCAGTTGTAAAGGGGGTTTAAAACAAAAAACGCTATCAGGGTGTGTTTGCAGGGTGAATTAGCGACAGATGCTACGACATGCTTTCGCTCATACCCTGGCTAGTCTTTTCTCCAAAGAGTGTACGACTTGCCCCAAAGAGGAGCGCGATGGACGCAAATCTGTGGGGGAAAAAAAAGGCGAGGGAGGAGTTGATAGAAACACCCGGCACGTTGTGTAAAACGCTGTACCTATTTCCATTTCACGTGTCAGTGCGCCCCAACCTGTACAGCGGTCCGTGTTCCGTCGCTAGGAAAGGCGTGTATTTACAGCCCGCCGAGAAGATGAATAAAACATCAAAGTAAAGTACACAGGCATCGGCAACATCTCATAGTGGCTTCTTTGTAAATCTTTAGGGTGGGGGGGGCACACTTCATGTTACATGTTACATGATACATGTTTGCTACATGGAACCGGGTAGATTATCATAAACAGAGCATCTTTGGACTTTTTGAGGTTGTAGTTTCTAATCCATCCGTCGTTGGAACCGCTGCACGTTTCACCACTAAGACACTCTGTGTGAGTCATACGAGTCAGACGGAAAAAAAAAAAAGTTTTAATGCTTGCCTAGAGGAATGTATGTGACACGTCGTTGGTTAATGCCATATGTTTAGTTAAGGGAACATGAATATACATGGTATTGTTGTTTTTGTTGTCAGAAATGTAAATCTGCACCTCAGCGTTCCTGACCGTGCCAAGTCGTTTCTTAACACAGGAAGAAGGAAGGCGAAGGACTCTTTCAGCCGTTCCAGAGTATCGAAATATAATTCAGGCACTCGATTCTTATTTTCTTCAGAGTTCTCCAAGAAAGTAGATTGTTCAGAAAGTTGCCGGGGAGAAAATGGATTAGTTGCGGGTTTTGTTTTTGCTACTGCTCTCGCACTCTCTCTCAGTCTCGGGGACTGGGAGTGCATCCAGGTTTTTTTTGTTTGTTTGTTTGTTTTTTTCGCGTGAGATTGGTGTTTAGCAGATGTGAGGATAAGACTCTGATCACCACTGGGCTGCCAGTAGACCCGCACCGCCATCTCCCCCTCTCTCTCTCTCTCTCTCTCTCTCTCTCTCTCTCTCTCTCTCGCTGACGGTCATTGATGATTTCAATTTTGTTGCGTGATTCCTTTACGCTCTGCAGAGTGCTGGGAATAGATTTCTCGCCTGTTGCACTTGCTGTTGTTTTTGGCTCAGATCGATTTGGTAAGCGAAATATAATTAGGTGGCATCCCGCTCCATTGTCATTTCCCGTGAGGAACGGCTGCTAAGCACGGCTGCCATTGCTCCCCTCTTCAATAGCACTGTCCTTTTCTTTCTCACGCCCTTTCTCTCTGACTTCCTCTTTGTTGCCCGTGTCTCCCATTCTCTCCTCATCCTCCCTCGCAACATTATTTTTGTTTTTTCTCTCTCTCTCTCTCTCACTCTCAAATTCTCTTTCTCAAACAAATGTGGCAATTAAAACTTCCTCATTAAATTCCATCTTCTCTCTATCTCTGACTTGCCCCCCTTTTTTTCTCGCTCAAATTCCCAATCCTCCCTCATCCCTTTCTTTCCCTCTTGCTCTTGAGGGCTTCACGGGGAGGATGTGGTTTCCTGTTGCTATGGCAGCTCATTACTGATCTGTTTTATGTGCGGAGCCATGGGTCAAGAGGCTGGAGCAACGCAGTGAGAGGTTCCCTCACCAGACCACTCGAGCAAGTCCCGTTTAACGTCGGTCTGGTTGGCGTGACTGTAAACGATCTCTCTGTCAACCCACGGGCCTCGGGAAGGCCTCAGCTTCATGAGACCTCTTTCCACTGTGAGTCCTGGAACTTAAACAAAATGATCAACTTGAACTTTCAATTACCAATCTGAAATGTTAAAGTAATAATCCGTGGCATTTCATTAGAAATAAATGTCCAATTTTCTGCTCTCTACCACAGATATATAGATATAACACAATAGTGATCCAACCTATACGCAGTTCGTGAAATGCTTTTACATTTGCTGTCCTAAGCACCGGGTGTAAATGCCACGGCTGGACGGACAAAGAAAAGAGCGCCACCTACAGAAACTCAAACTTCATCAACAGGAAATCCAAGGAAGAAGACGTCACAGTACTGGACACACTGTTTGATTGACAGGTGATTTCTGGGAAGTGTAGTGCAGAAACACCACGGTAATGAGCGCTTAGCATGCTAACATGTTGCCATAAAAAAAAAAAACAACGGATCATGCAGATTACCACTCTTGGCAGAATAGTCCGATTACACCAAGCTAATGTGAGTTCTTTGATTGTTGATCAGCTCAGCTCTATAGCTGGTGGTGCAACCACATTTTGAAATTTCAAACTAACTAAGAAAGTTCAAGTAAGGACAGTCACGCAGTTACGCTGCCAAAACAGAGACTGAGTTTCTATTGTAAATAGTGTTGCTTCTTCTTTTACTGTAAATATTGTTGCTGCTTTTTATTGTAAACACTTGGTACTGTTGTTGTTTTTGCACAATCCCGTAAGCATTGCCACTTTTCATTTCACTATGTGAACTATATGTATGTGACAAATAAAGTTCTTGAATCTTGAATCTATATCCTGATATAGGAAAGAAATGACACTACACTGATCTAGTCAAGGATGTCAGTGTTGATGCTATTTCATCCCAACATACTATTTCTCTGGATCAGAAATGGGTTGCATGTGCCCAAGATCATTCTGTATGTTTCACATGCTTTCATAAAGTGATTTTTTTTAACCTTGAATGACTCACATGTCACCACTGTGAAGAAAAACGTTCACATGGGTCTCGTCTCCTTTGAACTCCCTCCAGTGTCAGGAGGGAATCTCATTAGAGATCATAAGTAGAAAACCAAGAAAGAAAGAAGTAATCACAACAAAGCCGAGAACCGCCTGGGAACTCCGCAAATAGCGCGTATATACTGTCGTATTGTTGAACCGCTGGTGGAAGGATTTGCCTAATTATCGAGACGAGACATAAAATAACGGTCTGAAATACTTTCGGAAAGTAAATCATGTTTGTTCCCTTGAAAGGCGATCCCAGCTGAAGCTGAAACTGAGCTTTTAAATAAATTGTAGAAAAGACTTAAGTGGCAAAAGATGAAATGTATCGTAAGTGTCACCGTGTGATATCTAGCTTCCCAGAGCTGTGATCTTCTGACTCCTGATGATTATTTTCCTTTTATTCTTTCCTCTCTGCAACTGCTCTCTCACTTTTTAAAAAATTCCTCCTACTGTTTATTGCACATCGGCGTACATACAAACACACAGCAGAAATACAGCATAATCACACACCGCCGCTGTGTGTTTTTTGCTATTGCGTTGTGTTGCTGCATCTCGGTGAGTCGGAGCTGGTGATGTGCTCATCATTTCGTGTTCTGGCCCGCGCCTTTGAATTCTGGGATATCTGAAAGCCTTGGCAGCGCCTTGAAAACAAGACACTGAAAATTCACTTTGATAAACATATATCTTTAGGCTAGATTAAAACAGAAAGCAACACACGAGGCGCATCGGGTGTCAAGGCGCAGCCCTTTTGAACATCCTCTTGTGGGAGTCATAATAAGCCCTCCCCGTCCAACTTTCTGCATCTTTATTTCACTCCTCACACTGTTGTCGCAGAACAACACGCGGAGGTATGTAGGAGTGAAGCTCCGTTCGAACCAAATTATTTGAAGTAAGTAAGTAATAACACGTATAATATCACTGGATATTGTCTCTGCGTTGCTTAAATCAACCTCATTGTGAATAAAAGGAGGCAGACAACCTAGTATTTTGCTTGCATCGTTCAGATGACATTTATATTCACAGAGACACAGTCTCCATCCAAAACCTCACAGGGTAAATAGAGAGAGAGAGAGAAGAAAGAGAGCGAGAGAAAATATTTTACAAGGCTTTCTGATTTGGCTCATTCTGGGGAACAGATGAAAAGGAAGGGATGACAGGCAATTGGTAATGAGTTTCTACAAGACTTTTTCTCTCACACCCCACTAAACAATGCCCTTCTCTTCTCTTCTCTTCTCTTCTATTTCCCCTCTTCCTGCTTGTGTGGGCTGCCGGCATTGTAGATTTTTGATACACTCAGTTTTATTGCCGTTGTTGTGTGCGTGAATATGTTTGTGTACACTGCAAGTGTGTTGGTGGGTGGATGCGGGTGGGTTTTTTAGGTTGTCACGTTTTACTGTCTCTCTCTCGTTGTGAGATGTTTCATCAACAGTCAAGGCTCATTCCTCCCCTCATTCCAACGTCTGCACTTTATCTTCTTTTCCAATGCATTCCCTTCCTCGCTTCCGCTTCCTGTTGCCTCGCTGTCTGGGCAACATGCTGGGTGATGTAAGGCTAATCAAGTGGAAAAAAAGAGGATCCTGCCAAGGAAATAAAGTGCTGGCACATTTCCACTTATCTTCCTGTTCCTCTCAAAGCCAGCAAAGTAGAACTAGTATGTAGTTTGTATGTGTGTGTGTGTGTGTGTGTGTGTGTGTGTAAAAAAGTTTGTGTTTGAAAAACTGCATGTGTGCTAGTGTTTGGATAGAATAGAATAGAATAAAGTCCAAGCAGAACTGCCTGTCACTGCCTAGAACTAACACTAATGTGCTCAGTGAGATGTAGTACAGTACAATAGTATCATGTAGCACTAATGTTAGGTGCAGTGTGGTAAAGTGTGTGTGTGTGTGTGTGTGTGTGTGTGTGTGTGTGCAGGTAGGTGGGTAAAGATGAATAAGGATCAGAATGGCAGCCAAGGACATGTAAAAAGGCTCCCTGCTATGAGTGACAATGACTCCGCCCTTCAAGGCAATTTTCAAATGTCAAACGCCTCACCCCCTGACTCCCGAGTTCAGGATTCCCTCCCGCATTGTGTAATATTACACTGACAATTCACATCATGGCTCAATTTGTTTCCCCAGCCGCATTATAATAATCTTCGGCCCCCGAGAGTCATTTAGTCATATAGCAATGCTGCTACTATGGTTTCTCAGTCAGCTATTGGAAAAGTCTGACATTTTATCTCTGTCTATATTTTCGACCGGATCAGAAAATCAATTAAAGAATTCAAATGAAACCATTTGCCTATTTGCCTGTGCCCATATTCAGGCCCCATATGATGACTTAATAGTTATCCTTGGACCAATATCAGTGTAGAATGCACTTCCATTGACCGATTTTTTGCCATGACATTGAAAAAAGCTGATATTTGTATAGAGAAGAAACATACATTGAAATGTTCGACTTGTACTGTTGAGTCAATTCAAAACAAGGGGGGTGTTTACCATTGATTGGTAGAAACATTGCTTCTAGCAAATATTCAATAAATACTATTCCCTCATTCGACACAAGGGTTCGGGTTGATGTTATATCTACCAACAAATCAATCTGCTTAATTGGCTTTATTTCTCAAATGGCAAGACAGAGGGAAGCTATGTTGTCACACCTCCTGTAACACAATAAACATGGAGCAGGATTATTCAGCGTTACTGTTATACAGGTTAATGCATTTAATAATAAAATAAATAATAATAAGAAGAAATAATTGGAAAACTTTAATCTATTGATATTCATTAGCACATGGTCAAACAATAAGAAGACAAATTTAAAACAAAATCTTTCATGGCTTCAAAATTGAAACGTGGCCATGATTATTGGCAACCTATAAATAGATTTGCATTTGGAGTGTAACTCAACCCACCTGTGACTATTCTTATTGTCTGATCATGTGCTTGTCGCAAATTGATAGATGAAGGTGTGATGACCGAAAGTTGTTTCAAATTCCAATTATTTCAGAAGATATTGTACATTATTTGCATACAATGCAAGGGCACCGATAATCTCAACGAGATTTTCTGGCTTTCAAAGTTTCAAATTATAGTACCTCCATCAGGTCAATTAGTGTAATGTAGCTAAACACCAGAAAACGGCACAAAAATGTGTTTTCCTTCCAAGTTTAATCAAAATCGCAAGTGGTGTCTGAGATGCTATGATTGAGTTTAAATTTTGACCTTATTATAGCACCCCATGAGGCCAACCAGTGTAATGTTTTACACAGCGGAATACAGTGCCACAATGCGTCATCCCTCCAGTTTTGTTGAAATTGCACTAGTACTGTGGCAGTTAGGGACTTTCAAAGTTTTACAATTTTATTATACCATTTCCGTCAGGCTATTCAGTGTATTTTTAAATGTGAGAGCACAGTGCCAAAATACAAAATCAACCCTTGGTTTTGTCAAAATCAGACCAGACCATAGCACCTCCACCAAATTTCATGGCATGGGGGAGACATTTTCCCTTGTATTTTCCCCATCACTTTCTTTCAATTGCCTTTGATTGCCTTCCCTGTGTGAATAGAGCTGGCTATCCCTTCCATGCTTGGCTGTAATGTTGCAGCTGCAACACTTTGCAGGCTAGTTTAGCATCCCTTTTATTTCACATGGAGCCTGTCTATTGCTGTGGGACGCTAGCTTTTAAAGCCCTCAAGAGTATTCTGGTGACCTACCCATGCACCCACTCTTTGTTGTGAAAGGTGGAAAAAAGGTGTGTTTCTTCTCTTTTCTTGGACTTCATTCACAAAATGGCCCGGTGCACTATAGTGCCTATTTACCTCTTAATAATTCACTGCCACTCTTTCTGTGGCGAAGAGGTATCTTCCATCAGCTGCCGGCTACTGCTTCTCCAGTGTGTTATGGTGTTACTGTAGTGAAGGCACGTTCCTCCTCTCAGGGCCTGGTCCAGCCACCCATGAATGCCTCTAAGGCAGCCTCTCAGGCTGCTATAGGGTGCATTAAGACGTTACACTTTTTATGATCCATGAACTTGCCCACAGCAAAGTAACCAATGAGTAAATGTGAGAACAGTTAGAAAAAGCAGGCTTGTGTACAGAGGAGGCTTATCTGTTAAGATCAATGTGTTTTTGTCCAATATGGGCACACATGCGGTGAGAGTCATCACATTTGAGGCTGGGCTGTTCGATGCTCTTCAGCGCAGGGATACATTTAATTTAAAAGTTTCTTGGCTCGAGTTTGTGTGCTTGTCATAATCAGTGAAAGCTTTCAAAAGGATTGCGTAGCTTACTGTCCTCATAATGCCCATTTGATGTTCGGTAATGTTGTCAGGCCGCACCAGCTCTGCCAGCAACCAATTCTCATCCTAAGTCTACAAAAGTACGAAGATCAAAGCATCTTTAATTTGAACAAATGGTTGGTTCTTTTTTTCCCCCTACTGGGATCAATATAAATGTGCAAAACATGCAGGTAGCCGTTAGTTGTACCACAGTGGAAAAGTCAATCTGGGGTCAATATTCAACAAATATCAATAAGTAGGTCTGTTACGAGGGACAGTGCCGGGGTATTTCCTCCTCATTAAACACTTTTCTCTCCTTCTATAATAATTATTTATTTACCTCCCACTATTGTTTATTGGAGATGCAGGGAATTTATTCTTTCTATAAAAGACTCTCATCAATTAAGAATAATAATATCTTAGTTAAATACACTTCACAGAATATATATATAGAACTTTATAAAGGCACATCCCGACTGACACGCAGGTAGCCTTTGGTCTCTACTATGTGTCTAAGTGCTTTTCTACCTTTGTTGTATTGAGAGTAATAGCTTGGTAGAAAGTTTTTTGTTAAGTGGAATCATCGAAAAGACTAAGAGCCTCATGCACACACAGGGAACAATACAGTGTACAATACATGCACTTTTTTTCTTGCTCTCTCTCTCCTGGTTATCTACGCAATTCATGTCAGTGTTGTAGTATTGAGGGAAGGTGGACCAGAGACCATCTGTCTGTTCTCTGGACAGATGAGTGCAAAATTCAACTGATTGGTTGCAATCAAAAACTGCCCACCACCAAAATAACACCATGCCCACCACCTATGGTCAAGCATGGTGGGAGTGTCGTGGTTTAAGGGGTGTTTTTCTTCCTCTGGACCTTCCTCTGGACCTTCAGGGAACCATGAATTCTGAGGGAAACCTGTGGCTGTTCAACAAGGCGATGCTCATCATCAACTAAAGAATGAGTCAGGAAGAAGTTTAGTGTTTTGGAGTTGCCAAGTCAAAGTCCTGACCTAAATCCAACTGAGATGCTGTCAGGACCTGAAGCGTCTGTTCATGTGAGACCTCAAACCTCACTGAGTTGAGTTCTGTAAGATGGAGAGGGAGGATATCCCTCCAGGAAGATGAAGAAGGGGCTGATCAGTGGCTGTAGGAGACGTTTACTCCAAGTCATCACTGCTAAAGGAGGCGTTGAGTTATTAATTGAAAGACTTCACATATTTTGGCACCAGTTTTGTTAAATTAACAATGAAAGCATCATATTTATTTGTGCATATTCTTTATTTTAGATTTTTGAGGTTTAGGTGTATGTTTATCCTCGTGTGCATATGCGAGGAAAATGAGAATGAGTCAAGAGCATAGTAGAAAAAGGGAACTGAGAGTGAAGAAAATGTTTATTCCCAAGATATTAAAAGTTACGGTGAAGTGAGAAGAATAAAAAGCGAGTACGATGTCAGTGCAGAGACACTAAGAGTCACAGCAATGGAGCGCCTCAGTAAGGTGCATGATGGGGGGGGAAGAGTCATCTGAATTCCTGATGACGGCTTTGGCACTCCAGGGCAGCTGCAGCATAGCTAGTCATCTGCAGAGAGAGGTCTGCGAGGAGGAAAAACAGCAGGGGAGGGGGAAAGGGAGGGTGATGGGTGGTGGGTGTTACGCAAAAAGATGGGGGTGGAAAGGTGAAGTGGGTGTTCAGTTTGGCACACCTGGGTGCCCTCACTGCCCTCAGCCCTCTAACCCCTCGGTCTCTGGGTGGGTGATTAGCCAGAGTAGGTTCAGAGCAGTATGACCCTTCTCTGACTGTATTTTGCCTGCAGATCTGGGCACAGCGAGGCACCACATTATTTAGGCAGGGAAATGTATTAAATGAGCTGATTGGATGTTACTGTGAAATTGCCCATTTCCTCAGAAAACACATTTATTTTTCATCTGGGTTTTTATGCAAAGAACTCTATTCAATTAAAGTGTAAACAAAATTGTTGAAATGTATCTGGAAGGATGAATAAAATAGAGAAATTAAGTATTCAAGCCCTTTGCTTCATTCAGGGTAAGTTGCCACACTAGCAAAGATTTGGTCAACATTTGGGATTACCATTTCTCAGATGTCATATTTAGTTTGTATTTAGCAATTTTGAACATCTAAACTTTCTTTCCTAACAAAGAGTTCCTTCACTAGACCTTAATGGGACTTAATGGGATCTTAGGGTGCTTCATCTATGGATGACATCACAGTCCACATAAAAGGGAACTCATCAACCTCCCATCTCTGTTTTGGTGAAAAAAACACTTAAGTGCGAGAACAAAAAATCACAAATCAATGTGTTTTGAAATAACTAGCACAGCAAAAGTGCAAAAAGTCAAGGGGATGGAATACTTTTTGCAAGGCACTGTATGCATACAGGATGTATGATTCCTAAGGTAGGGCCCCTTTAAGAAATACATACACCAGCTCAGCTTATCAATTTCCCCATTCAGGAAATTACCTTCATTTGCTGATAAAAGCATGCTGCGGTGTTTTATGTATAGTACACTACCTAAATAGCCTATATGCAGTTTGTGACTAATGGACTGAAGTAATATCCACTGAATATAAGCTCATCCATGCCTCCTATAGTTCCCCCCATCCTTGTAATGTTTATAGCTATTTTTGACCTTGGTATTCAGTGACCTTTTGAGTATCAAACCCACTGCTTTCCATAGCCTTGAGAGACAATGACCTGTTTACAGATGTATATGTATAAATGTTTACTTCAGCTATGTTTGAATAGAGAAATTAATAAGAATACAGTAGTACAATGTTTTGTGCATCACTGAGTAAGAGAGCAATAAAGAGTATTAGTGCATAAATGACGCAGCATACTGAAAGTAAATGAGTTGCTGGATGTGTGGTACGTCTCACAAAAGCAAGCACATAAACATTTATAAGCATGTTAGCATGTTCTGATATACAGCTCAATGAGATACGTTCAGGCGATGGAACGATGCGGCTTATTTATTGCAATAATGAGTACATTTATGTGGAACAGTGTTTCATTTTCAATATGGGATTTTGCAGGATCATTCACGTTCTCTCTTACTCCTACGAAGTACTGTAGCATTCCCCATGTGGAATAGCATAATAGCGGAGAAACCCACGGTTCATCCAAGGACTGGAATCCTCTGGGAGAGCAATTAGGCGGATTGGGTAAAACGGGATTGCAGGAATGTATTGAGGAATGTCTGAGACTCATACGAAAGGAAACAGGAAAGGGTATTGTTAAAGGAGAACAGAGCATGACACATGGGTGACAAATGAATTTAAAAAAACACAGCAATGAGAAAGATTAGTCAAATTGCCAAAACGACAGGCAGCTATCCATGCATTATCACAAATAATGCATGGGCAAAGTTTTAAGCAACTGGTTTGACATTTACATCAGAAATGGACCCTTGCAGGGAAAAAAGCTAATTCTTTTTAACCCCGTTTTCCCTGCAGAGATGATAGCAGAAAAGTGCTGCTACTTGGTAAATGAGGGTTATGTAATGCTGGCGATGTGTCTGACGTTTCTTCATTGGGGACGCTCATGCATGTCGACAAAGTATCCGGTTACATTAATCCCAGTGAAGACAGAGTCGGTGCCCTACACACTATAATGAGAGAACAAGCACAGCGATGTGTGCGATGTGAATGTGGGAGACAATCTATGGGCGCTAACACGACATGGCTTTAAGTAGGGCGACGGGATGGGGAGAACTGACTTTAAAGAGATCGCTCTGATAAATAGATTTGACGAGGCTCGATGGTCGGGTGTCCTCTCTAAGGGGTGAGCGAGTTGAGCCGTCATGGCAGTGGTACTGTGGCTATGATGAAGTGGAAGGGATTATGACATTAAGTTGGGCAAGCGTCTCTGATTCTGTAGGGGTTTTGGTGCTGCAGTAGCTTGTATTTGTGCTCCTTCTGGTTCACGGCGAAAATGAAGAGCCTTGGCACAAAGAAAAAAATTAATAAAAAAAGCTTTTCATATCCCTATTATACTACCCTCTCTGGATCATGTCTCATTATTTAGAAAAGTATTTGATGCTTCCACTATTGTTAGATCAATAGCTGTTGATATGATTGATTGATATGATAATATTGACCTTTTATTAAATATAGCCTAAGTGTCATCCATCGTAGATATGATGGAGGTTCCTCCCTGACCTGAGCTACATAAAAACAGTCTGTAAAAACTGTAGTGAAATTGTATTTTCTTTGCAAATGTATTTATTTTTTCTATAATATTTGCGTAAATGAATTAAGGTAGTAGTTGTTCCCTGAGTTTCTCAGCTATTGAATAGGTGAGGTGGGTCAAAGGCTTTTCAGAGACTTTTCCTCAGGGCTTCACCCTAAGTGCTGAATTGTGATAATTTTGTAGTATGACAATGGTATAATTTAAAGGTATTCAATGTCTGCACAAAATATCAGCTATCAGCAGCTTACAGATCCTAAGTAATCCTGGAATAAGCACAACCAAATGAGACATTCAACTGCCACTATAGGAGTCATGACAGACCAGTGTAGGCATATTCCCAGAGATCTTCAGCATCTTTCAATACTAATCATCTAATTTGCTGGCTGTTTGCATTGGGACCCACAGGGCATTCTCTGTAGTGACAATCATTCTGGGCAAACGTCAGATGGCCAACAAAGGACACACCTGGAGTGTAATGGCTTCGCAATTAGCGTCCACTGGGGACAGCATGCTCTAGCACCTTGTGCTAACTGCTATGGGGTCACATGGGGGAAATAGGCTACTCAGCTTGCTCTCATGACTTTCAAGAACAGGCAACAATCCAAACTGTCTGGATGTTAGAAATAGTAGAGGAGAGAGGGAGAAAGAAAAGAAGAGAGAGATAGAAAGATCTGCGACAGACTGAATTCGATTGGGAAATAGATCTGCCTCCTTTTGTTTTTATGTGTTGCAAAATCCTCTTCTGTGTCAGGCTGCTACCTTGACAGTACTTTGATCAACTAGGGACAGGTAACAGTTTCTTTCTTAAGGGGGTTTGCATTAAATATTCATCTTCAAGATCTTCATGACAAAATCTGCACTACAATAGTCAGCATTTAGAAAAGCTTCTTTAAACATTTATGTTGCATTAATGCATTAATAACTATGATTGCATATGGGATTTCACAATAAATGACCCCAGGACAACTACAATTTTAATTTAAGATGTTAATTCAACTCCAAATCTTTAATCGCTCATTAACACTTCTATACTTGTGGTCAGCTTAAACCATAAAAGACAGCTTAAATCATAAAAATGCTTTCAATACCCAAAAGAGAAAAAAGGTTTTTGAAGGAAAACACCCAAATGCATCAAATGTGATAAACAGTTGGTTTTTTTCAATTGGGAATTTTGAAGATTTTTTATAATTCAGATTTAATGACACAACTGCCAAAGGGTAGAATGGATAGACATTACTAAAAGCTGTTTAGTGATGGGCTTTTATTTTGAAATATGCTATTTTAATCATGTCATACAACATTTGATGACTGTGACCGTAATGTTTTAAGAACATGCTAGATATGCTTATTTTCATACATCAATCCATCATGAAAGTGTCAACCAGTTGTGAATGTTCAATGGAAACCCCTTCCAATGAAAGGATTGATGTTGATGAATAACCTTAACCTTAGACCTGAATGCCACATCTGTGACCTAGGAACAACTTTTCAGCCAAAGTCTGTCACACAGGTTGTGGAACCATTAACCATTTTTTAACCATTGCGTTAAAAAAAAAAAAAAAAAAATCGCATCCCAAACTCAACAAGTCCAACAAGTTGTCCTCCTCCACTAAATGAAGACGTAAGGCAGAGTACACAGTCGGCAGTTCAACCGTCTAACACCTAGGCCTATCTCTAGCTGTGATGCTTGGAGAGAACACCTTAGGGAGAGTAGCTGACGATGTGAGTTTGCATCTGTGTGCGTCGGCTGCAAGAGGATAAGAGGACAGAACCAGCTATTCTCTCAGCGGACGCTATGTCTCCTTTCAGCGACTTGACACTTAAAGAGGTCTCTCCACCCTCCCCCTTACCCCCTTGCCACTCTCCGTCTCTCGAACAAGACCGACGACATGTGCAAATCCCAAAACACAATTCCATTAAAACCTTTTGGCTGCTGACAAGACCCGAGAAGATGACAAGTGTCTTCATTGGGGAGCGAGGCAGGGGTTCTGGTCATGTCACCCCATCCCTCTCACTAAAGTGAGAAATAACAGGGAAACCGCTTGGCTGATGCATTTGTGAGTGTGCATACTGAGGAATCCTACCACTCAACACCATGACCTGCAGTAGTTGTAATCGAACGGCAATCATGTTAAGCACTATGTTACGCTCAGGTAAGGTCTGGACCCAAAATGCAGACCACAGGTATGAGACAGACAGGAGGTATGGGGAAAAAGGGGATTTATTAGTGAGGCAGCAGGTGGTGGAGAGGTGAGGGGTGCAGGGGCCAGGCTGGGGGAACCGGGGTGGGCGACGAGGCCGGGGCGGAGGAGGCAGAGAGGGAGCAGGCAGGTGAGGCAGCTGGAGATGGAGGGACAGGAGAGACCGGAGGAGCAGACTGGGGCTGGAGCAGGCAGACGAGGAGACACGAGGAAGGAGGCGCACAGGGGAAACACTGGAGACAGAAACACAACGTTAAACATATATGTTCACAAGGAAATTGGTTTTCAAGTAGAGCGGCCGAGAAGGCGTCCACCACGGTAGTTTGCAGAACAATCTGGCGATGAGTAGATGGGAAGCCGGGGTTCTTATGCTGCAGGGTTGATGGGTTGATGAGCAACAGGTGTGGAGGAGAGGTAGGGCTGGGCGAGGAAGCCACGCCCAGGACAAACACACAACCACACGAAGACAGACAGAGACAAACAGGGGAGGTAAAAACAAGGGGAAACTCCGGGGGTAGGGCTGGGACCGTGACACACTAGTCTGGCTGTGAAATGGTCTGTGACACCCAAAGCATGGCTTCGTCGCGATGCACGAGAATGTGCAGGTAGATTGATTCTTTTGACAGCTTTACTGTATGCATTATATTGTTGGTGCAGAATAATATGAATGCATTAAACAGAATGCAATTATCCTCTCTGTGTCTGCATGCATTTGATATTTTGACATTTTGCATTATACTGAAATGAAAATAGATTGATTGATTTCTGCAATGCACAACATCTGTCTGAGCAACGGGGGGTGGGAAACAACGGGAGCTTATGAAAATGTTATTATTTGCCGAGGAGGCCTACATTAGAACAGATTCATGCCAAGTGATAAACAATCTAATTTACAGAATATTAAACAGTCAGTCAAGATCGTTTTTACGTTTTTCTTTATGAGGCTTATGAGCGCACGTGTCAGCGGTAAACTAACGCATTAAGTTGGAACAAGATGAGGAGGGCAGAGCACAATGCAAACACAAACGCTAAATGTAGAAGGTCCAAATGAGGATGACGGTCTTAAGATTCTTCAAAGATTTTACTCTTTTGTAGATTTGACCCTTGAAGATTTTTATGTAATTATATACACCTGACTTCTCAGCCTAAATCCCAAAGTAGGGCTCCAATAGAAAAGATCATCCCATCTCCCCTAATGAGACCCAGTAGATCCGCCCTATTTACTCAAATGAAATTCTGCTGTCGGCGATGTACCCTCCTCCACTCGCAGAAAGTGATGAAATGAAACAAAAGAGTGAAACACAAAGGGTCTCCTAATCATGAGCACACTGTGTGCAATGTCACGTCACATGATTTCTGGGTATTGAAGGTCACCTCTCGCAGCCACTTGGAAAGTTGGCTAGTGCAGCTTTAAAGGGTTCAGTTCAGAACCAGTAAACCGCCCCTTTTGAGTTGCTGCATCCAAAATGTTTGCAATGGAACAAAGCCTTCCACACACTAAGCCTAGATCAATGAAGAGTTTTAGGTACACCAGACCATTTAAAAATAAAAAAATAGTAGTAGAGTAGTTGTAGAGTATTTAACTCCACATCAGCTGTTTTTCTTAAAACCATGCTTTGTATAGAGGAAGCTATCCATCATGAAATAATCTCACCAGGCAAATGTCACGTTGTGCAGGGGTGAGCAGGTCGATTATCCAATAGCAGCACTTTGCTTGTCACATGTAAGCCATAAACAATATGTCACACCTGCCATGTCAAAAAGAATCTCACTGTGATAATGTTAATGTGGAGGTGTATTTCCACTACAGGAAGGCAGAAGTGAAAAAAAAATAAAAAATCAGTCGCATTCATTGTGATACCTGTCAGGGCCTTGTTCCCCGGGGATCGTGGCTATAATAGCGAGGAGAGCCAGAGTCATCGTCATTAAGCCTTTGGGATGAGGAATGTTCTTCCTTGGCTGGGTAAGTGACTGCGGTGATAATATTATGGGCTTGATTAATAAATGCCCCGCGAACATCACATGGTAATGGCATTCAGGGGGAAAATCAGTCAAAAACAAATCCGCCAATGCATCAACGAAGCCCATGTGCAAAAAAAAAAAAAAGAAAAATCTATGTTATGCTCAGGACAGGCCTGAGCAAAATTCTGAGAGTGCTGTACTCACTTTGTAAAGGTGTCAGAGGAGCCATTAGTGACATCCTTCTCGCTAAAGTTGCTTGGGCAAGTGAGGAGGTCGTCCCAGGGGTCTCTTAAATGTTGCGCTGCAGCACATTTGGCCAGATCCGACACCGCGGCAAAGACTGAAGTCCTAAATCTCCTTAGTCGTAGGTGTTTCATTTTTCACTCCGAACAAATAAAAAATGTGTCGAGTATCTTTGCATCGGGCTACTTCTCTAGGCGGGGTGGGGGGGAATCTGACTTGCAAATTGCTATGGGTTATTTCTAAGAATGTCATACTTATGTGCTGCCTCTAAGACTTATTTTTGCAACAGATCACTTGAGATCCGCCGAATCCTGCTGTGCTTAACTTTTTTTTTGTAAGTGAGCTGAAACATCCCACTCGTGCATACATTATTCCTATTTTTAGTCCGTTGTTTGATTACTCGACATAAAAGACTGGAAACCTTTTGTTTATTTCCTTTCATTCGCTGAAATTGCGGTCTCTCTCTACCTAAGCCAATTTATAATATGAGTGTGTATGGGGGTGTTGGCCATTCACATTTGCTGGCAACCAACTCTATCAGCATGAGTTACAATTGCATGAGTTCCCATTACAGCGCATGAGGTAATTAAAGTGCATGTGTATCCAGTGAGTGGAACTTACTCTAAAAGCCATTATTCACGCTTCTCCTCAGCAATGGGGTCAGATTTCATGTGTGAGAACCGCCCATCTATTAACAGTTAACACGCTTTCATGAAAAGCCACAATTTTTTTTAAAGGAACAAGAGCTGTGTTGGGATCACGGAAAATGTGTCTATTTTGCATCCAGCAAATGGGGTGTCTGTCATTCAGCCAAGAACAAAGTGCATCGTGTCGGGCCTGGTCTGGTCTAAACTCGGCCAAGTAAAAAAAACACACAAAACGTGCCACACACACACACCCACACGCACACACGCCGACTGACCAAATTGTATTAATCCAAGTGTGACTCTGGCAGCGTTCAAAATAAATGAATTCCAATCCAGACCGATTGATGTCCTTGTCCTCTCTTGTCTGCCGGCTTCCTTATCCTTTTGTATTTCTGTCAGGCTTTATGTATTTAAGGTTAAATTACCAATCGACATCAATAGCGAAACGGTTTGTCGCAAACTGGCAGCGCTCTGAATCACTCTTAAAAAAAAAGAAGCATGTCATCAACGTGCTGTACAAGACAAAAATTGATTTACTTGAAACAATTTGTCAAAGCTGACAGGGGCTGTTCGGCGAATAAACGAACAAATAAATAAATAAATAGACAAAATAGAGCCAGGATGCCCTTAAAATTACATTTCCTTGATTAACTTTTTCATGAGAAATGTCCCAACATATTCCTGTTTTTTGTGTTACACTGTGGTAGAAGCAGAATACACTGGCCCTACTCTCCAGAAATACACTGACAAGAGACAAGTGAGTCATTCACCCAAACATAATAGACCTATTCTCTCATCCTGATGTCCGAGCTGAACAGGGTGCACTCCTTCATTCTCACAAGTGACTCACTCTGAGGTGGGGGGGGGGGGGGGATAAAAGCACAATACCTTCCACTCTCTTGAATTCCTCTCCAAAAAAAAAAAAAAAAAAAAAGGCAAATAAAAAAAGCCGTGTGTGACAGATTGATGAGCAACGAATTTGCACAGAGCATCTGCGAGAGGCACCGGGGGTGAGTTGGCCAGCTGATGACACAGCGATGCGTGCGAGTTCTGCTGCGGCACTCGGACGATAAAAAAAACAACCCCAAAAAACGCAATCACGACGCCGCAGTCGGATTTGCGACCGCGAGTTTTGTCGGAGGCCGTTGACTTTTTAACACCCGCTGAGTTCTCATCTCGGGTCTTTTTTAAGAGGGCGGCAAAAGGAGCTCGAGGGAGAGAGAGAGAGAGAGAGAGAGAGAGAGAGCGGCGAGAGATCATCAGCCTTCACCTGCTTCATTCACCTGCTCGCGGCAAAGGGCCAATTATAAAATCCTTATCGCCTAACTGCCACTTCAAAGCACGGCCATCCAGAGAGACCCGGGCTGCCCATTGATACACAAATCACTGATTGAAAAGGGCAGCTGATATATTTACTTTCTTTATAAAGAATATATCACAGTGCGCTGATATTATCCTTTTCTCATTCATGCGTATCCAGATTAAGTGGGAGGCAAAGCGGCGGCTGTCAGCGTTGGCTTTTTGATAGCTTCTTTTTTTTTTCTTCTCTATTTACCCATCAAAACGCTGAGAAAACATCACCAGTAATGAGCTGTTCCTCCCTCCCGAGCATTAAGACCCCAGCTGTCACAGTGAGCGGCACGTCCTACGGTCCCATGCCTGCCTACTGTATAGTGGGCTGATGTGTGGATGATAATGCCATCACAGGGATTAGTGTCTCCGCGGAGAGCAGTCACGCTGCTTTTGTCTCCCGCCCATCACTTCCACTCTCTGTCTAAAAGTTTAAACAAAGAGCCCTTTGCCGCCGAACAGATGACTCAGATCTTGTTTTCTTTGATATGAGACTTGACTCGATGACACTGACAGATCCAGGTCTCAGCTCGCGGGTACTGGTGCTGCAGGTACGCATGAATCTGCCGGTGCGTTTAGCAGCCGCGGCAGTGTGCAGTGAAAGGAACCTCAGTGCACGTTCAAAAAAAAAAAATAAAAATAATTCGATGTAGGGTTCGATTGCAGACGTTCTTTTGTTCCCTTTCTGTTGCTTTGATTTTGTTGGAGATTATTTCCAGCAATTCTTTTTTCTGATTTCACTTACTAGCTGCGTTTTACCCCGAAGGGACGCAAACGTTATCAGATGGCTGTCTTTTCAAAATAAGTGCAGCAAATTGGGTTAGACGTTTCAAAGACAAAAATGCCCATGCTACACATGAATCTCTCTGAGATCATGATGCAGATATACTCCAAATTAGAAATGGTAGTTTTCATACAATTAAGCAAAAGCAGAAATTGTGTAAGGAATAGAGAGCTTTTTATTAAAGCCTGTTCAGGCCCACTTCTCTCATCTCTCTCTCTCTCTCTCTCTCCCCATCTCTCCTCCTCTTCCCACTGATGACTGATAAGTCTTTTTATCTAGTCCTATTAGTCGGCTGGTATAGGCAGAGTGGATGGCACTGTCCGCCTGTGTCTCCAATCCCCAGACTGTTGCCCTACCTGCTCCTCAGCCTTGTCGTGCCTTATTAATGTCACTTCCTCCGATGCAGCTCCTTGTACACAGATTAGACGTAATTAACCTTTTGAAAAGAAGAATGCCGGCCCGCCATTAACTATTTACACCATTGCCAATGGCATTCGCTCCTCGCCACGCACTCTGACTCACCGTTTCTCCGCTCGCACATTTCCCCCCCCCCATCCCTGATTTCCTTCAGCTGCCACTTTAACCTTCTCTCTCTCTCTCTCTCTGTCTGTCTCCATCACTCTGTCTGACATTGCTCTCATGCTCCTCTCCCTCCTCTCACCTGTCTATCTCTAGTGTCTCTCCTCCAGTATGAATTTTTCATGTTGTCCCTAACATGTCAGCCTCGAGCTGGCAAGGGAAAGATAAACGTGGCTGGAAGAAGCTTGAAGAACACAGATGATGAAGAGAGTAAAAGGGGGTCGTCGCTTGACCTCGGGGTTACGGAGCTAGGAGTCTTAAAGTCCGAGCGTCGGACTGGGGCTGGAGATAACGCAGCACTGGTACATCCTGACGATGGTTGCTGTGTACATAACGGCGGCGTACATACAGGGGCGAGAGATACAGGCGTCCGGGGGGGGGTGGGGGGGGGTGGTATATGACTTATGGCCCGCCTCCCGCGTGACAGGAGCTAATCATACGCGTCTCACGCAACCGCATGCAGGATGATAAAGGAGTAGGAGGAGGGGGCGTAGGAGAGCTGCACCAAACACACACACACACACACACACACTATCATTACAGATAGGCTGAAGACTGACCTTCAGAGTGGACTATATTAATTACACACCCTCTTAGGCAGCTCCGTCGAATCCACTTCGCACGGGGTGTAACTCCTTAATTAAAATAATAAGGCAATTAATAACAACACGGGTAAGGTCACCACCCGCACGACGGTGGACCACCACTTAACACCGTCCTGAAAAGGCCTGGGTGTGTGTGTGTGTGTGTGTGTGTGTGTGTGTGTGTTTTCTCTTCGTATGCCCTCTCTCGCTCCCGAGTACCCCGCTCACCCACCCTCCTCCTCCTCCTCCTCCTCCTCCTCCGCTGCCATCGCTCCATCCACCCCCCTTTTCTTCCTCCCGTTCCGCCCCCCCCCCCCCCCCCACCCCCCAGCGGCTGAAAGACAGAGTGTCCTTGCAGGGTAATTATATTAGGTTTGGTGATAGCGGATCGTAAAACTTAAAGCAGTCTAATACCTGGGAATTGGCTTCGGGGTCCGGGCGGGGGGGGGGGGGGGGGGGGGGGGGGGTGGAGGGTTGGGGGGGGGCGTGTGAGTCATGCGCTTGTTTTTTTTTGACGGCGTAGTATCGTAGCGGGTTGCCTCCCCCCCCACCCCCACCCCCCCACCTCGAGCTGCCTCTTGTAAATTGCGCCCATCATGCAAAATAAAGAGACGGGAGCGAAAACAAATACTCTTAAATCAGCACCCTTAGGAATGTAACACGTGCTGCCTTGCTTATTTACCGGTTTAGTGCCTGCACGGGCGGCCGGGGCAATAATACCGAGCTTTATAGCGACATAAAGCCTGCGCCTCCACACACACACACACACACACACACACACACACACACACACTTTTTCCACCACCCTTCAGAACTTTCCTCCCCTCTTCCACCCACTCCCGGGGCCAGCAGGTTATAACAGCAGAGAGAAAGCCTCCTTCCTCGCCATAGCAGGGGGGATCAATAACTGTTGGCGTTATCCTTCACCCAGCCAGGCTCTCACCCCAACTCACCCCTTTTCTCCAACACACCCATACTGACCTCTCCCAACCCGAGCACGACTGATGCCTTCTCTGGCCGCCTTCCTCCACACACACACACACACGCACACACACACCTCCAGCTAAGTGGTCCGTGGTGGCCTGTGCACACCGAGGGTGATGGTTGAGTAATGAGTCTATGGATTACTTCATTATCCCTCCCCTAACAGGCCGGCGGGGTGCTTACATGGGGGCTGCCTTTAACGAGCCGGAGCGGAGGGAGGGGGAGAAGAAACACCCCCCCACCGCTCGCATCCCTGTTGCCGTCATGGACGTTAAACACCGTCGGCATGCCTATACGTTCCAACACACAAACTCTCTCTCTCTCTCTCTTCCTGTCGCTCTCTGTTTAACACTTTGCCTCGCCGCTCCGTCCCTCTCCTTGTAAAGTTTTGCCATTAAAGTGGCAAACGCAAAGTTTAAACGTTAATAAAACGTTATCGCCCCGTCATAATAATCCCGAGCTAAGCGTTATCTACTCGAAAACCTTCATCGCCAGTCCAATAGTGCGAGTGACAGAGGTGTGAAATTGATCAATATCTTATCATCCGTGGGCAGACGGCAGCCGCCTCGCCTTCCAATTGGGAAGGGGGATGAAGGAAGTGAGTGATTGGCCGTTTGCTTCGAATTACATTGTGTTTGTAGTTCCTGAGTAGAGAGATAATAACGAATGAATCCCAGGGGAAAACATATCCACCCCCGAGGGGGGGGGTGGGGCTTTCTGCTTTCTGATGTGTTTGATGTATTTTTTTTTCTCCAATTAGATAAACAACATCGCTCCTTGTAGACGGTTCAAGTGAATGTGTATTAATCTGCCGAACAATCAGTCAATCTGACACGACTCCGTGATCGACGGATGCGAGCCGCGGCCGAGACAGACAAAGAAGAAAGAAAAAAAAAAAAAAAAAAAATCGCGTTCGTTTTGGGATGTAATAATCACGATGATGATTAAGGGATCGGCATGCTTTGCGCGTGCACGCTGCGGTCGACTGGAGCGCGTCGGCACTCGGCGCACTGTCAATAAGGAGCCGGGAGAGGTTCAAAGTGAAATTAACAGTGCGGTTTATTACTGGGAGGAGGAAGGAGGGAAGGAGGGAGGGAGGGGGGGGTGTGAGCGGCTGTGGCTGGTACAGGGCTCCGGCAGGTGGACCTGGGGAGACACACAGAGGCGAGGGAGCGAGAAGCAGCGGGACTCAGCTCGAGGGGTCGTCGTGTTTCCGAGTCCGAGTGGTTCGCTCTCCTTCCTCTCTCGCTTTCGCTTTCTTTTCTTTCTGCTCTCAGCTCTTCCGGCTTGATTTCTCACGTCTTTCTCCCTGACGATGTTAATAACGGTGATCGACCACTATCCCTAAAGCCCCCCCTCCCCGGCTCACCACACAACAAGCACAGATTAATACCATTCTGTTTTCAGTGACGTCAGCCTGTCGGTACCCCCAAGTGAGAGGAGGCTTTAAGGAGGAGGAGACGCATTCTTGTGGCAGTAATTTAATAGGAACAACCGACGGTTTTCCGGCATTTACCACAGCAAAATTTCAAAGCCAGGCTGATGCAATTTGGTTTGCGTATTGATTGAAAGACGTCAATGGATAAACTCAAGCTGTTAACAGCAGTTACTTTGCTTTGACGTACACCTGTACTCGCCGGCCCTCTGACTAACAAGGAGGGATTGAATCTCAGAAGATTATTGGATGTACGTTTGCACCGTCTCTCTATCAAAACCGCTATTCACGAAAAGTTCTTTCCCCCTTCCCGACTAAATCGTCGTTCCTCCCCTTCCGGAGAGGAAATGAAGAGTGGAGCTTTTTTTGTGTTGTAGATGTGGCCCCCGAAAGCTACAAACTTTGCACGTCTACTTGACCGGCAGAAATCTGTATGCAGCGCGGGTCGTCGTTCTTACTCGACCGCGTCACTCGCGGCGAACGCGAGAGGCTAAAATGACCGAGCAAGTTGCGTTTCGAGAAGGAAGAAAATAAGATGTTTTCCAAAGGGTTTTGATTGCTGTGAAGTTCCGTGCGGGGTGTTATTCGGGTGAAACTGCCCCCCGGGGGGATATTCAAACAAAGTAAAATGAAAATAAAAATAAAGCTTTGCAATCATGTTTTTGGCTAGAAAAAAAACAACAAGACACACAGATAAAATGGACCCCGGGAAGAGACACCCTGGGAGATTGTTGTTATCAAATGTCGCAACTCTATGCTGCAAAAAATTCACTTCTGTCTTCCTGTGTGTCGAAAAACAAAATAAACCATAGCAACCAGCGAGTCTTGCTGTGTGTTTTTTTTCCATGTTATTCTTGCAAACATATGAAATGGAAATTCTTCTTCTGTTTATATGTGTATCTCCTTCATTATACTCTGAAATGCAGTTTATCTTCCCTAACATCCCAAACGCCCCCATGTTCTTGGTAACACCTTTAACTCCTGGGGATTAAAATCTTATCGCATTGTTTACTCTCACTAAGATCCCGCCGCAGCTTTCAATGGTGAACACCGAGATCTGAAAGAGGAAATGCTGCTAATTCCCCCTCCTATCTACCTCAATAATCGCATCCTTGCCCACTCTGCGTCGACCTGAAGCGTATTCCGATGTGCGGAGATGGGAGATTTGCCGAATTCGCCATTCTGATAGGTCTCAGCGTCTTCGATAAACACGTGGCTCGGCCCGTGTGTTCCTGCTGTACTATTTCGGGAACTACACTTCTTTGCACTTTACTCTCTCTCTCTCTCTCTCTCTCTCTTTCTCTTTCCATTAAAATCCCGAGTGAGAGGACAGAAATTGATCACTTACAAGTAATTGACAATAATGAGAGCATTTTTAACCACTAGTGAATGAATGAATGAATGGGGCTGTGAGGTAAAGCACATCAAAGTAGAGGCACTACAAACAAGGGGGTGGACAAAATAACGGAAACACCTACTGCAGCAGTATCGAGTACCTAATAAGGAGGAGGAGGTGGAAATCAACTCTACGCTCCACAGTTTCTCATAAAGGTTCAGTGATGTTTAGATCTGGAGGCGTTTGGCTTTATCCTGGTGTTCACGAAAGAGATATTCAACCCTAAATCACGTTTTTGTGGAGCTGTAAACATATTTGGATCACTTCTATATGGTGAAGCCTGGAACCATGAGCTGAATGAGCAGAAATCGTTGACGCCCCCGACTGGAGATGGGCGGATCTTGGAGATGAGGAGAGAAATCCTGAGACCTGAGCATCCATCGTTTAACGTTAGCTAGCTAGTAGGCTAATCTCCAATATGTTGTCAAATGCTCAGAGGTCAACAGACATTGTGGGATGAAGGCGACCTTTGGTTTTCTCCAAACGTAAACCCATACAGAAAAGTTTTGTGGTCCTTACACAATATTAAGCATCTTCATGCTTTGGCCGTGGATACATGCGATGTCTGGCAACCCTACAAAAATCAATCCCAGTTTTATCCTCTTTGGAACAGTTGCCTCATTCTGCTTTGAAAATAAAAGCCGTGATTGTCAGACCTCGCTTAACGCCGAGCTGATAAGTAATGTTACATGGCATTCAAGTCAATATGACTCACCTGCCTGTAACTGTAATTGTTACTTCAAAGTCCTTTGTATGAGAGAGAGGGAGAGAGAGAGAGAGAGAGAGAGAGAGAGAGAGAGAGAGAGAGAGACTATGCACGTCCATGAGCATTAACCTGTGTGCAATGATCAATGTGAATGACAATACTCGGGGCAGCTTGTGCAAGTAACACAGGTAAATAAAAGTGCAATTGAAGACATGCACGTGTCCCCTGATTGGTCTGATACGTTTACCGTGTGAACGTGGAGACACTTTCAGGACTGCTCCGTACCCACGGTGACACAGCAGCAGGCCGACTGGGGCGCGGCGTTCATCTGATTACATCCTTAGTCATGCTCTGCACGGAATTAGACGAGCGAGGGAGATAAACAGAGATGCGTCGGGGGTTTTCTAGTCCCGTGGGGATATTTTTGGACACAAACAACACCAAAAAAAAGCTGCAAAGTCACAACGTTGCTTAGGCATATTTTCTAGGCTTTTAAGAGCTGAACAATAGCCACAATAAACCAAACCCCATCCACTGGTAAAAACAGTAAACCAGCCTCTAAAGTATGGCGCTACATCCTTTAGAAGAAGTTACTAAGGGAGCAATAGCAGAGATCTCAATGGGGTTTTTTGTAATGGGTTGAAATATGGTGTGATGGTTCCTTCAAACCAACTCTTAGATCAATCTTTTATGATCCCACTTGAGTTTGTGAAGAGGGAGACTTGCTGTTGCCTCCTCTCCGCCGTGTTTTAATTCTCTCGGACGACAGGCAGATTGATGTATTAATATGTGAAATGGAAAGTCAGACGGTGTGAACGAAGCAATGACTCCATTTATCGTCTCGGGGCCATCCCGGGGTAGTGACAGGAACGCGAGGCAACGTCTCAGAGCGGCACAGGTGGAGTGTGTGTGTGTGTGTGTGTGTGTGTGTGTGTGCAGGCGTGTCTGCGTGTGCACATATTTTTATTTTTTTTTAAATGCGTGGATGAAACTCTTTGAATAAGCCTTCCCTATGATGCTGCGTTTGGGTGCTTCATTCAATGTGGTTATTTTTACACTTCGCGGCTTTTATTTTCAACACTTGAAAAACCCGCCTGCTGTACTTTTCTATCCTCTCTCATTCTCTTTCTGTGCTGGTCTGTGTGTCTGTGCAGGTTAAATGATTTACTCTCTCGTGTCGAGCCCTTTCAAGATTGGCCCTCCTCCACGCATGACCACATGTTCACCACGTCTCTCCGTCCAGCGGTCGTTCTCGCCCGGCCGAAGAACTGCTGCACAAGCATTTTGCTTCACTTTCACAACACATTTTTATTAGCCCGCAGAATCATTGCGAATATATTTTTCATGTTCCTCGTCAATCTTATCTGTGTAGCGGTTGCGGGTCGAAGGCTCGGCGGCGAAGGTGCCCCGGCGAAGAGACCGGTTAGGCTCCCCTTGTTGTAACACGTTTCGTTTGCCGCCGGTGGTAATCGGTGACCCGTTTGCCCTTCGCAAGCTTTGCCCTCAACGCTCAGTCACTGTAAAGGTTGGGAGTGTGTTACAGTACATGTGCTAAGCTGTGTTTTATGGTGCCAATGATTGCCCACAAAGTGGTCCATTCTCCACAGGTGACTGCGGCTCGGTCAGATAGAGCTGCTACTTTAGTAGAAAACTATGTGTGTGTGTGTCTGTGTGTGTGTGTGTGTGTGTGTGTGTGTGTGTGTGTGTGTGTCTGTGTGTCTGTGTGTGTGTGTGTGTGCGTGCGTGCGTTTCTGTTTGCATCCATGTGTGTACGTGTTTCCTATATTTCTATCCGGCCAAGGTCACTTTGGCTCGAACCCAGCTATGTGGTACATCTAATGCTAATGATTTGCTGTTAGCACTTGCAGTATGCAGGATGTAACCTTGCTCTTACTGTATGTGCTGAGAATGTATAGAGGGGGACGTTGGAAAAAAACTACAGAATACATCTTCTCCTGTGCCCCCGGTCAGACATGTCATTGAGAAAACTATTAGTTTGCCTTAAATTAATTAGTTAAACTCAGGTCAGACAGAGGTTTGGTCCTAACCCTAACCCCCTCTCTCTCTCTGGCTGGGTTTTCCTGGAACAATCGGCATGTTTTTTAGTTCAAATTTTGGTTTTGCTACCAAACTGCTACTTTGTGGTGAGTAAATCATAACATGGTAACTTTTGTTCACGTGAAGACGTTAGGTTTTTATGATTGGACATTTTGTCGACATTGTAGAAGCCACTAAATTGAGGCTGATAAAGCTCTGGGAAGCAAACCTATTATAGTGTATTTTTTATTAATGTGTGGCTAGACTGTTGTCTTCCCTTCACACTATTTCTGGTATTACCCTTGACAGCTAATTACCAGCTCCACATTGCCCTCCACAAAAATAAAATACTTACATATACTGTATATTTATGTATATATAGTTCCCACCGACATGCTCTCATTTAATTACAAACATCCGCCATTTGATTCTTGCCACCTGTTGCTTGTCAAGCGCAGTAGTGTGGAGAGCACTTCATGCACATGACTAAACACCACTAAATTCCTTTCTCCTCTAATGAATACTCCTGTTGCCGTAATTACTGTTACAAATCTTATCATTGCTCACCCTGGAAAAAAAAAAAACGAACAAAAAACAAGTGCCTGGGAGAGATATTAACAACGTGGCGTTGCTCTCCGAATGAAAATGACACTTACTCGTCAGCGGTGGTAAACACGGCGGGGTCGACTCGCGCCAAACTGTGACATTGAACGAGTAAACAGGGCCCGGTAACAATGTGAGGGAAGGTGTCGGTCCCCGCCAAAAGCAGCAGCAGATTGGTTTCTTTGCTAAATTGGTGCCATGTGTGTCATATTAGCACAATCAATTAATCAACCTCAATGATGCAGATAATTGGAACATAAATGTATTAAGGCAGAGACACCCACTCAGGTGTAGTGTAGCGTTACGGCGGTCTTAATATAGTTTGATTAACTCCCCCCCCCCCCCTCTCCATCTCTGTGCCTTGCTCTTTCCTCAGTCAACTATCCTCCTTCGTTGCCTCTCTCCTCTTCCTTTAAAGAGGAGGGAAATAGAGCTGTGTGTGTGTGTGTGCGTGTGTGAGTGCAGAGAGAGATAGAAACCGTGGCAAACAGATACATCCCTCTTTGCTGATGCTGATCCCCAAAGTGTTATTTATGATTCTCTGACACCCGGCCTAGCTCTAATGCATCATCCGCCAATGAGGAGACTGCGTTATTAATTTTGACGTCATACAAAGAAGTGTTTCCAATTTGTTCCTGGCTGCGATATTGAATTTGGATTTGAATCATCAGAGTTTGTCCACTTAAACTGAAAAAAGCATTTTATGCCGGTAATATGTAGAATGTAAGTAGCTGGAAAATGCCTCCCTCCTCCTCCTATTGGAATTAGTTGTTACATAACTAAAATGTAAAATGGTGACAAACTTGGTATCAAACATCTCAGAGTAGAGATGCTTATCTACACACTAACAACAAAAGGTACCCAAAACTAACAATTTCACATCCACACTCAGAATGCTACAATCTTTGTAAGTATGGGACTGTAGTTTTGCCTCATGGCTACAAACCACACTAACATTATAGATCCTTCTTCCAAGCACTATTCTAACCCCATTTCATCTCCTATATACTCAGAAAGACAGACAAACAAACATACAGTGAAGACAGGCAGACAGATGCACACACACCTACACACACGCCTGCGCGTCTGCACTCACTCATGCCTAGACGCAGCAGGCACTGCCACTTGCAGATCAAATCAGTTTTGCTCCCGCCATCTTTTCATCAACATTCCTGTAGATCACACAAGATGTATTTCTACACAGCTTGAAACGATATCACGTTGTACATAACATGGGGGGGATTTGTTGAATGCATAATGCACAGCTGGTCACAAACATCTGAGGTGAGGTGTGTGTGTGTGAGTGTGTGTTTATATTGTACTCTGGTGTATGGGGTGCTGTTTAGGAAAAAAAACGATTCCAACTGTGCAAATATCTACTGGTTTACTGGTAAACTACATGGTTTAAGGGTATACACATTGGAAACATTTTGGTTAACCAGTGCATATATGTATTGGTTTAGCTATACGTATATACTGTATATATGCATTGGTGTAGCTATACGTATATACTGTATATATGCATTGGTTTAGATATACGTATATACTGTATATATGTATTGGTTTAGATATATGTATATACTGTATATACGCATTGGTTTAGCTATGCGTATATACTGTATATATGCATTGGTTTAGATATATGTATATACTGTATATATGGATTGGTTTAGATATACGTATATACTGTATATATGCATTGGTTTAGCTATACGTATATATATATGCATTGGTTTAGATATACGTATATACTGTATATATGCATTGGTTTATATATATATACTGTATATATGCAATGGTTTTCATATTTTTAACCTGTATTTACCCAGGAAAGGTCAGCTGAGCATGAAAGCTCTTTTTCCAGCAACGCCCTGCTTCAAATTCATACAGTCCCACACATTCACTGGAGCAATTGGGGGTTAAGTGCCTTGCTCAAGGGCACCTCGAGCATGCACGCATGTGTTCTACTGTGTGTACATGCGATGTAATTGACTCGTAGTACAGCGCGGTGGATGAGACAATGCGCCGTGCCTCGCAGTCACACCATCCCTTGATCTCTCCAGGTCGTAATGGAGCCCAGGAGAGGGATACTACAACGGAGCGCAGCTAAATATTTCATCACAGCAGATGGCCAGGACTTTGTCAATGCCTTCTTGATGGCCTCTCCATTTAACCGAAAAAATGAAATATTCATTAAACAAACACATTGCCTCTTTTATTTCTTTTCAAAACCCCCGGCTAATGAGTGTGTGGAGAGAGAGGGAGTGCGTTAGGAAGATAGAGCAGTGATTTAGCATCACGTTGAACGCTTGTTTTTTTTCCCCCGCTTAGTCTTTAAGGAGGAAAACTGCGGAACACAATAATGGTTGTTTATTCCCCGTTGCTGGTGAGACGATACTAAATCATGTAATGTCCTTTTGCTCTCCTCTTTGGTGGTGCTAATGTGAATAATGCCAAGACTGGATGTTCAATTAGCTCATGGTGTTGAATTGCTAGATTGTTGACGGGATATATATACCGTGGCTTGAAAAAGAGAAACTTAATGATCAAATTGGTTTAAATCTCAACCACGGCTGAATGCAGCCTTATAATGATGTGGCATTTAACTGATGCTCTTATCTGGAGTGAGTGGGTGAGCAGGTAGGGCGTCAGTGTCTTGCACAAGCACACTTCAACACTTCAACACACGGCTGTTCCCAGAGGAAAAATCTTTAGCTCGGCGTCGTCGTTTCTTCATCTCTGAAGAGATTAAGGGACGATCTCAATTTCGTATCATTTTTGCACTCACCTAGATCTGAAATGTTTCTCTTAAAACCCCCTTAAGGGCAACAAGGAGAGAAAAGAGGAAATATATTCTTCAGACTTCAGGAGATAAATGTGAAGATGCTAACATGAGACATATATATAATGGTGATAAGCTCCTACTATATGGCTGCTGCCTCCAGGGCTTCAAAAGGAAAATGCAGCAGGATGTGAAAACGGTGCATGTTTGAGAAGAAGCAGCCAAATCGTAGGAGTCAGAAAAACATCACATCGAGCTTTCTCTAATCTCATGGTCTCATGCATGGAGACATATTCAGACTTATATGAGATCTCTTGTTTCGATCAGACTGAGATCAACATGATCTTACATCTGGTTGTTTCTCTTGAGTTGAATTTGAGAAATAGAAGAAAATGCCTTTCGTCTCAAACCTGTGACCTTTGTAGATTGGGACAGTCACAGCTTCGGGCTGATACTTCATAGTAATAGCATGGGTGGCCCCAGTGGCAATTGAACCCCTAACCCTATTTCTACTAGTGTTCTGTCTATTGAGCAACAGGAACACACACACACACACACACACCAGTAAGTGATGGAGCTCTCTGTATTTGGAGGAGACCCAACTCATTAGGGTGATTGTCTGGGAAGCGCCTTTGACCACAGATCATAAAGTGCATAATTGGCCCTGAATTTACAGATTTGAAGTGAAGAGGGAGAGAGGACATGCGTGCGTGTGTGTGTGTGTGTGTGTGACATGTGTGTGTGACATGTGTGTGTGTGTGGTGGTGGGGAGGGGGGGTAGGTTAGGGTAAGGGTTAAGGTTAGGCATGTAGTGGTGAGGGTTAAGGTTAAGGTAAGGGAATGGATGTAGTGGATTAAGGTCCTCACAAATATAGCAATTCAAATGTGTGTATGGGTGTGTGTGTGTGTGTGTGTGTGTGTCCTTGTGTGGGGGTACGGGGATGTGCCTACATGTGTCTAGATGTGTTTATGTCCTAGCGAGAGATGAGACTCGCTACACGCTGTCCTCTAAATTTTGTCCCGCGGCAACAGATGTTGACGACATACGCGACGCAAGCACAACACACACCAGTACACACAAACACACACACACACACACACTCGCACGCGCGTTCGTGCACGTTGCCTGCGTGATGACAAGGCTTACGCAGCAGTATGCGCTTAAATCCTGTGTAAGACCCTCTTTGATATTCTGCCCGCGAAACACCGGCTAAAGTTAGCAAGCAGATCACATCTATTACCTTACTAATTCCCCAGCTTGGCCTTTGCATGAGAAGAGAAAGAGACATCAGGAGAGAGAGAGAGAGAGAGAGAGAGAGAGAGGAGGGTAATGAAAACATGTTGGTGATGAGGAGGAGGAGTGCACCTAGCCATTGTGGTATTAGCAGTATTAACCTCAGACAGATTCATCAAAGTGTTTTGACTGATACTCACGTTACAGAACTATTTGTTTTTCTTGCCGTCCCATATAAACACACACACACACACACACACACAAAAAGACACAATTAGATATTCAATTTCACACACACATGCAGGCACTATTTCCTCATTGTTCATTCTGCCGCGTTCTGTATCGAAGCGTTTACCTGAGTAAAGTGCAGTCGTAGAATACAGTGTAATTATCACTGATCTAATTACTGCACACCATCTAGTCAACATGGAGTCATCGCCAAGGCCAACCGCACCTCCACACATGAACACAAGATGAAAGAGAAGTGCAGAGGAACGCAGCACAGCCGAACAAACCTTTTCCGAACGTCTCTTTTCCTAATTCAGACTAGCTTTTTTGTCTTCTCGCCGAGGGAGCCTCGACGTGAGAGTGAAACATTTTGTAAAATTGCACCAGGGCAAAACCTCTGGTGGAACGGGTTGAGCCGGGCCTCCGTACAATTTGAACTAGCAGAAAATGGAAGGGGGCAGAGAATGGTAAAAAGCAGGGAGAAGAATCGATGTGTCATCCATGTTGAAAGGAGGAAAAAAAAAAAGAGAGTCTTGTTCAACAGAGCAAGGCTGGTGAGCTGGAAAACTCGACTGCTGCACCTTTTTCATTGACAGGAAAGATAGAGAGGGGGGAAGAAAAAAGAAAAAAAAAGGATTGAGAAACGACCATGGAGAAGAGAGTGAATGAAATCCACATCGGCTTGTGTCAGCCACAGCGCATTAGTTTCTCTTCAGGTTATGTAAGGAGGTAGCTAGCCTTCTAGGAGCTCTGCGGTCTGAGGGGGAGTTTGCGAGGAAGAAGAAGCAAATGGGGATGTTGGTGTTATTGTGTTGCGGAGCCTTGACGCCCCCCCTGGCCCGCCTTGGCTTGCGTGCGTGATACATTCTGCATGATGAAACCTTGGAGAAAAGAAAAAAAAAAAACTTGGGGAGAAAATGAAAATTTCATGGCCCAACGCCTCCACGGCGGCTTGGGTTAGCTCTTCCATTTCCAGTATGTCCCCACAAACCCCCACCCGAAAATAATCGTGTTCTTTGGGAGGAAAAGGTTCGGTACCATTTTTTTTCCCCCTCCCCCCCCTTTCTCTCTCTCTCTTTCCCTCACTCTCATTCTCTCACTCCAACACTCAGCTGCAATGTGGGCCCTCTTAACCGTACGGAAATCTAGTGCTGCACCTTATATGTTCCTCTGTCCAAAAGCATACAAAGAGCTTTCTTCAAAACAGAAAATGACTCTTACTATATTTTCAGTATCTGAATAGCTCTGAGTGCAAGCGGTTTTTATAAGCTCCACGCCGTCCTTTTTTTGAAAGGACACATTGTTGTTAAAAGCCGTGGCTGTGTGTCATTAGAGCGGAAAGTGCGGCGAGCATGCAAAATGACAGGTCGCCATAACAAGTCACAAGTCGGTTGACAACAGAATGGCCAGAGAAAGAGAACAAGAGAACAAGAGAACAAGTGGGAGACTGGATGGTTTCTTGGGCAGGGGGAGTAACAGTCAGCGAAAATATTGGATTTCAGATGTAAGGCTGGAGAATGATCGGGTGTGAAGAATTTTAATGTGGTAAATTGCGTGAAAAAGTGCTTGAGAGTTAGAAAGGGCAGTGTCTTTTACCATGTTGAAGCTTATTCTGGGGAGAGGGTTTTGCCCCGAGGCAGGATACTGTATACTAGGCACCTCTCTGTCAATTATGTTTTTTCAGGGCTGCAGAAGTGTGCATGTTTGTAGCTATGTGTGTGTGTGTGTGTGTGTGTGTGTGTGTGTATTTGCGTGCATGCATGAGCACATGTGGACCAAAGATGAAATATCAGCAGTCAAATGGCTGTGAATGACTGTTTCTTGGAAAAGAGGATGTTTATTTTTTCCACCAATCTCCAGAAGCAGGAGCAGAATACAGTTAGAGCAAGCGTAAGAATAAAGGAAAACAGAAGACAAAGGAGATGTGTCAAATACGTCAACCAAAACAAATAGGCTACTGCGTAATCCAATCAAGACCTTGCAAATGAGGGGAGAGGAATGTATATGCCCCGGTCTTGAATGTCTCATTGAAACGTCTTCATGTTGTTCTTGAGCATTCAAAGCCAATGGGAGACAAAATGGGATATGGATGTTTTCAACCCTGAGATCTGCAGCGCTACACATGGCTATCTTGAATCAACCGTTTACACAGTGGACTCAGATTAGCCGCAATGAAGTGCATGCATTTTGTCCTTGACTTGCCAACTGAGGCCGACTGATTCCGAGCAATCATTGGCTTAAATTGATCATATCGATCTGGAGTTCACCTCTGATGACCCCATGAGAGTTTATTCTCCGTTTCTATAACCGCCTCCGTGCCGGGAAAAGGCAGCGAGCCATCTGCAGCCTTTTAACACTTGTAGAGTTTCTGACTACACCGGTAGCCATGGGAAACCTGCAGCGTAACCGCGTTGGCAGCCGCCTCTCATCTTCTGTTTCTACTCCCAATTAAATGAGAGAAGAGGAAAATAAAAGATGCGAGAAAGAAGAGATGAGAGGAGAGTCCGGACCAAACAACGAGAGACGACGGGAGGAGACAAGAGAGAAGAGCAGTGCAGAAATTGAGAGAAGGAGAGAGAGAGAGCAGAGACCCTGTCCGGAAGACCGAATCAATTCAGATCTCCCCTCTGTCTTGTCTCTGTGTAGAAAGAAAAAAAAAAAAAAGCCTGATAACTTTCAACGGTGAAATGAGCGAGGGACATCAGAGAGACAGACACAGTGATCCGCTCAGCCTGAAAATGACCAGCAAGACAGGCCTGGTCTCTATATGGGTCTAAATGTATGACTTACACTCAGGAGAGAGGGAGAGAGAGGGGGGAGAGAGGGACTCACCACAGTGAGGGATCAGCCTTCCCCCGTCTAGACATCCGGCTTTATTTATATAAACAGTTAATTAGTTGCTATAGCAGATACCTACTAGCAATGCGTCAGCATCAAATATAATTAATGCTGATCTGGCAGGTTTGTGTGCGTGTATGTGTGTGTGTGTGAGAGAGAGAGAAAGAGAGAGATTCAACTTAACTAAAGGTAAAGTATTTATCGGGCCGCTAACAAAGAATAAAACGGAAGCTAACGGGGTTCCCATAACATCCGGCGATGTTTTCAACCCGATACACCGATCCACTACAGTGATACATCAAAATGGCAACAGACGGCTGCATTTAGAAGGGATGTCTCTGGCCTGAAAAAGAAGGAGAGAGAAAGAGAAAAAGAAAGAGAGAAGCTGTCTTGGGAATCCGTGCCCCCATAAATAAATAAAACCTGAAACACAGATTCTAGCAGCGAGGACATGCCATCTTTTCACATGCTTGCCACCCTGCTAAACCATGGGCAACCATTGGATACGGCAAGTGAGTCCAAATGCGATCTTGTATCATTATTACGGATAACAATGATTAAAGATGGAATGTATTAGGAAGCCATATCGAAAAACAAAAATCACACCAGGGTAGCACTCGGGACCGCTGTTTCCTCTACGCTCATGGTTTCCATAGCGATATACTTCATCACATTGACCCAAATAACGTAGAGTTTAGTCAATTGACACCCTTGTTCTGAACTGGCAAACAGGAAGGAATGGTTTGGACAGTTATGCGGCAGGAATGTTGACTAGTTGCAGGGGAAAGGATTTTACCAGCCGCCGTATCGTTACGACATGAAAGCGAGGGGCTTGTTAAAGGTTGCCATCTGCCACATGCCTTAGTAGTCTTCATGCTCCTTAATCCCCCGCCGGGCTAGTAAATTCCCCTTTAATTAGAATGCAAATACCACTAATAAGGTTAATATACCAAGACGTGTTTCCCTGCGAATGGGACGGAAGTGAAATGATCCCCAGAAATTAAGCCGAGGTTCAAAAAATGTCACGGAGAGCGTTCCGGCGCGAGCGGATGCCCCCCCCCCGTCTCTTAGCGGGTTTGTTGTCTGCAGTCTGCTGCGTTCAGGAACGCAGGGGGGAGGAGGAAGGAGCGATCTTCTTTGATCATCAGTCACGATTAGCGGCAATAAAAAACAATCCTGGCCAATCAGCGCTAAAATATAGCCCGCGGGAAGGTTGCACTCGGGTGTGTTTGTACGTATGTCTGTGTGCATGTGTGTGTGTGCGTGTGTGTGTGTGTGTGAGTATGCTGTAACACTCTTTTCTACTGTTGGTATTTTGTCCTGGAACTAAGTGCCATAGATGTCATATTAAGATAAGTTAAGATGTTTTGGTGCAGGCGGAGGAGGAGGCCTATAGATGGGTAGAGAGGAGATGAAGTTGAAGTGATCGCCGAGACCCATTAAGGACTGTTTGATGAAAGAAATATGACGAGTGCAAGTGTCAGCTGAATGGGGCCTGTGAAATAGTGTGGCGACGGGGCAAACGCTGCACGACCGGGCGGGGGGGGGCGTAGAGGAACGCTAGCAAACGAGCATGGTACCACAAGGTTAGCTTCACCTTCATGAAAGTTTAAGGAGGCACCAGTGTATCAATATGAGGTTCATAGCAAGCGTTTGCCCCCTAAATAAACACGATCAAAGCTAATGTCGCCAGGTTGCCAGGTTCTTTCCCCCTAAGCCTCCTTTTCTGGTTGACACCTTTCCCCCAGATTGATGTGCGTTGCAAGGTAATATCTTTTAATCGTGGGTCGGAAATATAACCCAGCGTGGAGCCTCTTTTTTTTTTCCCCTCTTCCCCCGATATCCTTGTCATGATTGATAGATATCATAAAAATTAAAGGCTCAACGTTGAGGTCAGGAAGAGTGATTCACTGTCAGCGTTTCTTTAAAAGTGAGAGGGGGAGCTGGCGAGTCGTTCCTCTTTGGGGGACAGTCAGTCAGAGGAAGAGGAGGAGGAGGAAGGAGGGGAAAGGCTGGGGGGATAGGGGGGAGGATGAGAAAGGCGGAGGAGAGCTTCAGGTGCCATATGAGGTTATTAGGTTTTAATCAATATGGTATATGGCCAGAAGATGATTGGAAAACAAACCTAATCTGGGAAGCAATACGTCTCTCATTCTTCTCCCAGGTTATCTGCCTGACTCCTCTTGCCACCTATTTCACCCGTTATATATCACGGTGATTGTTGACTTCCTGTACATGATGAACACACAAACACACAAACATGCACACACACACAAACACACCTCTGTGATGTTAAATCAGTAGCAAAACATCTGAGAACCCTTACGACTGACGTGAGCTTGATTTTAATTTAAATTTTTTTTTATATATAATTAAATGTTCATGAAGTATTTAAAAAAAACTTCTTGGATTCATGATGTATTGATTAATTGTCTTTACCCTCTTATTCCTATACAGGGTCACGGGAGGCAGGAGCCTATCCCAATATACATCCATCACAGGGCGACTTCTACATTTGAATTCTGAAACGCATTTGTCGCCAATTGCCTATAGCAGACCATTTTGCAAAGCTGTGCAAACACACACACAATTTACCACTTATTTTCAAAATCATATACATTTTCCAGTACTAGTATAAGATAAGAGTGGGCGAAGCAGTTATCATACAATAGATTGGAAAAGATTAAATCATTGGCTTGGGGTTTGTGAATGTTTTCTGTGAATACAAATATATTTTATACACACACACACACACACACACACACACACCTACACACACGTGAGGTCCATGTGGAGTCACCAACATGCTGAGACAGGAGTGAAAGTCAAGTGGTTGTCTACCGTTAGCTGAAGTGGCAGCTGCGCTCCTGCCCAGTTGGACTGGCACCGCTCCCTTCAGTCGCAAATCAAATTCAAGGCTGGATTCTGATGGGCTGAGGGGCTTGTACTCACTTTACATAAAAAGGCAGTTCAAGCCATCACAATGTGAATTTCAAAGTGTGTGTGTGTGTGTGTGTGTGTGTGTGTGTGTGAGCGCTCTGTAAATGCTGATTTGTACACTTGAAGTGAGCAGACTTTCATACATGTGAGGGCAGGCATGTTACTAAGCTATGACAGACTGTAGCCACTGATGCGTTCCAAAAGCCTGTGTAAGCCGAGGGACGGTGACACACACACACACAGCTGTTTACACTCATCCTCCCATTCACAAGCTGGACAAAATGCATAGAAGAGGCAGGTGTAGGAGGAGGAGTGTACTTTTATCGGCGGGCCGTTTACCCTGGAGTATACTCAACGCGTCGCAGCACGTCGTGCGACCGGACTAAGGTAACTTTGAATGAAAATATGTTGAGCAGGCTGAGCAATCAGAGTCGGGCTTCATACTACGGTGAGTAATCAAGGTGGTTGGGCACAGCTGCGGAGCGCAGGTGAGCTGAATGAAAAGGTAATGGGCTAGATGGAGGGTGGAGAATGACGAGGGGGTGAGGACGGGTGAGGCGGAGCGGGATTACACATTCTGGTGTCGTCCGGCTCCAGAACCTCAGTTCACAAATTAACTCCATTTTACACCGCTTTCTCCCTGTTCCCCTTTGATGCTCTCATCTATCTATCTATCTATCTATCTATCTATCTATCTATCTATCTATCTATCTATCTATCTATCTATCTATCTATCTATCTATCTATCTATCTATCTATCTACCTACCTACCTACCTACCTACCTACCTACCTACCTACCTACCTACCTACCTACCTACCTACCTACCTACCTACCTACCTACCTACCTACCTACGTCTACTCTCTGCATGCAGTCTATCAGCTATCAGTCATGTGAGACGATGTGTCAGAGCATCAGACTAAAACCGTCTTTTAATGCCATTCAAGTCTCAAAGAATCCGAAACACTTAAAAAATGAAAAAGGAGTCAATCGCTCCCCACCTCTCTCTCTCTCTCTCTCTCTCTCTCTCTCTCTCTCTCTCTCGAATCCTCTTCATTTTCTCTTCCACTTTTCTTCTCCCTGGGTCTTCAGAGAGCAAGGTTTGGAGTTTGGTTGAATAATGCATGGTACAAAAAGAGTGAGTTATCAGAAGGAGGGGAAGGGAGATGGAAGAGGGAACAAGACTGTGCAATCACTTTGGTTGCCACGAGCCCTTTCATTCCCTCTCAGCCATTCGTTCGTGTTTGGATTTGTGGTCCGTCAACATCCTGGCGTGTTCTGAGGCCTACGTTCACCTATGTTTAAGGCCGTGGCACAGTGGCGGAGTAGGAAGGCTTGGCTAACTTTATGTAGTGACACCAATGCTTTATTTTGCTTTCCCTGCATCCTTTTTCAAACGACAGGTCTCAGACCCAGCATGGATTCAGACAGGTTTGAATGATTTAAACCACATATCAGAAAAAACAAAAGCAAATGTTTGGGAAAGTAAACATAGCTGCTCAGCTTGATGAAGGCTACAGGAGGGATCTGTAAGCATAATGAAGACGTTGACAAAAACAGGCACATCCTGTCTAAAATAATAAACTGTGTCAGGTTCTGTGGTGCCATAGAGTCATTGAGAAATGTGCGTCTCTCAAGGAGAGAAGGGCAAAATGTATGTACAAAAAGTTTAAGTCACAAGGTGGCAAAGTCATATATCTTTGAGCCAGTTCACTCAGCGTTTTGATGGCACTGGTATTTCAAATGTAATACCATATTCATTTATTTTTTTGTTAAATGTTATTTTCTATTAGGTCTTACTGTGTTCATAGTTTTCTGCCATTGTCTCAGGGTTTTGTGTTGTCAGATTTCTTTTGCACTTATCGAGGCACTTTTCGCTTACTTTAGTCTTTCACAAGATAATTATTATAAATAATTTGCACTAATTAAAGTACCTTAACTTACCTTAAGCACGTTTCATTACAACAAATGTTCATTCATTATACAAGTTGGTGGGGTGGTTGTCTGAGAGCCAGACGGAGTAAACAGCTCTCAGCGTTGCACAAGTTTATGATGCAATATGAATACAATTTTTAATCTCTTTAATTTTACTTTTGGATTGCAGAATTGGGATTGTGAAACCTGAAAAATTCAGCCTCTCCGACCAGGCCCTGTGTTGTATGTATGCACTATAACTAGTCTGTTCTGTTGTCTATGTTGTCTCTTATGTTCAAGGAAGGTCAAGCATAATGGCAGCAGCCTGAGGGGGCTTTGGATGGGCAGTGTGTGATCACCTTTTACAGACAAAAAGCACTTGAATGGAGCAAGAGATTCTTAATGCTCATGGATGAGCACTCATGGACATGATGGTGAGTTCTGCAGAAAATAAAGCAGCTAGTATTGTTAGTTTCTTTTTTGTTGATATTTGCTTCCCTCATTTTCTATTAGGGATTATTTTTTATCTATTAGTATTTTCATTTATTCATTAGTGACCATTTGATTCTGGGTGTGATGAAATGTGTGCCGAGGTCAGAGCTCAGATTGGCTGTGACATAATGACATTCTGAGAGAAACTCAGAGCACACAGAACACGTTACTTGTGGGTCAGACTTCACTCTACCAACCTGAAAGAAACAGCAATTTCATTGTCTTAGTTAGCAAACTGTTACAATTTCATTCATTTAAACTTTGTTCTCAGTAATAATGAACACTGTAAGTAATGTTTTGAGTAGTTCTAGTTAGCTAGCTGGTCAACAGGACCCTGTTGTTGTATTTAACTACAGATGAGTGGCCTCACACTCATCTGTACCCTTGATCAGATAATCAAATTAATTTCCTGATTGGACCGTCAAACTCACTACCTGATTGGAGCGGCAGTAGCGTTCCTATTGGTCAGTCAAATTTGCTGTCAAAACAGGGTCAAAAACCCATAGTTGCAAAACACAGTTCACACAAACAAAAGAGGAGGTGCGTGCATGGCAACCCCTGGTTGCAGTTAGCCCAGAGGAGGAGAGGAGGAGAATTTCTGTCCAGGTAAGACAAATCTACTTGTATTTTTCTTTTTGAAACAGATCTACTATCCGAAAACATTCTTGTTCTTTACTGTCTGGTTAATTGTCTCTGTGTGAAGCTAAATGTTTTAGAACTGAAACATGTTTTTGCTAACATGCTGACATACCTTGTCTCACTTCTTTCAGCGTGGATGGATCAAGTCATTCACCTCAACGCCCTCAAAGGTGATGATGACGAATTCATGGCTTACATCCCAGCCAACAACCATGGAGAGAGACGATATGCTTACGCTCCAGCCTCTATCTCTGGATACGCTGTTGAGCTCAACTCTGCCCTGTCTCCATTTGCTCAGCCCACCTCAGCTGAAGACCTTTGGGAGGGACGATATGCTTATGCTCCAGCCTCTATCTCTGAATACACTGTTGAGCTCAACTGTGCCCTGTCCCCATTTTCTCAGCCGACCGTAGGCTCCATATCTACCTGTGGACTTGAGAGTCTGAGAGTCATCTGGGAACCAGTAGTCAGCGCAGAGGAAGACGTACCTCTCGTAGCTAAAGACGAGACTTCAGGAAATGCTGAACCATGCAGCCATCCAGCCCAGGATGCCGAGAGTCCATCCAACCTGCTCAGAGATGCTGAGGATTCATTCAGCATGGCGCAAACCAGTGAGACCATAGAGCTCATTGGGAGGCTGCTGCAGCAATCCTGCATTGATGACCTAGAAGACCACGTGTATGAATACTGCAAGAATGTACTTGGTGAAAAGTACTTCTATGCTTCATCTGATGTATCTGGATTTGTGGTTGACTGCTCTTCACCCTGTGGGCCGTATATAAACCAGCTTGATACATGGGAGCCAGTCGTCACAGCAGATTCTGACGCAATGCAGTTCCTCTCAGACTTGGAAAAAGAGGAAGAGGGCCAAGACCATGTGGTCCTCCAGGAAGACACGGTCATGTTTTCTGCCAGTGATCCAAGTGATGAAAGTGCCACAAGTGTCCATGAAGATGCAATGTGTGAGTGTGATGACAAAAACGTCACTACTTTGCTCTGTGCTGAGCCTGACAGCAGTATCACTGCACAGGAGGAGGGAGACTTGGTCCAAGGGCTCAACCCTGCAGGACTCGACTGCTCTAACGTTGAGATCACCGCTTCAAAACCAAAGAAAGAGAGGAAGAATTCTGGCTGCTTCTCTTGGCTCTTCCGTCTCTTCAGGCGAAAGAAGAACAGCAAATCCTCTAATGCAAATCGTACTTGAATCATTCTGCTTATTGTCATGTTCAAATAAATCATCTAAATACATTTAAACTAAATACATTGTGGATTATATCTGTACAAGTGTATTTGTATAAACCAAGGGATCTACTATTCTTTGTTTTAATTTTGTGCCATCAAATCATTTTATGAGTGTCATTTTGGAACAAAACTCAATATTGCCTACAGAAATAGAGTCTTGTTTTGGGGCTGATCCATTGGCTTCCACTGTAGACCTTTTCAAAAATAAGGAGGCATCTGCAAGATGATGATTTTCATCAGCAGCCCACACATGATTCCCTGTCATGTTACTTTACAGTTAAATGTTTTACAACTCAAATAAAGACCTTTTCATTTAAAAATACACTGATGATACCTTAGTACATGTTTGCTTGATTTTTGGTATAGCACCCCCTGGAGAAAAATGTCCTCGTTCCACACCTTTATAAGGTTCGATGCTGATGATGAGCTAAATTCAGTGTCAAATGGGTTTCTTTGAATTTAAAAAGAAGAAGGAATGCAGGAAACAGATAGAGAGAGACAGATAGGGAACAGAAGGAGAGAATAGGACGCTGCAAAATTGTCCCGCGTCTGACGTGAAATCTGGAAAGCGTTCTCCTTTCCGGACTGTTATCAGACCGTGGGGGGGGGGAGAGAGATGAATGGGCGGATGGCAGGTTGAGGCTTTCAGTGTGATGAGTCTTTGAACGTCCATTGTTGGATTCCAGGGAGAAGAGGTGATACGAGGACAGGAAGATAGATGCAGAGACAGATAAAAAGAGATATTTGGGGAGAAATATGAACTCTCAGGTGAAGACGTTGCCTTGGTTACTCTTAAGCAATGCATGGCACTTATGTGTGTGCATACTGTATGTGTGTGTGTGTGTGTGTGTGTGTGTGTGTGTGTGTGTATGAAATAATGTGTGCACATGAATTCTAACAAGTGTGCAAGGCTGTAAAAGAATGGACCAGGAAACAAGTGGCCAGTGCACAGTCACAGATGATAATAGTGTATGGGTATGATGCAGTCCTACACATGGTGCTGTTTGTTCCCCCCGGGGCAGGGCAGTGTTCATGTCCTCCTTCCCATCTTTCTCATCCCATCGCACCAGGAAATGATTTGGCCATGACCGCAGGCAAAGTGTATAGCAAAGGCCATGAAACCATCCATCTATATATTTTTCTCTCTCTCTCTCTCTCTAAATGTGTGACGGGGGTCACCTTGAATCCAGCCATTCTTTTAATGTACACAGACTCAGAGGTAGACACACACACACACACACACACACACACACACACACATATACTAGCCCTGAGCCCTCTCTCTGTCCTTCTTCATCCCTAACTCTCTCTCTGCATCGCCGGATCTCTCGTTTCCTCTCTTGCTCTCTCTGACTCCTCTGTCACTCCTTTTTCACCTCCTCTGCCTCCTCCTTCCACCTCTCTCTCTCTCTCTCCTCTTCCTTTCAGCCTCCAAGTCAAATAGACAGTGTCATATAGAGGGCATTGGGAGTAACTGACAGTACTATAAAACTACAACATGAACAACTTCCACTGCTACTAATACAACTATTACTACTACTAAAACTACCAATACTACTACCACTGTATAACAGCAACACTGACATCACCAACAATTAATTTATTACCACTCTTTATATATTATGATCAATAAACTCCTAAATGCAGACATAATTGTGCATCCATTTTGCTTTATATGTGTGAGCATTCGATTGTAGTTGTTACTCGTCTGTCTGTGTGTACGCTATTGTTCTAACTGAGATCAAACATGCCTTGTTGTTGTAATAAATAGAGTAATTGGCCCCTTAATTAATTGATTGTTTGTGTGACAGGCTCAGGAAAAGGACTGCAAACACAGCAAGTCTTCAAAGGTCACACGCGCACTGACAGAGATCCACTTGCACACACACACACACACACACACACACACACACCGCAGGATTTCCCTGAGAAGGACAGATGCCCTTATTCAGCATTAGTTAACAGGCGATGTGTGAAGACATTGAGCAGCACATTTAACATCCCCACCTTGTCTCTCACCCCATCCAGAGTTGTTTGCCTCCTGCCCTTGATAAAGTGAAAGGCCCTCTGTGTGTGTGTATGTGCGCGTGTGCGTGTGCGCGTGCGTCACGAACAATCAGTTGAAACATTTCCCACAGTCCCAGACCAGATCAATTGACCTTCCACAGATGTGAGCAATGAAAAGTGATGGGTGAAATGGGAAAGCGGATCAGTCGGAAGGAAAGGAGCAAGGAGCCGTCGAAGAAATAACAGGGGAAAAAAAGGAAGAAAGTGGGGAAGAAAGCAGGGGAATGAGGTAAAAAAAATAATAATTTAAAAGGGGGGGGGAGCAAAAAGGACAGGAGAGTAAGTCAATGGAAAGGGGCAAACAGAGAAGGGGACAAAGGGAGGCAGCAGGAAGGAGACGGGTAAAAATAAAAATAAAATGCTGAACCAAAATAAACCAGTGCCAGCGAGAGTGTTCTTCAAACAAGCCCAGGACAGTCAGATCTCCCAGCGCCCTCTCTGCAATCCCCCTAAATCTCCCTCAAATCCGACCGGGAGGTTGTGTTTGAGCTGCGGCCGTCTCCGACCTTATTTTGCCCGCTACCCCTCTATCCCTACAGTACAGAGGCCATGTGCAGCCTGCTGTGTTGGCCATGTGCTGTGGGAGCTGCTGACTGAGTTCCTTTGAGTTTCTGTGTGGGTGGGTAGGTAGGTGTATGGGTTTGCAGGTGTGAGTGTGTGTGTGTGTGTGTGTGTGTGTGTGTATGCTTTGGGCACATCGGTATTCGCAATATATCCTGTCTTCCTCAGAGCTACACGCCAGCATCACAGATCAAGGAAATGTGAAAGTCCGCCGCTTCAAGAACTCACATTCTATAAAGATTGCAGAGTGTTACAGTAAGTCAAGAAAGAAATGCTACACTGCTCTTCTAAAAAAAAAAGAGAGAAAAAGACAAATATTTTTACACACCTGACTCCAGTGGGCTATAATGGTGAAGCGATAATGGATTTGGCATTGGTCTACTGAGCTTTTTCTAAATGTATCTTTCCTGTACAAACAACACCACTTGAGCAAAAAAGAAGAAAGGGGAAATATCCTTCGTTCTCATCTGCAGAGAAAATACTTCTTTGGCAAAAACATAAAATGCCTCAAATTGTCGGTTGAGTGACCATCAGAGTTACTGTGGCAACTCCAGCTGCTAAACTGCATTAGGACCAGGTTCTCTCTGCAGGTTCTCCTTACTTTCTCTCCCTTATCTTCCTCTCAGACTCGGACTCGTGGTTCCCGCGTGCTATCTTCAGTTCCAGTTGGAACTGGCTGAGGGTGTTTGGTCTTCATCTGCCTTTTACATCCAGGTGTGCTAAATGCCCGCCTCATAGGTGGACTCAATCGTGGCCTCATCCTCAGAGGTGTTTTTGGAGCGTAGGTTTTCCCCTTCCTGTCTTCCGTATCCACTGTGGATCGCTGCAGCCCGGCTGGGGACTTGAACCCCTGTCCTCTTTCCACTTTGCTAATTGCCTCAGCAGCCTCGTGGGGCCCCACTTTATAGACAGTCAGGTAAAAGTGGTTGCTTCTGAAGGGCAACAGCAGGCACACGCAACATCAGTCTGTAGCTGCAAAGTGGCCGGTGATGCCCAACAGGATGTTGGGCTGGAGATGGGCAGAGCCTGGTAGAGAGACCAGTGTCATCACAGCCCCCAGCTGTTGAGGCCAAAACCTCCTGGTTTCCATGAGCCTCCTTTCAATGCATCCTGTCATTCATTAGACTTACCTGATCTTTGTATTGTGCTTTTCTCAGTACTCAAAGACACTTGACAGTAAAATCACACGGACAACCAAGACACAACCAAGATCAATAAAGACACAACCAGGAATTACAGTAAAAATGACTGTGAAAGTAAATTTGTACACAGTATTAGAATTTTTAGGTTGTACTGATACTGTGATGTCACGTGCCATGTGCATGTGTCTGTGTACTGCACATTGAGCCAGTGAGGCCCCAGCAAGGAAGTCATAAATTTGAACTCGACCAGACCATTACTATGTGTAGATCCTTAAAAGGATCCTTAGGATGAAACAATGTTATCTAAGCATATGTGAACCAATCATAGGAGACTTCTTTGTTCCTAAAGAAACTATAAAGATTATAGTTTCTTATGTTCAGGGAGAGAGACCATGCGGAGGTTCTGACTTACTGTAGGGCCTGGTTCAAGGTATTTCTCTCCAATATATCTGTATACAATATATTTACTTCAACCTATCAGTGTTTTGTGTATTATTCTGTTTTAGTCCTGAGTGCTTCCAGGCAATTTCCACGACATGACTGATAAAATATTTTACTCTATAGTCTATAAAAGTCCAGTATTTGATACATGTCTTTCTGTGCAAAACAATGGAGTTCTGATCGATTCGATTTTATCAAGGCAATTGTAAACCACTCTTAAGAATTTTTAGAAGAATATTTTTCCTCCTTCTAAACAAGATTAGATTGTTTTGAATTGTGTTCAATAATGTTATATACAATAATGTTTCAGGATGCACTTTTTGGAAATCCTTGGTCAGTCTGGAGCCTTGTCCCAAGGAACAGAGGCCACAATTGATGTTTTACAGAGACAAATTACAATACTTTTCATGTTACACTGAACAAAACATTTTGATTTTATTTATTTTTTCCACTAAAGGCACAAAACCACTTGTTTGTTTCGTTTTTCATCAGAAAGCTCCTGAAAAGAATAAAGGGTGGGATGAAAACAGACACAGTGCACTGTCACAGCCACCATGTATTACATATCCAGTGTAATGTATATGCACACGCTCCCCACGCGCGTGCGCACACACACACACACACACACACACATATATGTGCTGACACAAACACACATGCCACACACACACACACGTATATGTACTGACACAAACACACACACACACACACACACACACAGATATACATGGATGGTTTCCTGCCCTCCACTGTACATTTTGCCCGTGGCGATGTCATGTCCTGGTCCTACAGGGAGATGGGATGGAGGACATGAACACTGACCTGCTTAGAGAGAAATAGCATCATGTGAAGGACTGTAAACTACTTTTTTATGTTAGGAACATCAGATTTACACAATATTAAAAACTGGACAAATAGCTGAGTTGTCAGCATCTACTGTATCTATATGTTATTATTAAGTCCACAGACGTCTGTTTGTGTTTATGTTTACGTTGATGTACTGCACTCAACACACACACACACACACACACTGTAAATGTAAATCCAACACCAAAACGATACTCAATACAAACTTGAGTCTGCAATGTTTAAATATCCTGTTATTAATCCCTTAGAAACACAGAAAATAAACCATGGCTGCGTTCACACTACGGGCCTTAATGCTCAATTCAGATTTTTTGCTCGGATCCATTTTTTGTCAAACTGTTAACTGTTTGAAAGTGACCTATATCCGAGCTGTCAGTGAACTCAGCGATTTCTCTTAGGACCTCATCAAATTTAACAGCATTCTCTCAGCATCAACCAGGATCTCGAACATCGTTTTTGTGTTATCTTTGTTCTTGTCTCCATCAGAGGCCGGGGGACGCGAGTTCAAAGCAGACTAGACGAGACCAGTAGGGGGCTAGACATAGGGGCTCTCTTGAGCTGTTAGCTTACGTTTGAACGTTCTTTTCAGATTGCGATGGTTTTCCTTTTCAGAGATATCGGTTTTCATCAACTTCACCGGTGGTTCCGTAATGCCCTGTGGTCCAATGAATAACTGCATTATATCTCGGAATATGATGAATATCCTCACGCAGAAATTGTATCATTGTCTGTCTGTACTGTACTTGTTGAGCCACAGACAGGAAAACATTACAATGGCCTTGAGCAGTTTGAACTTCTTTCCTCTTACTTGTCTGGGGCAAGATTTCAAAGGAAATCTAACATATCAGAGGCCCTTTATGCTTTGGTCTATAGTATTTTCGCCTTTCAGGAGTGCCTTTGAACAAGCAGTACAAACTGGAGAGGAAGATTCTGGTGGTTGCATTAGAATGAGGAGTTAGCGTTGAGTAGAGTGAGTAGAATAGAGAGTTGGAGCTAGAGAGACTCGGGTGTCTCTCTCTGTTTATCTGCTTTGTTAACATGTAATACTGTTGGGGACATGTTTTTCGCTTCCGCCTCAAATACATCTTAAAGTTCTCAACAAATCAACAACATTGCACAGATCCAGGTCTACCTATTCAACCACATGTTGAAGAGAAAAGCCACCAACTTTATCCGTTTTATTTTTTTGTACGGTGACTCTACAAAGTCAGTCATCTGTTATCTTTTTCCAGGCAGAGGCAGAACTCATCTAAAGTCCCTGGGTAGCGCTGAGCCCATCCCCGCGTCAGAAAGACTTTTCAAAGTTTGTTTTCATTCAGCTGCAACCCTGCGGTAATCACCTGCCAATGTGATGTTGATTTAGAGTGAAAATTAAAGGTTTGAACAAAATGAAAGAATTCTGCTGTCTTTGTGCAACTATTGATACTGTTGACCCCAACCATGTGAATGTGTGTGCTGCGCAGGGTCATCGTTCATCGGATTAATGTATTAATTAAAGGGGCCCCGTATTTTATAATACACACCTGCCATTGGGGGAGCTGGTTGAGCCTGAACGTTTGTGAAAGGGGTTTTAGTTATAGAGGAGCTTTTTTCAATGCAGAAAAAATACACTGAGCTGAATACACAGGACAATAACAAACCAAATGGAGGAATTTCAACCCTCCACCAGAGGCGCTTGCTAGACTTAAAGCACTACAGCAACAGCATCTTTATCGAAATTGCCCATAATTGTGGAGGGAACTGTAAATCAGTTATCAATTTGTTTGATGATTGCATAAAACAAATATACATACAGTGGCCAAAATACACTTGGCATATTTAAGAGGTTTCAGTTGTTTTTGTTCAATTGGCCATTACAATACCCATAAAACGAATGAAATATATACAAAGTCATCATTATGCTCTATAAACCATAGAATAGAGCCATCATGAGGAGATTTACGTCATTTTCCTTACAAAAAACAAGCTAGGCCTATTTCACTGTCAATGTCACACAATCATGTTCCTTCACAGAAGAAGCCAAATTACTTGTGTAATCATTGTCAGGTGTGATCGTGGTTAAATTGATGGTGATGCAAGAGTCTTAGGACACAGCTGTGTGATTCTTAATAATATAATATTAAAGTTAAAAGTGGATAAAAACAGTAGGACTCACTTCATCTGATATTTGTTGTGCTCAGAGCAACCATCTGCATGTTTCATGAACATTATGAAATGAAATCATGTTTTGGAGGCAAGAAAAGGTAAATATTTTCAGATCTGTCAGGTGTTCTAATAATTTTGGCCACCACTGTATATCTGAAGGCACAAAGAAAATATGCTTACTAACACAGATGCTACACATAAATCAGGCCACATCAAAAAAATATAAAAAGTACCAAAAATAAAAGAGCAACCTCTGGCTACCTCCCTGCAACCGAAAGCTGGGCTATTTAAAAAGCAACTGTCAGCATGACTGAATGTTGGGTGTTTCAGGTACAAGATGCCTTTTATCTCACCCATCACAGGCCTTATCAGTGATGGTCAAAGAAAGAGATCAGAGGGCATCAAAATCAATGAAAATTGGCAACCTTTCTCAATACTTGAGTCCTCTGCAGCCATTAGCCAATAGTTCACATACACAATGCCAATGTCGAATGGATCAAAACAAAGCTGGAACAAATGTGCTGGAACCCTATTGTTTCTTCTTCTTCTTCTTTTTCTGCCTCGAGATGATCTGTACCTCAGAGACTGTATTTGGTGTATTTGTACCAAATTTGGTGGATAGGTTTCAAATCCCCCCCTAACTAACTCTAACCCAAAATAAATTACACCGATCAACCAGATGGTGGCGCTATATTAAGTAATTGTATGTATTGGCCAATAATGTCGAGAACCATTCCTTGACTCAAGACAAATCCATTGCACGTACTGGTTTTCATTTCCATGTTTGTCCGCCATTTTGAAGTTCATGCAAAACCTATTGTTGTATGTATTTCTCCTGAGTTGATCCAATCAAACAACATTTTGCAGGCAGCAGACTTCCTACATTACATCTCTTACCCAGAGATATGAAAAAACAAAATGTTGCCGTGGAGCTAGAGCAGCTAAAAACTTCAGATATGTATTTGGGATAGACAATAACGTGCGAACGACCACAATTGGTTTTGCTCCATAGCACCACTATCAGGCCAACGTTACAATGATTTTTTTTTTTTTCTCTTACGAAGTTGACTCACCAAATGTCACACACAATGTATTCCCTAGATCATGTTTGTATGACAGAATTGTAACTGTTTGGCCACAACAAACAAAAGAAGTTGACGGCGAAGGCATGCAAACAGGAAGGAAGCAAATACATAATTCCTTAGCGCCTAAATGTTTAAGCAGCCAAACATTTGCGAAGGGCTTAAAAGTGAGTCAGCCCACACTTGGATGCATCTACAGCTTTACCACACACATTTTCAAATGGAAATATGCAAGGCACCATGTAGAAGTTGGATACCCAAAGTCAAAATCCACAAGCCCTGCAACAGGAACCCTCCTCACATCCTTCCTGTCCCCACTGTTTATAGCACAGAGAGACCACTTCTGCTATTGCGAGCTACTCTACACAGAGTAGACAAGGACAATATGCTCTCGGGAAAAACTTTTTTCAACAATATAATAGCTCAGGTTTCATCTCTCCACAATATAAAACAATCTTAAAACCACTTCAGCAACTGTCTTTGCAACATTTATTGGACATGTCAGACGGATCCTGATCCTGCCCACGGGATACGGTGAAAGTTTAATTTACTAAGCGTGGCTCCTTTCTAGCCAGACATTACCTAGAAGAAATGTCCAGAGGATGTTATTGTGTTAGTAGTGAGCCCGCTAGCTGCAATAATGAAGAAGCACGATAACTGAGGATGAAAACGCCAATGGGGATGTGTCCATTGTCTTCAGATTGCCAGAAACAGTTCTTTCCAGCAACAAATGGAGGACTCTTCATAATCCCATCATACAATGTGGTCGGAATGCAGCAAGTGAGGTACTTAAAGTGGCTCAGAGTGTCCCAGTATAGAATATTTTACCACAAATTTGACAAATGTCAGTAACTTTGGAGTGACGTGTCCCAAAACATGTTCCGCTATCGTGTTTGCTATCGAAACATTCGTGTTCTTTTCTTTCTTTCTTTTTATCCTTCACTTACAAGCTAAATAACAACTCCCAAATGTGTTTACTAAAGTTGTAAGTTTCCATTGTTTACCCCTTCTGATTGGTTGAATCCATTCAACAGTCAAATGGAGGCGGGGTTTCCGGTACAGCCTGCTCCACACCAATTTTGAACTGTCACTGTCAATTAATATGGTTCTATTAAAATCTGACTTGTGAGATAACCAGCGCCGTGACATCTTGTTCCTTGGATTTTCTGTCGATGAAGGCTGAGTTTCTGTACTGTACTGATCTTGTCAGTGACTGTGGCTATCGCTGCTAACGCTAACTACCCCGTTCTTCTATTAATTCCAAACAAACCGCCGTTGCTGCTTCCAGAAAAAAACCTGAAAGGCATCAATTACTGTGCGGCAGCGGATGTTTCCCGGGAAGAACCTACCTGACACCGGTTGGTTAGAGAACAGCAAACGCAAAGACTTTCATGAAATGGGTATAGGTTGAATCAGTATTGCGTTATATCAATCGGTGAGACATAGAATCACAGCTCTCTTACTTGCATGAAAATTGCTTCAGACCATGAATCTTCACATCTTCGCATTTTCACTCACGACTACTCACGACCTCCACAATCCGCGTCTTGTGCTCTGAAAGAACGATATGTCATCATCGCAAATATGCCGCGGGATTGTGCAAAATCTGTACTTGTTTCTCAGCGCACAACCCGAGAGCTCCGCTAATCATAAATCATAGACCCATCTGGGAACACTGATTGATTTCATCACAGTGAATAATAGGCAGAATCAGCTTGGTCTCTCTATCCTCCACAACCCCTGCTCCTTTCCCTCCTGTGCTCACTCTAGTAATCCTATGAAGCTACATGGTAGACAGCAGCAGCAGTGTGTGTGTGTGTGTGTGTGTGTGTGCGTGCTTGCATATGTGCATGCCCGTGTGTGTGTGTGTGTGTCAGTAGAAGTAATGAAGCAAAGGATGAGACTGACATGAAGTCTATCAGAAAGTGTCAGTTTGGGTTAATCCTGATGTAATCCTGTCTGTATGCACCATGCGTCAAAGACTTACACACACAGAGCAAACAGACCCACATTAACTGACAGATATGAATGCACCAGGCTGACACACTTAAGAACAGAGCGTGCACGTGCACACACACACACACACACACACACACGCAGCTCTCACCAGTTTGACATCAGAATAATTGAGGAGGTTATTGTCCATTAACACCGTCTCCCTACCTCCCTGAGAGGAGCTCACCTCTCGCGGTTCTCATCATTACACCTACATCGGCGTTAATCTCAATCCCCAGGTGCCATGCAAAGTTTATTTGGTTCTCTCAGGAAAATGGGTCATTGAGGTACCCCGCAAGCAAATCGTTGGTGATATATAGCACTGTTACTGGTCTTTAATTCAACATGCTCCGTGGCAAAACGGCTTATTGCGCCGCTATTTGGGGTCTTTAGTGGGTTTTACATGCAAGCATCAACATGCCGCCCTCCCTTCCTGGGTTTTGAATTGCATCACATTGCTCAGCATCTCGCCTTCAGCTCTCCACTGCAGAGAGCATCCACACATGAAAAACTAAAAAAAATAATTTTAAAAAAATATATATGTTACCTCACTTCCTCTCTCTCTCTCTCTCTCTCTCTCTCTCTCTCTCTCTCTGCCCTGCGGCCCCTCCTCAAGTGGGTCGACATTTCCCAGCAGTTCTTGATGTATATCTGACCTTTGATGTTGTCGCTGCGTGTCCTGGAGCCTGAGGCCCAATTAAAACTAACAACCCCCGGGCCCCCCACCCCCACCACCACCACCACCACACACCCCTTCTGCCTTCCACCTCTTCCATGCTCTCTCTCTCTTCCAACCCCCTTTTCCTTTCCAAATTCTTCCCTCCTCTGTTTTGCAGACCTCTGCTCGTACCTCGTGCACTCCCTGCCACTGCCCGCTTCTTTTGTTGCTTTCCCTCCTCATTTGTGACTCTACCCCTCTACCCTTTTCTTGTCCCTCTCTTCCGTTCCTCCCCTTTTTTTTTTCTCCTTTCCTATTTATTCAGGACTCTTCGCCTCGCTTTGCAATCTCATCTCTCCGCTGTGTCGTCAAATGGTAATCTGTCATTTTTAGGCAATCAGACAGATTTTGCTTTGCCCGCCATTTGGGTAATATTCATCGCGGTGCTGGAAACCTCAGGACTCCAATTTCAGCATTGCTCAATTTCTCACTTGAGCTGAAAAGTTATCTGGTCCTCTGTGGGCTGAGGGAATATCCAGACCCCATTTGTGCAGCACATTCAGGAATTTCAACAAGTACAACAGGACTTTTATTATGAAGACATACAGACTTAATGAATTATCAGGTCATGTGCACATATATACATACATATACATGTATATTCTGTGTATATATGCATCATTTCCCCCAGCGGAGGGCGACTGTCGGCGTGCAGCCAAGGCTCGGTGAACCTTCGGGTCCTCCGTCACCGGGTTCCTGACCCGCTGTCCACCTCTCCGCCCCACTCTGTTCAATAATGCATGTAAGACCGCTGACCTCTCTGACCGTCTGACAGCCACGCTGCTATATCTAGCGATCGCATGTACTTACGCACTCTCCGTGGCGGGGGGGGCGAGGTCAACGTATATGACGGGCGGGGGGGGCATGTAAATGTGCAGATGCGCGGTGTAGCCGAGCATGTAGGTGGTGCGCGCGAGATATACGCGGGTCCGGCGCAGGTTTCGCCGGCGTGTCGGGTGAGGCAGACGCAGAGAGAAAGCGATTCGCCCAGGTTATGCGGTACGCGACGCCTAGCCTCTTTGACCTGCGATGGTATTACAGCATCACAGAGAATTGAAGACGAAAGCGCCGTTCACCCACTTTCTTTTTGAGAGAGGGAGAGAGGAAGACAGAGCACCGTGTCAAGAAACATTAAACATTATCTCTCAGCTCACAAGAGTGGTGAAGGTGAAGGCAGCCTCTTTTTCCTCTGTCTCTCTCTCTCTCTCCACGTCTCTCTGCCTCTCTCCTTGGGAGAATGGAAGTGATTATAACCCGGATAGCTCTCGCCAGAGAAAAACCTGTCAGACCTCAACAAGGCTTTACTGCCTTTATGTGTTTTATGTTCAAGATTACCATCATCATGTCGTTGAACATGGCCCATATTTCCATTTCATTTTGAACGAATGTTGAAAGATACATGCAGTGCAATTTAGACTGAGTGTACACTATATGGTCAAAAGTGAGTGGACACCTCTACTAGTTATTGAGTTCAGGTGTTCCTCGATTGGCCTGCACAGAGCCCTGACCTCAACCCCACTGAACACCTTTGGGAGGAAGTAGAACGCCGATTGCGAGCCAGGCCTTCTCGTCCAACATCACTGCCTGACCTCACTAATGTTCTTTAGGCTGAATGGGCACAAATTCCCACAGACACTCCAGAAGCTTGTGGAAAGCCTTCCCAGAAGAGTGATGGGGGGTCCAACTCCATATTAATGCCCATGGTTTTAGAATGGGATGCCCAGCAAGCTCATATAGGTGTGATGGTCAGGTGTCCACTGACTTTTGGCCATATATTGTGTATATAGACCATATAGTCACACTGTTAGTCCCTGGTGGTCTAGTGGTTAGGATTCGGCGCTCTCACCACCGCGGCCCGGGTTCGATTCCCGGTCACTAACTTTGAATGTGGCACGGTGGTGCAGTGCTTGCACTGCTGCCTCACAGCAAGAAGGTCGTGGGTTCGATTCCTGCGCTTGTGAGTCTGGGGTGCCCAGGTGGGTTATCTCCTGGGCCATTCTGTGTGGAGCTTGCATGTTCTCCCTGTGTTCACTTGGGTTTCCTCCTGGAAAGAACCCCGTCTAAAATATCCAGTTGACTGTCCCTGACGAAGACAGTGACAAACACCTGGAGTTGGTCCCCGGGCGCGGCTATCATCGGTGACCTCTGCTCCCTGGCCGGTTGGGAGGAAGATCGGCGGGGATGGGATAAATGCAGATATTCATTCAACTTGGACACTCTAAAAATGCGTGTGTGTTGTGCGGCCACTTCCCCCTGCATGTGTTCATTGTTGCAATTAAAAGTCGTTCTGAGTTTGTTTGTTTGAGTTTTGTTGCTAACTAAAAAAGGTTATTTCTTGTCTAGACAACCCATACTCAACAGTGCAGATGGTGAAGGCCGTCTGTCCTCAGTTACTTTTTCAAGACAGAGAGAGATTTCCACACATATATTTTTTGAAATCTCAGTAATGAAGGTCACCCAGCATGAAAGGCCACGTAAGCAAACAAACCCAAACAGTATCGTTCCAATTCGACGACGTGCAGAACACGCAATATCTAGATCCCATATATCACTTCAGAAGTTACAGGGCACAGCATAGTACAGAAGTTCTTCAGCCTCGGCGCGGCGGCTCGTGGGAGTGTCGTAGCCACCCTATGGCGCATACGACACGGGCTCATTCATCTTACCCCCGGTGCAGTGTGGGAAGGGCGCGTTGCGGTGCCAGCGGGGGGGGGGGTCAGGGGGTGATGGATGCCGAATAACTCCGGGGCTGTCAGAAAGGAGCTGTGACAATCTGGGCTTTCTGGGACCGTGTCACAGCTCTCCCCCAGGTAAGATGGCAAGGGCTGAGGAAATCGGTTGAGAGGGTAAAGGGGGGACAGTTCTGGGTTTCCCCCTCAAGGGCAAAGGGGGATGTCAAGTCAGCACTGCCGGCTTCCCTGCTTCCTCCCCTCTGTACCTTTCCCCAGATAGGATGCTAAACCCCCAGCAGGCTTACTTACAAAAAAAAAACAGCAGTGGAATACATTGCTATCCTGCACACACACACACACACACACACACACCAGCATATACACACTCACACAAACACACATATACCTGGCATATAACAGGCATGGGTGCACGCATGCATGCACACACACACACACACGCACGCACGCACGCACGCACACACACACACAGCCTGCAGTTATCATCCTCTCTCTGTGACCCCTGATGAAGGAGTAGGAGAGTTGTCGGGAGTTCTTCATTGACATTCAGGGTTGTGTGTGTGTGTGTGTGTGTGTGTGTGTGTGTGTGTGTGTCTGTGTGTGTGTGTGTGTGTGTGGGTGAGCGTGAAGCCATCTAACGACAGACAACCCCTACACATTCACTGGTGGCCAGATTGACTTGGTATTCCTCATGGCACCACTCCTAAACCACTTACTCACATTAGCATTGCTAATGCAGGGAGGTGAAGGGAGATGGATTCATCATACACACTCCCTCTCTCTCTCTCTCTCTCTCTCCCCCCCCCCCCCCCCCCCCACACACACACACACACACACAATCACGCACACAGCAGCCCAGAGCAGTGACATTGACTGTCATCAGCCCAATGAGGGGGTAAACAGCTATGTGATTAGTGGATTCTAGAAGTTGGGGAGTTAGGAGGTGGAGACCGGCTGGGCAGGGAGGAGGGGATGGATCTGTGCAAGTGTCATTTGTAGAGCGGTGAACTGCAGGTGACAACACTGCAGAAGCCTTTTGTCATACGTCTCTCCCGCATCTGCCCTCCATTACGACTGCAGGAGCCATTACAGTGTATGAATAACCGTTTTTTGCAGCTCTCTCTGCAGATTGACTGTGATTTATGTGATTTAACCCAGTTCATAAAAGCTTTTCCTGTTTGCTGCTCTAAACATACGGTGTCGGCTAGGTCTTCGCCCCGGGAAAATCAGGAGTATAGCGAGATAGTTCGCCGTGGCTGAACAGACAAAGAAAAGAGCGCCACCTGCAGAAACTCAAACTTCACCAACAGAAAATCCAAGGTAAAAGAAAGTCACAGTGCTGGACACGCTGTTCGATTGACAGGAAGTGCAGTGCAGCAACGCCACGGCGACGAGCGCTGAGCACCAAAAAAGTCACAAACATCAAAAAATGGAGGATCTCGCAGATTACCACTTAAAACAGAAGACATATAATACAATATGCCTGCTTTTTCCTTCTGATGGCTAAAAAGAGAACCAATTCTCCAGATATTCTTCTTCATGTGGACCAATAGTGCTGCAGTATTTTGCAGTATTTAGTAACAAGTGTGACTTGTGGCTTTCTGTGTTTGTATGTATGTACTGCAGCATATTGTACGCCTCTGGGGAAAAATATCATCCCTCCGTCTGTCTCCGTCTGAGTGCAGTATAGTAAGACACCACCGGCAATTCACCCCTCATAAAGTGAGTATTTTTCACAAACCTTGGCAGATAAGCCCATTTGAAACACGTTGTGAAATGTCACAAGTACATAGACGTCCGGGGCGATGCCGTTTCTTCTGGGCCCTGTGCACGAACGAGACTCGCACACTCGCAACTTTAAGTTCGTTACGCAAGGATAGAAGCGCGTGCTTCCTTAGCTGAAGGCTGTCATTTGTCATCGGTCTTGGATCTAAAGTGGTGTGGAGGCTTTCTACGCAGCACACATTACATGTACTTGGTGGCCGGGCCCAGCAGTGGAGTGGAGCCAGAAACTCTCATAGCATTAGCACCACGTTTGAACAGAGAACGGTCTTAGCTCGGCCACTTAGAAGTGTAATTTGACAAATTATATTACAATCTTCAATAATAGGAAAAATGTCCAAAGTCAAATGCTTTAACAAATCCAGGCTTGTAATAATTATTTGGTAATGCTATTATTCCTTATTCCAAATTACTGTAATTTACACGCTTCAGTAATGAGGTTTTCTTCAATATTATTCTAAATTGCGAGATTCAGCGTGTCCCTTTTCAAAGTCAATGAAAAGCCCCTTCCTTGAAAAGTGACAAATATAAGGAGTAAGAATCGAGTGTGATAGTTCTAATAGCTACGGAGAACAAGTGTTGATCACAGCAGGATGCACAGGGGTCGCCGTCGCCGAGCCGAGACACGGGGTGGGGTATAGCCCGTAGAACAAGAACGGTTCTCGTGGGCTGATATGGGAGAGATGGAACATGACATATCCTTTATGCATCACGTACGCCGAGGAGACACAAGGATGTACGAAGTACGGAGGCTGTCTGCTATGAGAAGTCCCATCCAATGTCTCATAAAAGAAATATGACACATGTTCCCTCTTTTTTTTCTCTCTCTAGTTCTCTTGCCCTTGCATTGAAATCATGTCTAACCTCATTTTTTTGCATCCTTCCCTTTTTGTTACATTTCTCCACAGGATCTTTGCTGCTTTGAAATCCTGAGATGTGGGCGGGGGAGGGGGGGGACACCTTTGATGTGCCATTGCGAAACTTCAAAGCAAAGTACTGTTCTAATTGACCTTGGAGTAATTAGGTACCGCACTGTTGATCCTGACACCGGTGCTACGGTTACGACGTACTGCTGGTTAATGCTATTTCACCTAAAGTCACATGCACTCAGTACCAGAGTCAGAGACAAATAACCTTTTATGCTTGTGCACATGTTACCTCAATGGCGCATGCAGATAGACGGAAAGCTGCATGTATACCTATATATAGCAACAGCAAAGTGTGTCCCTTTAATGTGTGTGTGTGTGTGTGTGTGTCCCTGTGAAAGTGCTGCTCCTATTGAAGCGGGCTCAGTGTCACTAATGAACCTTTAGGCACAGTGACAGGAATGAGGGCCAAAGAGTGTGTGTGTGTGTGTGTCTGGGGTCATGCGTGGCCACAACTAATGTGCATGAGTGTGTCCTTGTGTGTGTGTGTGTGTGTGTGTGTGTGTGTGAACGTGCAGCGCCATTTGTTTATGTGCGTGAATGCGTGTCTGCGCGTGTGAGCGATATCTTGTGTGGCCAGTGGGGCTGAGGAGGCTGCAAGCCGGCGATAGCAGTCGCCTCTGTTGTGCTAATCTACTGAACTGCAAGGCACGGGGGGGGGGGGAGGTGTGGTGGTGGTGGTGGTGGTGGTGGGGGCGGGGCGGGCGGGGGGGGGTCAAGGAGAGGCCTTGTCCTCTCGGGGAGCTCAGCCCAGCCATCTAAAAAAACATACTCCCCGGCGTTGTTTACCCATCCTCCGCCTCCTTTTCCTCCACCCTGGCGTGGAACAAAACACAGGTGATATGATCCCAGGAAACCCAGCCCTGTTGTTTTTTCATATTACCGTATGCCACCTTAGATAAGGGAGCTATGAGAGAACCGGGGGGGGGTGCGAGTATGAGTCTCTCTTTCACTTTATTGAAGGATTACCCAAATATTACGGGACAAAGTAAATTAATTGGGCTGTTTTTTTTTCCCCCAGCCGTGCTGCGTCTCTCGGCCTCTCCAGAAGAACTCGCACGCTAAAAGCTGGAGGTTCGGTTTGAGGTGGATTAAACCATTTCAGTGAGAAGTCCTGTGTGATTTAGGAGGTAAACGATACAACACCGATTTCTAAGCAATTGTTTTTAGTAATACTGGGGATTGATGAGACAAATGAAGTGTTCCATTTCTTTTCATTTCTCTTGATTAAGCCTTCGTCATCCCGCCCAAGGCTTAAAAGCAAAAACATTCAGGGCTGATCCGCGCAAAAAATGCTTCTCAAAAGTTATTGTGCTTTGAATCCACTCAAGCCCTGTAAAAAAAAATACTCGAACAAGCCGCGGCCGACATTCAAACCCCCGGACGCCTTTATTTATTCTCCGTTAACGGGAGAGCCTGCATTCAGCTTTTTCGGGATGTGAAAAGGAGCCAATCCCGAAAGCATCCTCGATTCCTCTCGCTGCTTCGCTGGAAGAAAGTAGCATCTACCGCAGTCGTTGCGGCAAAGCAATCAGGCTCAAACAATGATCATTATACCAAGGTTGAAATCAGTCAAGGGCCTCTACTTCTACCCCACTCTCCCTTGCTCTGCCCCACAGGAGTAGAGTTCAGTGATTAAAATGTCTCTAATTACTCCATCGGTGTGCGCGCAGGGTTTGTGTGTGTCTGCGTGTGTGTGTGTGTGTGAGAGCAGGGTTGAGTGTGTGTATGTCAGCGTGTGTGTGTGTGTGTGTGTGTGCATGGCGGCATTGTTAGCAAAAGGACACCTTCAATGCAGCCCCTGCGGAGAGAAGGTTGTGTAAGTGCTCCCTGTGTGAAAAGTGTTGGATAATTTGACTCAAGGCATTGGCACCCAGAGAGGTGTGTAAGCAGTTTGTCAATTGCCAAGCATCTGCATAGCCTGTGTGTGTGTGTTTGTTTATGCATGTGTGCATGTGAGTATTTTGTCGAAAAGTTTGGGTGCACAGACAGCAATACAGACAGTTAAGCCGACGCGTTCAGACAGTTTGTTCTTTTAAGTCAAGTCTTCTTTTTTGTTTCCATTTTCTGATGTTTAGCCTTCAGAATTGCCGCGTACTTAAGAAGTTTACCTCTCGCAGGAGAAGACACGCTAGCTTTGGCACCGGGCCCCATCTGCGAAATGATCTCGAGCTATTACGGCGAAATGTCCTTAAGATTGTTCTCCGCCGAAAGCTTCTCTCTCTCGAGAGCGAGCAAAGTGGCGAGGCGCAGACAAAGGGGCTTTGATTGAAGTGGCAGCGCTAACGCAAACACATTGTGATCGAAAGGCATTGTGTCAAAACCACTCGTTTGTGTCAGGGTGCATTAAGATAGTAGTCAATGCAGAGCTTTGGTTCTTTTGTCTGCTGAAATTACCCGCTCTGGCTGTCTGCGCGTGTGTTTGTGTGTTTGTGTGTGCAGGAGACGATGCGAGGCCCGCAAGCTGTGTGACAGTACATCTGACTCTGTACCAGCCTATTATGATTTTATACCCATTGCTTTTCATCTCTGCCGAGTGTGAGTGTGTGTCAAGAAAAAAAAAAAGAAAAAAAAAGAAGGGTTGGACACAATCTAGGTTACAATCAAATGTAAAAAAAAATCAGAAGACGAGGAGTTCTGGCGGGTTTGAGCGCGCTGGCATGTGTTTGTGTGTCGAAGAGAGATTAAAAAAACGCTCTCTGTGGCTGGTGGAGGAGACTGTTATTTTGTAGGGGAATATATGTACGGCGCATTCCCGAGACGTTGACACGGTGTGTGCGACGTCGGCATTGTAAATGTAATGCGGCTGCGTGAAATCTTTCCTTCAGTACATATGTACATGATGTATGAAGCCTCATAAATCATTGTTGGCGTGCCGCGGTTTTATTTTGAAGGACCCTGTCTCTCTCTTCGCCTTCACACACACACACACACGCACACTACATCAACAGTAATATATTATGTCTCTCTGTCTCAAACACACATGCACAGGCGTACAAACAAGTAATAAATTACCTCCCTCTGTTTTTACTCGTGCACACACACACACACACACACACACACACTGTCGTGTTTGTAGAAGCTAAAGTCATTGTACACAGAGATGTTTGTTCTATATTTATATCAGTTCTGACGTTGACGATTGTCTGTTTTTGTTTTGTTCCTCCTCCTCCTCGTCCTCGTCCTTATGTGCCGCTGCTCCTTCCAAGGTTGACCGTCACCAACCGAGAGCCGCGAAAGAATTTGAACATGACGTGAAGAACTTTTTCTTTCTGGACACCCTGAAGAGAGAGAGAAAAATGACTTCACCGGGCTTCACAGTCTCGGACATGAATGGAAGTTGACACAATCTCCGTGGGTTATGACCTTCGCTGGTTTAGCGTAACATTAACAGATGATAAAAGATGAGGATGATAACAGAAAGGATGCTTTGCAGTGGTAACTTCCAAGTACAGTGACAAAGCCTATTAATAATTAAAAGTATTTTAAAAAGTATTTAAAGCCTTTTTAACGCTACCTGGGAATACATTTAAGACAATTTAACAAGCAAAGCAAAGAAACAAAGCTGGCAAAAACAGACTTTTTCTGAAACTATAAATCGGCAGTTTAAGAAAATGACAAGAAATGGGGGATATGAAGCGCGATCGTGTTCTGTAAAGCAGATATAAGTTTAAATAAAAACATTTGGTACTGCTGACCCTGCTCTGAATTCATCTGACGGGGTTTTTCAGATAGGATGCGATTTGCTCGGCGCTCGGCGCAGCACAGCTCACGACTAGAAGTTTCCACGGGGAGACGAGCCACCCCTAGCTTGTTATCTTGCTAGCATGGCTCGCTTGAACTCGCAAAAAGGTGGATGTTGTCTTCCCGACTGTCTCATTTCCACTTATTTTTCCTCACCGCAGCTCTGGCCTCGCTGCTGATTATGGTTAAGGGGGTGGGGAGGAGGAGGAGGAGGAGGAGGAGGAGGAGGAGGAGGAGGAGGAGGAGGGCGATGTGAGAAAGAGAGAGGGAAATTTGGAGAGTGAGGAGTGATATCTGCTTGTGTGTGTGTGTGTGTCTTTCTAGGATGCACGTCTGCGCCAAGGGGTCCGGGGGGGATTAACGTGTCGCCGCCCACCTGGGAGAGAGCCTCTCCGTGATAGACATCGATCTGAGAGAGAGAGAGAGAGAGAGAGAGAGAGAGAGAGAGAGAGAGAGAGAGACTGGGAATGGGAGGAGGAGGAGAAACCGAAGAGATAAAGTGCAAGTTAAATAAAGATAGAAAGACTGAGAGATAAATGGTGAGGGAAAAAAACATGTAATTTCACATCTTTTACCGTACAGTTACACACAGTGACTGAGATAGTGTGTATAAACATCGCGCTCGGAGGTTTTTTTTCTGTGTATATGATGCAGGCGGTCTCGTGCACAGGTACAAGACGTCAACGCCGTGACATTATCCCTTATTATCCCTGGAGCTGTTGTTGGAAATTCTCCCCCCTCCTCCTCCTTTTCTTCATCCCCCCCCTTATTGAAGAGACCGCCGGCTTACTTTAACACACATTGGCACTGTAATGAGCCCGCAGATGAGAGTATAAAAGGTGGTATAATGCGAAGCCGCTGGAGAGCAATGCACTCGATCGGTTGTTCGGCGTGTGAACCTCAGGAAACCTCAAAGAAACCTGGAGAACAAAAACCCTGCGGGGGCAAAAAAAAAAGAAAAAGAAGTGGGTAATAGCGATAGCGTCAGAGCCATTACTCTCACTGTTAGTGCCGTCAGTAAACCTGCAATATTCATCATCTCCATCGCTGCCTTCATTGCATTACATTGCCCATTATCAGCCTTCATCATTACTAGCATCATTACCCCTTTCCCTCGTCTCTCACCCTCTTCATAGTCATCATAGTTTTCAAGCGTTTAGCTGATGCTCTTGTCCAGAGAGACTTACAGCGTGTGAGTAGGTGGGGGGGAGGGGGGTCGACTGTTTCTCTGAGCCACGAGGCCGCCCTGTCACCCATCTTCATCGTCGTCCCTCTCATCAGCGGCATCGTCCCCTATTATCCCTCTTGTTCAGCGTCTTGTAGCTCTAAGCTTCCCTGTGATTTACCCTCGCTCTTTTTTTCATTTGTTTTTTTTCCCTCCTCGTCACTTCAACCTCCTCGCCGCCTTCCATGATCCCATCATCTACCCCTCTTCCTTCTTTCACCCCCGTCATTATAATGTTCCCCTGCTCGGTGTGAGAAGGGGGAAAACGGGGGGCGCGCCGCCACAACCAGCAGCTAATTAGAGCCGCTGACCCGCTGAGTTAGTGTCGAACTCTTGCCCTTGACGAAGCCGCGACCGCACTGTGAAACCCGCGCGGCAAACAAAACAGCAAGGGGAGACGAGGTGTTAACAATGGCAACGTGTGTGTGTTGTACGTGAAGGTGCACGTATGAAGGCTCATCCTTTCACACGTGCATACCGCGTGGACAGACGTGCCGTACGGTGTCCATAATAGGACATCCTCAGACCTCAGAGTAAACGGCATCGTTCCTCGGACTAAACGTTGTCAGTTCTCGTGTCTCACAGTAAACGGCATCGTTCGTCGGACTAAAATCCTTCAGTTGTTGGCCAAACGTTGTCAAGTCTCACGTCTCCTATCGAACGGCATCAGGCCAAACGGCATCAGGTCTCCTATCAAACGGCATCAGACAAAACGGCCTCGGATGATTTTTTCTTTTTTTGACGGTGCTCTTCTTCCAGCAAGTTGCGTGGAGTGCAGAGATGAGTAATGTCTGTTGTCATTAATTCACTTTACAAATGTTATACGGGTTAAAATCTTACACTGGAGAACACAATATATAGATTTAGTGTTTGCCAGTGTTAATGTTTACTTAGTTAGATGTAGCTAACGTTAACCACCAAAGATATGCAAAGTTAGCTAGCTAGGTGGCTAACGTTAGCTACATCTACTAGGCTAACTTTAGCTTACAAAACTATTGCAGACGAGCTAAGTAAACATTAACACTGGCAAACACTAAATCTACATATTGTGTTCTCCAGTGTACAATTCTAACCTGTATAACATTTGCAAAGTGAACACCGTCAAAAAAATAAAATAATTCATGCGAGGCCGTTTGGCCTGATGCCGTTTGGTAGGAGACCTGATGCCGTTTGACCTGATGCCATTTGGTAGGAGACCTGATGCCGTTTGGTCTGATGCCGTTTGGTAGGAGACCTGATGCCGTTTGGTAGGAGACCTGAGACTTGACAACTTTTGGCCAACAACTGAAGGATTTTAGTCCGAGGAACGATGCCGTTTACTGTGGGACACGAGAACTGACAACGTTTAGTCTGAGGAACGATGCCGTTTACTCTGAGGAATTTCCTATTATGGACACAGTAGTGCCGGCATGGGTCGGTCGCACGTGTAACATGCAGGACGCACGCGTAGACGAGTCGCCATCAGCGCCACCAGCACGCATTAGCCAGCCTGACAAAGCTCGTTTAGGTTTGTTTGTGACGAGAGGAGCGCGCAGGCCCCGTCCCGCCGAGCTTTGTGAAAAGGTTGTGACAACGCAGAGTGATCCACTTAGGAGGTACGTTATGCCCCTCGGGGTGGGGGGGGGGGGGGCTATGGTGGACACGAGCAGGACAAAATGCTGCAGCCTCGTTCCCTCGCTGCTGAGCTGTGAGGTTGACCATTCCGTATTACAGGGAATTCAAATCTTTATTTAAACAAATACGTGATCAAAGATGTTTGATGAGGACGTTGTTGATATTTGATTTTTGTCTTGAGCGGTTAAATATAACGTTTTTTTTTCCCCAATTCCGATCAACTGGTCTTGATTGGCTCCGCTACCGAAACAATTATTGGAATCCGTCCAATCAGGGCAGCTTGCGGCGGCGTCTGGAAAGCCTCCGCTCAGCAGGTTTTTACCTCATCTGAATTAGAGGAGCCGGTGTTGTCCAATATTGTAACCGTTCTGCCTGTGAGTCTTCAAACGTGTTCGCTTTAATGAATTCAACTAAACTGCATTTATCTGCAAAACATCACAGAGAACATTATTCTGATCCAGAGCCGTGATATATCTGAAAACAAGCGGAATAACGCCGGACCTTCGAGGCCAACGGCACTGCTAGTAGCAACAGAGATGGGTAACAAGGTTGAACGGAGGGGGGGGGGGGGGGTGGTTGTGTTTGCGTGTGTGTTTGCAAGATGCTCGAGTGTGTGTGTGTTTGTCTTATTAATTATATTTTCTCCACTTTGAGGTGAGGGAGTTTTATACCAGTTTCAGAGAAAATCCTCAAATAAACCATGGCAGCATGACGTATATTTTCCTTTCTTTCTTCTTTCACTCATTCAGCTCCTATGTCTTGTGTGTGTGTGTGTGTGGGTGACAGTCTGAGAGGCTGTCGCTGAGTTATTTTTCCTCCTTTGTTTTGTTGTAAGCTGTCTCATTAAAGAACATCAGAAACCCAAGTCTTTGTTTCTTTCTTTCTTTCTTTTCTTTTTCTTTCGTTCTTTTCAGAGGACAGGCGAGGGAGATGTGTTCATCAAGGCTTCCGTGCGACACTTGTTGTGTGCCAGGTGGCATGGCGGTCACAGGGGGTAGAGGGGCACAGATGGCAGCGCAGGTGTGGAGATGCCACCACATCAAGCACAGTCATCTCCCCCGTCTAAACACACTCTGGTGTGTGTCCATCACCACACACACACACACACACACGCACAAGAGATTAGATAAGAGAGGCTGGCGTCTTGCGAACTATGGCTTCAGAATACATCTATTTCGTTTTGACTTTTTTCACTGTCTTCCCTTCCTTTTGTCTTTTCTGTCCCCACATCTGACACGAAGTTGAGCTGTCAGCTCAACGCTCCTGTTAATAATTAAATCCACAAGCCGAGTGGCCGCAGCTTCTGACACATAAAACATTGATGTGGGGATTAACTGCTTCTCCCATTGTAACATACAACAATCCCCTCTGTCCTGCTTTGCTTTCACGTCGGCGCTGTGACAGGATGACAGCTTTCCCAGAGATGAGATTTTCTTGGGCTCTCCTTTTTCCAGGCGTGTCACTTGTTTGTCACTTGAACTGGCAAGCATGGAGGAGCAAACAAAACAAGACAGCGTGAATGATATTCTGAATCGGCGTCCCATGGGAGAAGTTAAAGTGGAGGCTCGGGAAGTGACAACGCTCTGGCTTGACATTCTTTTTGGAGTACATGTGTTTTTTTTTTCCAACAATGTCCCTCTTAAAGATACCTTCTGATGCAAGTTAACTTTTTTCAATGGAAATCAATGATTTATGATCATTTGTGGCCTAAAATAAAATAGGGTCCAACTAGGTCATGGATGTTCAAGTTCAAGTCTTTTATTGTCATATGTACAGTATCACTTACAATCATACTGGACAATGAAATGTTTGGGACGAGGCACGTTTCAACTGGGAAGGTATACATTAGATCACACATCTATATATAAAACACAAACAAAATAACAATTAGACAAAAGGCGGATGAGCTAAAATATGTTAAAAAAAAAGTATGAATATGAAAAAGCAGCAGGATTGACAACAGTTAATAATATATATATATACAGTGGTGGCCAAAATGATTAGAACACTTGGCATATTTAAGAGGTTTCAGTTGTTTTTGTTCAATTGGCCATTAAAATACCCATAAAACGAATGAAATATATACAAAGTCATCATTATGCTCTATAAACCATAGAATAGAGCCATCATAAGGAGATTTACGTCATTTTCCTTACAAAAAACAAGCTAGGCCTATTTGGACAATAAACTGGACAGATCTATTGTACATTCAAAGGAAAGCCTTTGGCTTGAGTTGCAGAAGGCGGGATAACATTAGTGTTCAAGTTCTCAGGAAATATATTGACACTATGCCAGAGAGATGTGCTGCTGTAATTGCTGCAAAAGGTGGACATACCAAATATTAAAGTTAAAAGTGGATAAAAACAGTAGGACTCACTTCATCTGATATTTGTTGTGCTCAGAGCAACCATCTGCATGTTTCATGAACATTATGAAATGAAATCATGTTTTGGAGGCAAGAAAAGGTCAATATTTCTGTCAGGTGTTCTAATAATTTTGGCCACCACTGTATATATATACAGATGCACAGATATAAAAGTGCATGTGCATTGAATGTGGTATGTCCTGAAGTACCCTTACAAAAAAGTCTTCCATTTCTTGCAAAGAAATCTTCCATTTCACATGTGAAATGAATTTTCCACGTGACCTTTTTGTAAGGGTATTTATATGGAAAACATTTATTCTTATATATACCTTTTGTAAACATTACAATAGAAAGCCAGAAACCCACCACACTTCCATCAGTTTTGAAATGCTCTGATAATAAATAGAATTAAAAGTTAGCATATTGCCAACACTAACATCTTATCCAGTGATTGTGTGTGTATCGATAGCAGTGGCAGTTTTTCTAAACCCGAGTGCCGGATTAATTACCTAAAAGAGTGCTCTTCATGCTGGATTCCTAAGAGAACAGGGTGATTTGGTTCATAATGAGGCTCGCTCATTACAATGACAAGTCCTCACGGCTCATCAGGCTGACTTTGAGAAGGCGAACACGAGTGCCGAGTCTGCGGCCTCGATTTAAGCTTTTATCAACATCACATTAGCACGCTGACAAATAGGAGGTCTTAGGAATTTCAATCCCAACTTGATTGTAAATCAGTTCTCTTTCAGGACGTGCATCGGTCCGAGATGACCGCGGAGACACGTTATTTTGTGTGCAACAGTGGCAATGAGCTTTATCCTTGGCTCTAAGATACGCACATGTACACAAGTAAAAAACACATGATTACTCCCGGTCCTAATGAATAGAGCATTTTCGCTGCGATATTCTTTCTTTCAAGGATATCTACATCCTCGTATCGTCACCGTGCAATACTCCGGGGAATGTAGTAACAACGTCCTTGGCAGGGGATGCTGTCTGAACATAGCACGTGCACCTGAACGCCCCAAACTTCTGAATACACTTGATTTGTATGTGTACTCTTGTGGGCGGAATACATTCCCCGAGGACTATTAAATCTATTAAGTCTCCAAACACCTCGCTGGAAACAAGACGAACATTATTACTCCGAGAAAATACAATGGAAGGAATCGTAAACGGCGACATTTTTTCCCTCCTTCCTCACACACTCGCACGTTGAAGGACAGTAATTCATTCAATGGCTCAATGGTGTACAAGTGTTGTTGTACATTCCCCCCCCCAACTTTAAGCCTTTTATAACAGATAGAAACCTTCTCTGTTAAAGCATCCCTCTACCTTCATCAAAAGTGGATTAAACGTCTTGTCTGTGGCTATAGGCACTCGACACCTACAGCGGAGATTACAGATTATGGCTCACACAATGCTAAGAAGACACACCCTCTTTTTCGTCTCTCCAGCCACGGAGGCCGTCTTCCCCTTCCATCTTTCGACCTATTTCTTTTCTCCTTTCTCTCGCTTTTCTCTCTTTCACACCTCTGCTGTTTGTAAAATCCGTGTGTATAGAGGCTTTGCAGTCGTGTCGCCGATCCGCTCGTCAAATTTCTGCTCAGATATCATGGCTACATATGAAACGACCAGGCAAGGAAAAGAGATTTCAGCTCAGGTGACTGTAACAGAGTAAGCTGTCTTGTTTTTTGTCTAGTCTCTACTCCAAGACGGTCATCGAATTGTTTTTGGCTTCGTTAGCGAACTAGCCAGCAAGCTAACGTCGCTGATTTAGCGACGCAAAATTGATCATTGATGTGTCAGTGGTGAAATGTTCAGTTACCAGTCAAAACAACACAGAAATATCTATTCAGTTATTTGTAGTTTGTAAGTGTAATCAGCTGTTCATATCTTCCAATATGGCCGCCAGAGGACGCATCACATCTCCCGAAAGGCCCTCTGTGTCTGCATATGTCTTTCTGTCTGCTTCCCTCTTGTTTTTCTCCCCTCAGTCTTGCTTCTCTGATCATATCTCTGCTCCGTCTCCCTCCATCCACACACACACACCCCCCCCCCCCGGCTGCCCCCCACTCCATCCCTCCCCTTTCCATCTCCCCCCTCCGAGCCCTATTGATTCCATTGATCGTGGCTGGCAAATGGCAGAGCATTGTTTGCCCTGAGATAATTGTCCCATCATTGGCGCCGTGATGAGAGCTCCACTCCCCCTGCTTATTTATTTATTAATGTAATGTGTCACCTGCGCCACGCTGAAGAGGGAGAGGCGGGAGAGCCGGGCAGGTTGAAACCACCGTAGATCCATCCCTCATCGATCAGCGTGGCGGGGCCTCAGGAGGGAGCACGCTTCGGGGTCAGAATATGGCATTCAGAATACATATGTGCAATCACCGGGATGGAAGTCAGGTTTGCAGCGGAATGGGAGCGGGATCAACCCCCTTACCGTGCTCTCCGGGTCATTCCAAGGGTTTTATTACGGTATTGATCGGAGGAAGTGTACCGCATCGATTGAGGAACGAGCTACCAGACGTCACGATGCTCTCGCTCTACCGTTCCTCTGCATTTATTCTTCTTTGTTTCGAGTTAATATTTTATTTTGACACGTTGTTATTCTCGCTTTCACCCTCCCTGCTTAATCGTATTGACGGGAGCGATCGCGGACCACGGTTTTCAAGGTTTTTAGGTAAGCTCTCCTCCCAGCAATCTGTCTGGGAATATTGTCCCTTCCATTATTGCATGTTGCTGATCGCTCTGTAGTTAAACAGCCTAGCGGCACACAAGTTACACATTCACATGTCTGTATATATGAAATCAACCACCATTTTAAAAAATGACATCAAGAGAAAATAAATGAATCATAATTAATAAAAATGATAAATAATGAATGAATTCAAATAAATAAAAGCACAATAAAAAGTTCAACAATTGATTAAATGAATAACCAGTGGGCAGGATTACCTGTACTTTAGAGATGATCATGAACTTCAGGCAGTGATTTTGTTTTGCACAAATTTGAGGCAGAACGTTTTGGAAATGTTTTTTTTCCCCCCCGCTCGTCTGTAGTTCGGGAAGGTACGGCCATGAAATATAGAAATCATCTCGACGTGACAACATTTCCCATCTGCTCCCCTCGCGGCTCCTCTGATGCCTCTGACGAAAAAATGTTTACGTGGCAGAAGGTTTCCCGCCATAAACCTATCCGGGGTACGATATACTCTCCGAACGCCCCTCAGGCAAAGTACCTTGACAGCTGTATACATTTTGACCACCGTTTGAATTGACGCCGCGTAGTTAACCATATTGTCATGGTGTTTCTGCTTCATTAGATAACGAGGAGGAGAGAGGCGGGGGAAGGTGGGAGACAGCGAGAGAGAGTGACGTTTGACAAAGGTCGTGATTGAGGTTCGAATTTACCAACTTGACTCTTCGAAGATGCCCCATTGCCAGGTCATGAAGCAGAAATGACTCCCCTTTAATCTTGCCCTGCTCCTCCCCTCCTAACCTCTCCCCGCCTCACTGTCACTTCCTTTACGTTCCTCTCGCGTATCCTTCGCTTCCCTTCCCGTACTCCTCTCCCGTCTCCCGTTCCTCTTGCGGTGCTCTGAAGAAAACAACCGCAGACTGGTAAATCCCATGGAGATTGTCTCCTGCCCTCCTGTTTGTGAGTTATCTGCTACGAGTCCCTTGTCATATCAGAGGATTTACCCTATCTCTTCGCTAAGCTTGTTTGAATTACGCCGTAATCGTTTCAAGAGGCGCTGGCTAACTTTTCCCACGGCGCGCCTTGTCACTAGAAAGGAATTAGGGATTGTCCGTTGACACTGATCGGAGATATTTTTACGGAGTGGTTTAGCTCCGGATTTGGATGCCCCAAGGTTGCTCTCATTACAAGCTCGGGATGCCGATATTTTGTTTTCGGGGGTGGAGCGAACATGACTGTGCTGACAACAACCGCAGTCGGAGCATCTTGAACATTGTAAATAACAAAAGCATTCAGCCATTCAGCCATTCCAGATGATTCATGTGTGTATATTTTCACACGTTGAATGAACTTTATGAAACGTATATAACCTTCTCTGATGGTAGTAAACTAAACGCATAATCCTAGCACATTGTGATACCAGTCATTCCACTTTATTACAGTGTGTGTTGCTTTCAATCATGCATGGCAATTGATGTTTTGTTTGCTTTTTCACTCCTACGCGACGAGGCGGCTTTTATCCCCCAGCTGCGTTATGTTGCAGGGGAACGTAAATACATAGCGTAGCACCAGCAGCCCCATTCAATATTTGAAATACCTTCGGTGACTGAAGCTGCTCATTTTTCGAGAATAATTTAGCGTCCCGTGTTAATCTTCCCGTGAGCCAACTGAGCAGCCTTCGGGAAAAAAAACACTCCCACATTCCCGATAACATTCTGCCCAGCGAGGTAAACTTAAACTCAGTATATCTCCGTCGCAGCATCAGATGGGTGCTAGCAGAGGAAAAGCTTGAGTCATTAGAGGAGAAGCTCTCTGGATTCAAGCAGTTTTGTGATTATGGTCGTCAGGTGAAAATATCCGTCCCATCATTATAATAAGCGCTGCTCCATCTCCTCAACGCCAGGCATGGTGGCGACTTGGGAACTGAGTGTCTCAGTCACAAATTAAAAGACCGCCAGAGGAGGGATTGGTAATCCTGAGCGCTTTTCTTCTTTGTGTTTGCGCTCCCTCTCCTCCTCCTCCACAGGGGGGGGGGGGCTCCTAGCAGTGTCTCTACCTGTCTGTCTGTCTGTCAGTGTGTATCTGCCTCTCACACCTGCGATTCATCAAGTCATCTCCTCCAGTATAAGAACCCCAGCTTTCCAACCACTCATCGCCAGATTGTTGTTTGTACTGCCCTGTCAGTCTTGTTTCTCGGCCGCGTTGTAGTATTTACTCAAAGTTTCCCTACGCCTTGTGACTAACCTACTATCCTTTGTCCAGATCCAGTCTCCTTCCCCGACTCCCCGCCTGCCGACCTACCACCGCCTGTCTACCTTGCCTGCCTGTCTGTCTTCCTGGTTCCCTGCCTGTCGTCCTGTCTGCCTGTCTCCCAGTTCCGTTCACCCCGCTCCTGCACCAGCCCCGTCTCCCCAGCTTGCCATCCTGCCTTGCCATTCTTTGTACTAATTCCCCAGTAAAAACCTGTTTTTTTTTCACTCTGTGTCTGTAGTTTGCACTTGGGTCCTGTTAACACGATCGTAACAGTCAATTATTTGTCTTAGCTCTTTGATTTTCTTATTTGTCTCATCTGTTTAAGTAAAATGTAGGTAGCTAACTTATTGCACTTTTACTTTAGCTCTAGTTATGCTCTTAGTTGCTTGTTTAGGAAGGAAATGCACTTACGATTTCTGGTGACTAGTAGTTTTCTTGCCTACCTATGTTGAATGCAGTTATTGTAAGTTGCTTTGGATAAAAGCGTCTGCTAAATGACGAACATATATATATATATTAAAAAAAAAAGAGTGACGGAGCCAATATGGAGACCGAGACTCAAGTTGAAGAGAATTACAGCAGCAATTATCAATAATGAGAGTATTTGGCACATTGCTATAGTTTATATTTTTGTTAGAAATATGACTTCATAAACTAGGTTATTACAGTTTTTCTCAGTCGCTTTAGTACATTTCTCAAATCATCCATAAGATTTGCAAAACAGTAAGTGCATTTCTCATTTTGATCATTTTGATCAACATGACAAACTATTGATAATGTAGGAAACAGCAGACAGTTGGACATAATCATTTGCATGAATGTGCTAAAGCATTTACAATTTGTTCAAAAGAATGAGAAGCTGCTTTTATGATGTGCGCAAGTGACTAGATGATGTGGAGGTTGAACAAGTAGTTTTGAGAATTTTGAGAAAAACTGTAAACAAGCACGTGTGATGTGACTATAGATGAGAGCGACATCCATATTAGTGATGTACTATACAAACTCTCATGGAGTTAGTTATGTCTACTCTTAAAAATGCTGCACCAAAGTCAAGCATCCATGTGCACTTTCCTGTTTAAAAATCAAGTCCGAAAAAAAAAACGAGATGCTGCCCGACTTCAAATAATTATTTACAATAGTCGTCACAGAGGTCATAGGTGAGGGTTAAACAAATCAATGTCATTGATTCATTGGGTCCAATTAAGGACAACATATGGGTGGATCATTGATCATTTACTCCCACCCCTCTGCCTATTCATTATCTTGTTTTTCACTTGTCCTCCCACATACTAAAGGGCTGAAACGTTAGTTCCCGATGACCCCTCAATATTGTATAACTCACTTTTGCGTTAAAAAGTTCTAAGCCCTTTGAACAAACTATTTTTTTATTCATATCATAGAGAATAACCAGTGCAATGGTGCAGCGTTTTCTATGACTTATACATTGATGCAGTCGACTTGAAGTATCTGATCATATTTAGCAGACACACTTTCACTGAGCTAATACCAAGCACAGTGGGAACCAAAGGTTTAGTAGTGGGGTATTGGAACGGCAAGTGGCTGAGAGTAGCTGAGAGTGTGTGTGTGTGTGTGTCTGTCTATACATGAATATATAGAGGGAAAACAAGGTGGGAGAGGGAAAGGGGCGATAGGGGGATGATAAAAAAAGATGAGACATTTGAGAAAAAACAAGAAGAATATGTAAGGATAGCAAAGGAAGCCTCGATCACGTCGGGGCGAAATGACACAGGGAAGGGAAAGGTTGAAAGCTTCATTTTCCCATTGCTCACTCAAAGACTCCGCGGTGCTAATAAGAGAGTAAGGCCATTAAAATGTCATTTGGGCTTTGTGTTCTGTTTGAGCAGAGCAGAGGAGTGCACAGATTAGCCGCCAGTTCCCTGGCAGGGACAAGTGTGTGTGTGTGTGTGTCTGTGTGTCTGTGTGTAAGCGTGACATATTGATTGCTGATGCCCATTTATTTTTTTGGGTCATCTTCTTGCTCATTGACCTCTATGTAATTACCTCTGGGATGTCTGGGAGTGTTATTTAAACTCATGACACTCTGATCTTGTTTACCTCCGCTCAAAGTGTTGGAATTGCAATAAATGAGCTAATAATAAACCGCAAAACGCCATTAAAAGGTAACGCATTTAGGACTTCATCTCAGCATGTCATTGTCAGATGAACGGCAATAACGACCGCCGGTGATGCATCCTATGGCCCCATGCGAGGCATTTTCTATATTTCATTATGTCCTCTCTCTGCCCAATTGGATGTATAACGTCCCATTTATCAAAGATGAATTTGCTGGGATCTGATGCCAAGAACTCCCAAGTTTGATCAAATGAACTCATGGAGCCAGACAGTTGCTTTTTTTTCAATGATTTTACCCGCGGCATTAGAACGTCATCACAACTAATTTCACATGAATGATCAGTAAACCCAGAGTAGATGCAAGTAAATCCCTCACAGAGTCTTTAAACCTGTTTACTTTTCCATTAATAATGATGTGTTATTGGGGTTTTTTGTAGATCATGTACAAACAAATCATTTTCACAGCTTTTATTTTGGGGGGAAATAATGTCAGAGGCTTTTACTTTCTGCCCAGCCCTAGTTATCCCCCGTCTCTTCTTTTAGGTGAAGGAGCATAAAAAAAAAAAAATACGTTGCTAGGTGAAAAAAAGAAAAAAGACTGCTTATGCACTCTTCAGACTCCCGATGGGAATATTTAGTCTGTGGAAACAAGACACGTGTGGGATTGTTTGGGTTTTTGATATATCCCTACAATTCGGGAAGCTGTGGTAGAGCACAGGTATACCTCAGGTGTGCTGCAGATTGATGAAGAAATAACAAACAAATACAAAAGATGTGACATTTAGAGGATACGGATTGCAGTCATACTCAGCAGTTAAATTTCAGTCTTTTATCATTACGTCTGCTAGCCAATTAAAATGTAAATACCACACACTTGAAAACAATGGGTAGACGCTGATTTGTCATTTAGACATTTCAGTTTAGGGTAATCATCAATACAAAATAATCGAACCTATCCAGAGAGTAGTTCAATGTGTATAGAAACAGTAATTAGACACTCTGTTATATGCATTTGTTGTGTTAAACGGACAAATTTGACAGTAACAAGAATCAACCAGTGTGGGTAGACTCTAATGTAGGTGAGGCACGGAGGCGTATTTCTGTCAGGTCCTCCTCTCCTGCCTACTAGTTTCTCCCTGTTTGTCTCTGTCTGTCTGTGTGTTCGACGGGTGTGGCTCCTGGTTCCGGCTCCTCCCATCATCAACCACTCATCCCCATCACCTGCTCTACCCCACACACCTGCCTTCCATCAACCCATCACCCTGCAGCTTAAGAACCCCGGCTTTCCATCCACTCATCGCCAGATCGTCGTTTGTACTGCCCCGTCAGTCTCGTTCTCGGCCGCTTTGTGGATTAATCTCAAAGTTCCCTTTGCCTGTCTAAACCTTGTTTTCCTACCCAGATCCAGCCTCCTTCCCGGTTCCCTTGCCTGTTACCCTGCCTGCCTGCCTGCCTGTCCGTCTCCTGGCTCCCCGCTTGTCATCCTGCCTGCCTGTCTCCACATCCACGCCTGCACCAGTCTGTCTCCCCTGCTTGTTTGTTTCGTATCTCACCAGTAAACCAGTTCACCTCAACCTTCGTCTCTGTGTCCGGGTTTTCTGCATTTGGGTCCTGAACTCGATCGTAACCATAACAGTACGATCTGGCCCAAAGCATGGACCCAGCAGACCCGGAATCAGAGCCTGCCGCGCTTCGGAAAGCGATCGCCAGCCAGGGAGAATTTCTCGGACATCATGAGCAGGTCCTCCGGGGCCTATCTGAGAGCAGCCAGGCCATGAGCAGCCAAATCTCCCAACTGGCACACCAGGTACAACTCCTAACCACTCACCTTATGCCACCAGCCCCTGCTCCAGTCATTCCGAGCCCGCCTCCGATATCTCCTCCGTCCCGGGAGTCCTACGCTCCGGACCCCGAGCCTTTCTCTGGGGAGACCAGGAAGTGCCGAGGTTTTGTCCTGCAGTGCTCCTTGGTGTTTCTCCAGCGGCCACAGACGTTCCCCACCGATCCCGCTAAGGTACGCTACGTCATTGGCTTGCTGAGAGGCCAGGCCCTGGCATGGGCTGAGGCCGCCTACTCCCACATGATCAATGACTCCCTGTCTTTTAATACTTTTATCTCCGAGTTCAAGGATGTGTTCGATCACCCTGACCACTGGGGAGACGCCGATAGACGGTTGACTAACCTCCGCCAGGGAGGCCGTAGTGCAGCGGATTACTCCGTGGAGTTTAAGACCCTAGCAGCAGATGCTGGATGGGGGGATCGGGCACTACGGGGAACATTTTTAAACGGGTTGGCCGAACACCTCCAGAATGAGATCGCCGCCCGTGATGAACCGACCGATTTCCGGTCCCTGGTCTCCCTTTCCATTCAGCTGGACAACCGGCTACAGGGACGGCGCTCACGAAGAGCGGCTTCCTCCCCTCCTCTTCGTCCGCCGTTGGGAGTCGCCGAACCTCACCCAGAACCCGAACCCATGCAGCTGGGCAGGGCTCGCCTAACCCCCAGGGAGCGGGCTCACCGGATTAGCGTGGGGGCATGCCTCTATTGTGGTGAGATGGGACACCTTGTATCTGCATGTCCGCTCCGACCAGTAAAAGTGCCGGCTCGTCAGTAGGGAGAGAGATACTGGCGAGCCGGGCAGCAGGAGCTTCTCTCTCACGTCCCCAAGTCAAGGCCACTCTAGTGTGGCGCGGCCAGTCCCTGACCTACCCAGCCCTCATCGATTCTGGAGCGGATGAGAGCTTTTTAGACCGCGTTCTCGCTGAACAGTTGGGCATCGACACCGAGCCTCTGGAGTTTCCCCTGGAGGCTAAGGCCCTCAACGGGGCATCTATTGGCCGGATCACCCACCAGACTGTCCCTGTGGGGCTGCGGCTCTCCGGGAATCACCAGGAGACCATCAGATTTCACATCCTGAACGGCGCTCACTCCCCGCTGGTGCTGGGCTTTCCATGGCTCCGACGCCACAACCCAAACGTTGACTGGGTCACAGGTCAGATCTCCTCCTGGAGTGATTATTGTCTGTCTAATTGTTTGCTTTCTGCCCCTGCTCCAGCTCACGCCAGGACACCGTCCTTGCCGGAGCCTGCTGAACTGTCCTCTGTCCCAGAGGTTTACCATGACCTGGCTTCGGTTTTTAGCAAACAGCACGCGGTGTCCTTGCCGTCGCACCGGCCTTACGATTGTGCCATTGACCTCCTCCCGGGTGCCTCCCTTCCCAGTGGCCGCCTCTACAACCTTTCCAGACCTGAGCGCGAGGCTATGGAGGTCTACATCCGGGACTCCCTGGCCGCAGGCTTCATCCGTCCCTCCTCCTCTCCAGTCGGCGCAGGGTTCTTCTTCGTGGGGAAGAAGGACGGGACCCTGCGGCCGTGTATTGATTTCCGGGGCATGAACAATATAACGGTTAAGAACAAGTATCCGCTGCCGTTAATCAGCTCTGCTTTTATTCCCCTCCAGGGGGCCACTGTCTTCACGAAACTGGACTTGCGCAACGCCTACCACCTCGTCCGCATCCGGGAGGGAGACGAGTGGAAGACAGCGTTCAACACACCACTGGGGCACTTCGAGTACCAGGTGATGCCGTTCGGGCTGACCAACGCCCCTGCGGTCTTCCAGGCCTTGGTGAACGATGTGCTCCGGGATATGCTCAATCGGTTCGTGTTCGTGTACATAGACGACATCCTCATCTTCTCCCAGAACCCCACCGAGCATGAGCAACACGTCCGCCAGGTACTCCAGCGCCTTCTGGAGAATAGGCTCTTCGTAAAGGCTGAGAAGTGCGAATTCCACGTCCCCAGGGTGTCTTTCCTGGGCTACATCATCGCCCAAGACCAGGTCAGCATGGATCCGGCCAAGGTTTCCGCCGTGGCAGAGTGGCCGACGCCCACCAACCGGAGACAACTGCAGCGATTCCTGGGGTTCGCCAATTTCTATAGGAGGTTTATCAGGAACTATAGCCACGTCGCAGCCCCACTCACGGCCCTCACCTCCACCTCCATTCAGTTCCGCTGGACCCCGGAGGCGGAGACGGCTCTCGGAGAGCTTAAGCGCCGTTTCAGCTCTGCTCCTGTCCTCATCCAGCCTGATCCCACCTTACAGTTCGTTGTGGAGGTGGATGCTTCGGAGACCGGGGCTGGGGCGGTGCTCTCACAGAGATCTCCGGCCGACAGCAAGCTGCATCCCTGTGCCTTCTTCTCCCGCAAGCTGTCACCCGCGGAGAGGAATTATGATGTGGGGAACCGGGAGCTCCTCGCCGTCGTCTGGGCCCTGGAGGAGTGGCGTCACTGGCTGGAGGGAGCTGCTCAGCCCTTCATAGTTTGGACTGACCACCGCAACCTCACCTACCTTCAGACGGCAAAGCGTCTGAACCCACGCCAGTCCCGTTGGGCGCTATTCCTGGGTCGTTTTAACTTCACCTTATCCTACCGCCCAGGCTCTCGCAACCTCAAGCCCGACGCCCTGTCCCGTGTCTACGCTGCAGGGGAGGACAATGCGGATCCGGAGCCCATCCTACCACCCTCCTGTTTCATCGCCGCCGTCACCTGGGAGATCGAGGCTCGGATTAGACAGGCCCAGGCACTACAACCCGACCCAGGTAATGGTCCACCTAACCGGCTGTTTGTCCCTGACCCTGTCCGTTCCCAGGTGCTCCAGTGGGCTCACTCCACCCGACTCACCTGTCATCCCGGCATCTCCCGGACGCTCGCCTTCCTCCGCCAGCACTTCTGGTGGCCATCTATAGACGCTGACACCCGGGACTTCGTCTCAGCATGTTCGGTCTGTGCCCGGAACAAGGTCTCCAATAAGCCTTGCGCCGGGTTGCTCCGCCCCCTGCCTGTACCCACCCGTCCTTGGTCCCACATCGCCTTAGACTTCGTCACCGGCCTCCCTCCGTCCAAAGGTATGACCACCATCCTCACTATCATCGACCGTTTCTCTAAGGCCGCCCACTTCATCCCTCTCACCAAGCTGCCATCGGCCGGGGAGACCGCTGACCTCATGGTATACCACGTCTTCCGCCTCCACGGCATCCCCGCCGACATCGTCTCTGATCGGGGACCCCAGTTCACCTCCCAGGTATGGAAGGCATTCTGTAAGGCCCTGGGCGCCACCATCAGCCTGTCTTCAGGTTTCCATCCTCAGACTAACGGGCAATCGGAGCGTGCCAACCAGGAGATGGAGGCTGCAATCCGTTGCATCGCCTCCGCCAATCCATCCTCCTGGAGCTCCCAGCTTCCCTGGGTGGAATACGCGCACAACACCCTCGTCAACGCCTCCTCTGGGTTGTCCCCCTTCCTCTGCTCTCTTGGGTACCAGCCCCCTCTGTTCCCTTCGCAGGAGGAGGAGATTGCGGTACCCTCGGTTCAGGCTCATATTCGCAGATGCCGGAGGATTTGGAGGCGTGCCCGCACTGCCCTACTCCGGGCGTCGACCCGGTCCCAAACCCAGGCCAACCGCCGCCGCATCCCAGCTCCCACCTACACCCCGGGGCAGCAAGTATGGCTTCGGGCTAAGGACTTACCTCTGAAGGTGGACTCGAGGAAGCTGGCTCCCCGTTTCGTGGGGCCGTACGAAATAGAGGCCATCGTCAACCCCTGTGCTGTCCGTCTGAGACTCCCCCCCTCCCTTCGTGTTCACCCCACTTTTCATGTCTCCCAAATTAAACCTGTCTCCTCCAGTCCCCTGTCCCCCCCTACCCCTGCTCCCCCTCCTCCCAGAATGATTGACGACCACCCTGCCTACACCGTCCGGCAACTCCTGGACGTGCGCCGCCGTGGTCGGGGATACCAGTACCTGGTGGACTGGGAGGGTTATGGTCCGGAGGAGCGATCCTGGATCCCGCGGGCCCAGATCCTGGACCCGTCGCTCATCCGCGATTTTAACCACCGGCATCCAGATGGTCCCAGGCGTACGCCAGGTGGCGTCCGTAGAGGGGGGGGTACTGTCAGGTCCTCCTCCCCTGCCTACTAGTTTCTCCCTGTTTGTCTCTGTCTGTCTGTGTGTTCGACGGGTGTGGCTCCTGGTTCCGGCTCCTCCCATCATCAACCACTCATCCCCATCACCTGCTCTACCCCACACACCTGCCTTCCATCAACCCATCACCCTGCAGCTTAAGAACCCCGGCTTTCCATCCACTCATCGCCAGATCGTCGTTTGTACTGCCCCGTCAGTCTCGTTCTCGGCCGCTTTGTGGATTAATCTCAAAGTTCCCTTTGCCTGTCTAAACCTTGTTTTCCTACCCAGATCCAGCCTCCTTCCCGGTTCCCTTGCCTGTTACCCTGCCTGCCTGCCTGCCTGTCCGTCTCCTGGCTCCCCGCTTGTCATCCTGCCTGCCTGTCTCCACATCCACGCCTGCACCAGTCTGTCTCCCCTGCTTGTTTGTTTCGTATCTCACCAGTAAACCAGTTCACCTCAACCTTCGTCTCTGTGTCCGGGTTTTCTGCATTTGGGTCCTGAACTCGATCGTAACCACAACAATTTCAATCAAAATGCTCCATCTGTTGCGCTGGGTCTATTTCTGTACGAGATCTGGCAAAGTACACTCTGCAAAGCTCGACTTCAACTTGTTTGTCTCCAGAGTAAGAAGGTTTTTGTTTTATTTTTTTATTTTTTTTACATCACAGTGGCTATGTCTATTAAGCAAACGAAGCAATTGGAGGGGTTGTTTATTTGTTGAAAAGCCACATGATCCCTGGCTTAGCTCTAGGGAAGTACTGGCAAATAAGGGCTCCTGGTGGAGAGCATTTATTTCAATTACTTTCAGAACACTCAGAGGACGATAGTTTATTAAAAAAAAAAAAAAAAGAAAAACAGCACTTTTCTCCCAGCAAGTGCATGCCTATATAACACACACACACACACACACACACACACACACACACACACACACACACACACACACACACACACACACACACACACACACACACACGTAAGACTTTCCCCTATACGCACACCATCATCACCAAAGTCCTCAGAGTCTCTCAAAACCCAAAAAGCAAAGCACAAGGATCTGTGTATACCACGTCTTTATGTAAACTCTCTCCCGGCACTGATGTTGTGACCCTGTTCCCCGACTTCCTCTTCTTTCCTTTTGTCATAATATTTTCAATGTGTCCTCTCTACATGGAAGAGGCATGCTTTTGTGTCCCACAGTTCCTCGCCGTCCGCAATGCAAAACTGTGTCACAACAGGGGTACGCCACTTTCCAAGAATGGCACTTGCAGCCAGTTGTAAGCACACATTAAAATAGAGAGCAGAATGGAAAAAAAAAAAGGGGGGGGGGGCAAGGTCACACACAAACAGCTTTTATATGGATAGATTTTCTGATTTCTCGCTGTGAAGAAAGAGCCCCGGCGCCTGCAAAAGAAGTGAAACGCAACTCCGATTACCGTAGAAGACAGCGCAACTATTCACACTCGCTATCTGTTGTTGCTTTGTATCTCAGTGGGACAGACTTGGTTGCACCCTGTGTGGCCTCCCTCATGTGTTCTAGATAGCGCCCCGAAAGCAAAGCCGTCCCGCGAATACCAGAGTGCTCGTCAAAGAAGCGCCCCCCCCACCCCACCCCGGTCTCTCAGAGGAAAAATGCCACGTGCGCCCTTGGGGTTGCTCGAGGAAGCCGGAGAGCCGAGGCCCCCGCGAGACACATTTTACAGTTAATTGTTCTGTATTTACACGTTTGACGAGATAAACACCTGCAGCAACGTCTTTTGTTTTAATCTGACAGGATGTGGCCGGTGGCGTTTATTACGTTCCGTATTGCGTGCCCTCAGGCCAACACGTCTTCGCGGTGTTTCCAGCCACATACGTCTGGTGATTTGCGAGAATCTCCTTTCACCTTTTGTTGTTTGCTTTTTCCTACTCAGTCCGTCATGTCTGTTATTTTTCAGGTTTGTCACTCTATTGTTTATATCAGTTATTGGATTATGAGTTTCGAAGTGCATGCACTCCATTTTAGCAGGTCATTTATAGGTCAAGTGGCATTTTCTTGATATTAGTGGAAGGATGTGGCTCTTTCTGACACATTTCAAGTGTTATATTGACGCTTAGAAACTGGTGACGCTGCAAGGGGAACAAGTGGAATTATCTCGCTGCATTGAAAGATTAGAAAAATACATTTTAAGAGTGAACATGAGACTAAATGTTTTTGTTTTTGACATTTTTGTAATGCAGCCACTGAATCTCAAAGGCCAGCATTAGGAGGTCTCAACACCGTTTTTGAGATATGATGCACGGCTAATACTTGAAGTCTTTTTTTTTTTTTTTTTAAACAGGATTAGTATTTTTTTCTGCAATGATTCCGTCTGCCTACATGGTTTATGAAGTGAGTATGTTCAAATAAGAGTGCTGGTGTGTGTGTGTGTGTGTGTGTGTCCATGCTTTCCAGTCCTGCCACAGCACTCTCCCATGATGGATGGTCATTTTCATTGGCCTGCTCATGCTTAATGAACCCTGCAGTTCATGTCTTAATTGAATGCTTTCTACGCTCTCATGTTCTGCCCCCCTCTTCCGTCCCCGTCCTCCGTCCCATCATCCCCTTCTCCTCCTTCCTCCCTCTCTCCGGCTCTTGTTTGTGAGGTAGGACACTGATGGATAATGAATAGAGGTTCTTTCACGTCTCACACTTCTATTATGAGGCCTTGGGGGCTGCGCACACGCACAAACAATGACGCACAAACACACACAAACACACTGCAGCTAAAATGCTGAGCTCTTCCCTTTCATCTCGTTGGATACACCATTTTCTGTGGGAAAAAAAATCATTGAAAGTCATCCGAGAGTCCATGTCCATGTGAATGGTAGGGAGCTGGTGCTGTGCTTTCAAATATATGAAATATGAGTTTTATAAGGCACCGGCCAAATCAGGTATTTCATATAATTTTCTAAGTATATGTCACTATTTCTTTATTTTTTTTTATCTTTCATTTGCTGCTTTTATTCTGGTATTTTCTCTTTTATTCTCTCTCTCTCTCTCTGTCTCTGTCTCTCTCTCTATGTCAGTGAGTCTATTGATTGATAGCGGGCCACAGCAAAACCAGGTTGTGAATCTTCTTCCTGAGCAATCACCACAACCACCAGCGCCACTCCCGGGCCGGGCACATGACTGATGCGGAAGATGAAGAACGAAGTGACTGCAAATCACATGATTAAAAACAATATAGAAATGATAGATGGATGAGCGGATGATTGCATAGATAGATCAGCGGATGGGTGCCAGGATCAGGACGACGGGGAAAAAAATGGATGCGCGGTATGTAGATGGACATTTAAAATGACAGATAGGATGGGTGGACAGGTGAATACGTGAATTTATTGAGGCGGTGTCCTTGCTGTAGAGGCTTTGCAGTTGCGTCACAATTCTCAGAGCGTCCACTCTTGCCAAGTTGGGGACTTAAGCCCTATTCGGACGGGATTAGTTTTCCGGACAATGTGCGTATCACAGGACATCTGTAACGTTAATGGTCAATTCACACGGGATGAGAGATTTCCGTAATCAGTCTCCAAAATTGCAGAAACGGATGTCTACTCCATTTACGGCTTGTCATCGCGCCAAAATTGTACCATGTGTCATACATAACTTCCGCAATTGACGTTGATGCGATGCGCTCAAAGGATAGCGATACGGCTACGAGCTGCAAGGGTGAGGAAAAGTCTCAACTGGACCAGAGTTGACACTTTGGGTCTTGTTTCAGTTTGGGGCGGAAGCCGGGAGAAGTCCCTTTTCCCCAAAGGAAATGACGCAGTTTTCCAGCAATGTCAGCGATGTCAATACAGATGGGATTTGTTTTACCTGAGGTTGTTTTACAGGTGGTGGCGCAGGTGCCTGCTGTCCGCAAATTTACTGACATGGCAGATACCTCCCTGTAAAAGGAAAAGCCTGTCCGAAATAAAGCTTTCGTCACTACATTTAATGACTTTTCAAACACAGACTTATTTCTCAAAAAGGGACTTGCGATGAATCTCTACTCTTTCGGATCATGGAGACTGTTAATGGGTTGACTCCCAAAGCGCTTGGCGACAAATCAATTAGCTAATGCTAATTAACACCATTTAATTGAGAGATCTAGATCTGATCAACACAGCAATTACCATACAAAAAATAGACCATTGACCTGTTTATTTGGTGCAGGACTTTGTATTTTTTAAGTAAAAGTTAATAAATAATTTACGTAATAATTGTGCATTATCCATTCTAAACACAAGTGATAACTAGCTTTACAAAGGATTAAGCCCACTTAAAAAGACTTATAAAGAAATCCAAACTAATCTGCAAAACCTAAATCAAACAATCTAATGTTGTAAAATGACACAACTTATCCCATCAGGAAACCAGAGAGCTTGAAATGCATCTTCTAGTGGCCGTTGAAACGCTTCCACGACCAATTTGAGTTGTTAGACAGATACGAAACGGAGAAAGCGATCAGCGGCAGGTGCGGTAGCTTACATTTCAGACGTTAAGCATTTCAACGACGCTACTGCAGTTTTGTTAATGACATCAGCTCCATGTGGGTTGAGAAAAGAAAAAGAAATCACTCGTGGCCAAATCCTTGTCACGAATCACCACGGTATAGGAGCGGTTGAGACTGCGGCGTGAAACGGCCCCTCCCTCGTACCGCTTCTAGTTGTTATCCAAATTAGCTGCACCTGGGCCAATATCATGAATTTGAACACCTGCCGCGCTGGCACCCCGAGTGGTGAGACAACACCAGCCTTGTTGGTATTCAAATACGAGTGTCACTCTAATGAAACGGATATTGCCAAGACGGAAAGGTAATTTGGCAGGACTCGGAAAGCTCCGAATTTTATGACGGAGATTGGTCCAATACCTAATTGGCACAATGGGGTCAATCAGAAAAAGTCACACACTTGCTAAACATATCATATCTCATCCTGTATGTGCATAATAAATCAAATGATGAATAAGATCACAACAAGTATAATAATATATAGGTCAATTGTCCCTCATATGATGAAATCGGTTAGGGAGGGCGGGTTTTGGCGGGTGGGGGCCTATTGGGTAATTTAAAGGATTAGTGGAGGATAACATGTTCAGTGTTCATACTCCTCTGCTACTCCACACAATTTGAAAGCGGAAAGACACTGAGAGGAGCATCACCAGGCTCATCTGTTGGAAAAGTTGCTCCTGACACGTTGACACACGTCGGCTCTGCACCACAGCTTTTGAGACTTTTTCAGACGAGCCAGGAACAACTTCTGACATTTCTACCAGAGCGGTAAACAATCACGTTCCGCTGGTTTAAGATTATTATTTTTTTAAACAAGCTATCACTGTAAATTACAGTATGGCACATTTGGGACAACGAAGCGGAAAACAAAGATAGAATCTATAATGAAAACTTTGCAGGGTTTCGAAACGAGACTAAAACCGTATGCCGCAAAGGGGACTGTTGAAAATAAATAGCTATATAACAACTCAAGGAGATGAAACCCATATAGCCCAGGTAAAACTCTTTCTGGGTTGTAATTGAAAATATCGTGATAGCATAGAATTATCACGTCTGTTTGTTGAGATATGAGGTTTAGGAGGGTGGGTAGGCAAGTCTTTCTCACCGGTGCTTTTACTAAAGTAAGTCGTTCAGTGGGGAGCCCTCTTATGGATCAATGGCCTTGAGCCTTCCTAATCTCTGGAATTGATTGGTTGCCTCATTGATCATTACCCCGGCATTAGCCAATCAAACATCCATCAAGTAAACAAACACACCAAATAAAGACATCTCGGGGTAAGCTCGGTCTCGGCGGAGGGCAGGAATGATGTGAAGAAAATATATAAACTGAAATCCCCCCTTGGAAGAGAATATCAAATCATAAGAGTGCTTAATATTTCACTGACTTGATGAAATATGCATTGTAGCCCAGAGTGGAGGAAAAATGCAATGATTTGGATGCATTATGTATGAGAAGGTCCGCTGGCAAAAATGACACTGCACTGTTGAATAATCGCCATTTCACTACCACCACAGCACAACGGGATTTTGTTATTACTACGCATCACTCAATTCATTTGGAAACTGCACACAGTTTGCATTTTTTTTGCGTTGAGGGGCCCCCAACTCGTGCGTGCAAAGCATGCTGATGCTCGCTAATGAACGTCCCTCGCCTCTCATTTCACTTGATGTATCTCGACGTGGGTTAGCCCCCCCACGCCCCCACCCCCCAAAAAAGAACAGTAGGACACCGTTAAAAGTTAATTAAAGTTAATTAAAGTTGTATGGAACAAATATTTATTGGGCCACTAACAAAGAAAGAAAATGGAAGGTAATAAGATTTCCCGTGACATTCATGCGCCGTCTTCGCCCAGAAAAACACAAAATGACGACGGCGATCCATCCAAACGGTTGCCGTCACGGATGGCTATGTTTAGACGGGTCGTCTCTGGCCTGCAAAAAAAAAGAGAGAGAGATCAGTACACATGAAATGGCTCCACTTTAACCCGATAGTGTTTTACCAAGACACAAAGGCACAAAACACCCTCCTGCCCAGCCACATCAATTTTGTCTCTGTTGTCTTTTTGCACGCAACACCAGGAGGCTTTCTTAGGCACCGTGCTCCAATGTATTCAGTTTGCTTCATGGGTCATTTGCTACAGACTTGTACGCCTGTAGTTCAACGCCCGGCTCTGAGCAGCGCTAACAATGAAAATGCCCTAAAACAAAAACCTTCACCACGGCATCACGCATGGAGGAATGTAATTGGATTAGTACATATATCTCGGGCATGTCTCTTTAAAAAGGGCCCGGTTTCCTAAAATGCACTGCTCAATGTTTTACGAGGGTGACTCCTCGCTACCTGATTTAAACTCTGCGTCACCACCCAGACCCAGATGAGGTGATGTGAAAAAGGGACAGTTAAAAGTGACATTAGTGGACACATAGTTCCATACTGCTGCTATTTTCTGCAGGTATGAATACACGGTGTGCCGTTCTCTGAAAACACAGGTTCATTCACTGTACAAACACTGTAATGGAACTATCCGGAACACACTTGAGATGTAGTGCAGAGCAGCGGTGCCCGACTTGGTGCCACAGAGGGGCCGAGAATAAGCAGGTTTTTCCCCTTCCAACTAAATGATGAGTCGCTGCCTCTCCGCTTGAAGGTGTGCTAATCAGTGACATCAGCTGATGGAGTGGATGGAAAACCTGCAGACGCACATGGCTGGACGCCGGAGTCGAGCGGAGTAAGTCACTTCTGACACAAAAAAAAAGCCAGTTAGAAACAGAAAATAAGGCTCCAGATCTCAGCCAGTCACGCATGCCTCTTCGTGAATTTGTGGAAGGAAGTCTGAATGATTTCGTGGCATTAAGATGTTTCGCTGCGAGTAATAGAAACATTGTAATAACCACAATAGCTCCGTGGCAACATATACAGTACCGAGTGGGGAAAAAATGCTTTGGCAAAACAATAAATTGATTTTTTTCCGCTAGCAACATAATACAAAAGGTCTGGCTTTGAGCCACCTTGCTAAATATCACTCTGCAGCAGCTTATTTCTGCTTCCAGAAACGCTGCTCTGACACTTTCAAGTACAATATGGCGCCACCATTAAAAGGATGTTTCGGCTTTCTTTCTTTTTTGCTCTGCGTGACAAAGACTAGCGTGACAGTTTCCTCCAGTAACAATCAAGATGATCACTCTCTGCATATGCAACATCCACAAGCAATGCAAAATGGAGCTTGACTGTACAATAACCAACTAGCGACTACAAAGGGCTCCGCTCCAGTCTCGGGTTGCTCAAATGAGTTGCTTCTGACTGCATCCTCCTGCTTTTTTAATACCCAGTCTTTTCCGTGTGTGTGTGTGTGTGTGTGTGTGTGTGTCAGATCAGGCGGGCTGAGATCTATCTCATTGGCATTCATGTATGCATTTGATGTCAAGCGGTCTAAATATTTAAGACACTAGAGGGCAAGGGGAAGAAGATCTGGGCCCAGTCAGAAGACGCTGGATTATTGATTGATTGTCGGCGCAGGATGCCAAAGCCGCGCACCGCCGCCGCTGCCAGGCGCGTGTGCGCGCGAGGGGCGATTAGTTGCGTGTACATGCGTTTGCGAGGAAGGTGATTGGCGTCAACGTATGTGCGCGTGTGTGTGTGTGACAGACGTGAGATATCTCATAAATATGTACGTCTATGTTGTGTGTGTGTGTGTGTGTGGTTTTTGTGTCTTCAGCCACATCCAAACAGTGAAATTCCAATATAAAAAAAATATATCAAGGCGAGGAGAATATTTAGATGCTGTTTAGATGACAGGGAAAAATGTTGGACTGGCAGCGATATGCCTTTTATGCTGTCGCTGTAATAGTCAACAACAACAAAAAAAAACTCCCCCTCGTTTTTATTCTCACTCCCTCACAGACAAAAAAACCCACACTGTGTTTCTCCGTCTCTCTCTCCAAAACTAATCAGCTCTTTGCAACAAATAGAGGTGATCAGAAAGCTAATCTCAACTTTCTATGTTGGTCTTCACTCTATTAAGGCTACTATATGCTCATAGTTTGAACGGCAAGGTCGAACGTATTAGAGTATTATCGTACACATAGACCTAATGCATCATGAAGCGCTCCCATTGTATGCATTAGGGGGTTATATGAGACTACACACACACACACACACACACAGAGAGAGACAGGTCAGCTGAGGCTAAACACATCAACACTAAAGCTCAATTGTGCTGTCGAGGTAAAGGACAGGAGTACGGAATTGTGGGGAAAGGTGTAACGGGGGGTTGAAAAGGGAGGTGAGGCGAGGTGAGGAGAACAAAAAAAAACATGTTGAGAATGAAGAGAAAGGTTCTAATGGTGCCGTCTTTTCATTTTCTTTCATGTCTCCCCCCCCACCCCAAAATAGCAGTGCTGAACCATGAAATGCTGCAGCGGTCACCTCTCACCTTGCTTTGTCGGTGACACAGACCGGGCTGCGACACAGTGCAACGCTGCGCTAGTAACCCCTTACCGTTTACCGCGGAGCTCTGGGTACCGACATCTGCCGCCGTCACCCCGGTCCCCGCAAGCTCACTAGAGGCACACGAGAAGAGGCAGAGAGAGAGAGAGAGAGACAGAGAGAGAGAGAGAGAGAGAGAGAAAATGACATTAGAAAAGTGTCCGAAAATAGAACGACACAAAGGAATTGTGGATGTGAAAAGGATGGAGGAGTTTAGGAGGTATGGAGGAGGAAAGTGGATGATTTCTTCGATGCCATTCAAAGACCTCCAAATAACTGTGCTAAAGGGCTTATTGTATTATTATTGTTATAGCAATTGACATAACAGTGATTCACTCAATCCCCAGTTCATGAAAGCTTTTTATATATATATATATATATATATGTCCTGTTCTTATCACCGAAGATGGTGGCAAGGCCTAAATTTTGTCACCTTTGTTGATAATCACATAGAGATGTACTTTCAGATCAATACCAATTAGATGGAGAGAATTTAAGGCGTAGATCAGAGGACAAATTATCACCTAAATCCAAGCAGTTCTGAAATACAATTTTAGGAGGGAAAAAAAAAAAAAGGAAAGGACACAATCTGATAAGGACACTCCTGAACACCAGCATGACCGCTATAATGAACTGTAGTATGACAAAGCTCCGGCAAGACTCAACAGATTAACAGATCGCTTTACGATCAAAGGGGATCAAGTTATTTGCTTTGCTGCACATCAACACCCTACAGAATGAAAAAGCGCTGCGTAAAAATCCATAATGTGCTGGCAACACATCAGACCCAAAGACCCCCAACTGCTTGCTAGATTGAAACAGATTCTAATCCATCGCCTATATGGAAGAACAGCCACTCGGGACAGTCCAGACCATCAATCCAGCCTGCAGTATAAGTGGAATACGGGTTCATGTATAACTCCTTTGATGTTACATCTCTTTGATAGTAATGACTTCAGAGATTAGTACACTGCTTTTTTTGTTCGTGAGGTCGCCAAGAAATTCAACATTTTTGGAAGAATGTAACACGTTATTTCTCCGATTATTTCGGCCATATTTTCAGCCAAATCCCTCTCTGCCCACTCATGTGGACTATTTCCTGAGGAAGAAAACATGGTTACTTTTAGCTTTCTCCAGGCCAAACATTACATTGCTACTCAGTGGAAAAAAACAAAAAAACCCACCAACTGTTAGCCATCGGGTCAGTCTTTGTTTGTACCTGTATACTTTAGGATGGGGCCATTCGGGGCCATCGCTGTACACGCTGCCAGGCTGCGGGGTCATTCCGGGGGCCATTCCTCTGTAGATATGGCGGCCCGTCTGATCATCATTTATGGACAACAAGGATGGAGACGTGAGAGGAAAAATAAAAAGGTTTGGTAATTATTAGAAAGATCTAAGCAGGCAACGATAGTGAAAATTGGTGCTTGAACGCCACTTCTTAAAATGCAGACGGCACTTGCTCTGGTCACGATAATAAATCACAAACCAAATAGAAGCATCAGATAAACAAGGAGGATCTTTTGGAATAATCTATTAAGTGACACCCCCGCTCCTCCTCTTTATTTCTCTCCTACACTTGCCTCGCTCTTGTGCCATCCACTTCATCACTCTCCTCTCACTTCCCCAACCCTCCCCTTCTCTCACCCACTCCCCCCACCCTCTCTGCCATCATCATGGTCGTGTTTGGTCATCCCCCTAAGAGCTGGATGGAGAACAGAAGTCGTTCTGACTTGAGCGAGGGGCGGGGAGGGGAGGGGGGGGTTTTGGATGGATTCCATGTTTTTGCAAGCCACACTGAGTTTTGTGCTGCGCTCTATGTGCCTCTGTGCGCCGCAGGGTGCATGTTTACCCATTTAGTATGTCAAGACATGAAGAGGACAACTGGCGTCTCTTCTCTCTCTAAGTGATGACATCAAACGGACCCTGTGATCTAAAGAAGACACGTGTGACACTATCCCCTACATATGCTTTATTCATGGGAAAGCGATAAGTATAGCGTTGTCATCCGAACCTGGAAGAGTCCGGAGTACTTTAGAAGCAAAAACCTTCCCTTCTTCAGACAAAAGCAATAGGATCTGTTCCTTTCCTCTCTTTTTTTTCCACTCATTTACCTTTCTGTTGTTTCTCTCCCTCTCCTCTCTCTGCTTCAACTAGGCGATAGTGGCATCTAGATTTAAAGAGCTTGGTTAAATATTAATAGCGGGCTTCATCGACGCAGTGAAATCTTTACTCGTTTCGCCACAACAAGGCATATTTCTCCCTCGCTAAAAAGAGAGGAGAGGAAAATAGGAGACAGTGTGAAGTCGGGTGTGTCCTATCAGTTTGAAGCGAACAGAGAGATGGGTCCCCCGGGCAAAACTGCTGTTCACCACACAAGGTGAGCCGGGCCAGTTTTGAAGTTCTCGATGTGGGTTGCACCAATCACTTTCAAATCTCAGTTTAGTTTTAACTTTTAAACTCAGATTAACTTTTATCCTGTTGCTCCAAAATGAGATCTTCTGATGTCATTGTGCAAACATCAAGAATAAGGAGAACGCTGAATAGAAATGGTCTTCGTGGAGGGGTAGCTTTGCTAGAGACGACCTGGACAAATCTGAACATTTCTGGAAGTCTGTTCTCTGAACAGATGAGTCCAAAAGTGAACTGTGTAGTTGCGTTTGGTGACAACCCAAAACTGCCCACAACCAAAATAGCCTTCTACCTACGAGCATGGTGGTGGGAGTGTCATGTGTTCTCCCTCTAGACCTGGACGACTCACCATCATTAAGGGAGCCATGAATTCTGAGGGAAACAGGCCATCAGTCTGAGAGATGAAGCTGAGCTCAAAGTGGCTGTTCAACAAGACGATGATCTTGAGCCTTCAAGCAAATCTACCAAAGAACGAGTCAGGAAGAAGTTTAGTGTTTTGGATGGGAGTCAAAGTCCTGACCTAAATCCAACTGAGATGCTGAAGCGTCTTGTTCATGTGAGACCTCAAAGCTCACTGAGTTGAGTTCTGTAAGGAGGAGTGGGAGGAAATCCCTCCAGGAAGATGAAGAAGAGGCTGATCAGTGGCTGTAGGAGACGTTTACTCCAAGTCATCGCTGCTAAAGGAGTGTGTTTTTACACGAGTTTTTGTTAAATAAACCAGTTTGGTGCATGTTTTTATTTGAGATATCATCATTAAAATTTGAGGTTTAGATAAAGATTTCATCAGGTTATTTTTTTTTATAATACATGAAATTGTGACTACCCCCATTAGGGTTCACAAACTTACAAGCATGACTGTATAAGGAATCACATGCAGAGACATAGAGAACACACATACATACACAACCTGACAATATTGTGTCTATACTGTAAATTAAAAAACATTATGGACCAACTTTTTAGTCTTTTACACTGTTTGATTACAACATTTGGAAATATAAATGGTCTTGGTCATTTATAGCACAGTGGATAGAGTCCTATTCACAGAACAGTCAGCATGTCATTGCCTTGAAGCCGCAGGCTACACACACACACACGCACACATTGGGCTGATAAGCTGATTCAAAGATATGCACACAATATTTGGACTGGGACAGATTAATTAAAATAAAAGTGGTGCATTTTTTTTTTTTTAACTGCTCTGAATAAACGGCTATATCTGCCATGACAGAGACGCATCAATAAGGACGCAAAATGAGGGCAGTCTTTGTCCTACAGCCTGACGATAAGCCGACAGCGGGACAGTGCTGGACAACAGCCACAAACTCCAAAGAGAAACTCATCTAGAGAAACCCCTTCACTGTCCCTCCCCACGCAGAGTGTACAGCCTAGACAGTGGGAAGTCATGCATACAGTGTGTGATGGTGGGGGGCCAAAATGAAAAGTAGTCCGCCAGTCAGAGACATTCAAAAAGGACTCATGTTTGAAGATGTCCTGCCTCCTCCTCAATTAGGGCAGGATAGACACAACGTTGGGGGAGCGTGAAATTCACTGCGACACCGCAAACCCTTGCCGACATTGTCAACGTGGAGGGAGAAAATAAGAGGACGTGTGGGGGGGTAAGGGAATAAAAAATGATGGAGAGGAAGGGTGAGGAGTGGGCGGAAAGATGAGGAATGATCCCTGATTGCGGTTGTCTTATGAGGGGCATCCATCAGAAGTGACACCCGGATAAATAAAACCCTCTTTTTTTTCCCCCATATTCAATTAAATATCGTACGGCGAGCTTTTTACACACGAATGCACACACATGCACACACACACCCGCACACCATTCTCACTTCTGATTCACGTGTGTGCCGCGTATTCCAATCTTGTCGTGACTTATATTTAGCATCATTCTCGTAGGAACACTGTCTAATCTCTGGTGAGGAAGGTTTCTCTCACCACGGCGGCATTTTTTGTGCGTAATACGAGCTGACAGTTTCATGAAGTAAAATAAGAATCGAGGGAGAGTCGAGACGCAGCTGCACGGTGCGCACACAGACTCCCACACAAATTACAATTGGACATAAGGTCGGCAACTCGGATTATAATTGCCTTAAAACTTCGGGGACGCGAGTGAGTCAGATCGCTATAGGCATCACCTGTTGGACTGAAACTGAAAGGAAAGCAGAGAGAGGGTTAAATCCTGGAGGACAGTTGGCTCGATGTGCCTGGGCTCCAAAGTGCACAGAGGAAGAAAGAAGGAGGAGATGAGAAGTCATTAAAAGAATATAAACAAGTGACTGAAGGAGGGGAGGGAGCGCGAGGGAAAGAGAGAGACAGCGAGCGAGAGAGAAAAAAAGACAGCTATGTAATATGCTTGAAGATGGAAGGGAGGTGAGAAAGAAGGAATCAATGTTTAACTAGTGTAAAAGCCAAAAAAGTGCCAGTGAGGAGTAGGTCTCAGGTATTTCCTTCACAGGAAAACAGTCTAGCCAGGTTGGGCAGCTTTGCCTTGGCAAACTGAATGAATAAGTAAAGAGATGGGTTCAATGAACTGTCTGTGTCTAATATTTCAGAAATACAATGGAGCCAGGGTTAGGGGGGGAAAAAAACAACAACAAATGCAGCAATATTTTCAGAAAATAACCAGTGGAGGGGGGTTTTCATATTGAAGAAGAAACACACTTTGAACAACAGTGTTAAAGGGTCTAAAAAGTCCTATAAAGTGCATCATTTACATTAACACTATATGGGACTTACAAGAACCACAATGGTTCTTTATAGCACTAGCTTTCTATTCATTGTGAAATATTCATCCGGCCTTTTTTTTGGGGGGGGGGGGGGGGGCAGTAGAAACCTGCAGACTTTAGATTCGGTTGGAGTTAGAGCTGAGTCCCAGAAGAAGATAAGCTGTTACTGGAGGATTGGATGCTCAGATCACCAAGGCGCCATTAAACGCAACCTCAGCATGGTGACAGACGTGATCTGTGATACACGTGGAACCGAGAGGAAGCATTACTTTCTCTACAAGGACCAACGCAGGACAACAAAGAAACCGCTTCTGTGTTTCTACGGTGTCACTTCTCTACATGTGACTGTTACAACCTCAAGGGACGCAACATGAAGGAGCCACAAACACAATCTACATTGCAAAATCAAGATTAAGTTCACTATAGCAAAACTGCTGCAGTGTTTTAAAGTCTTCCATGCAGGTGCTAACAAGCAGGTATTAATAGCTTGAAATGTTCCAGGACATCTGTAACAAAACCACGGGTTACCAGGAAGAAAACAGTGGACAGTGACCTCCCGGAGCCGCTAAGTGCTAACTGCAATTGCTAATGATTTGTTCAAATGGCAGCGAAAAAACAATCGAGAGGTTTGAGTGGTTTTAGCCGGCGCAGAAACCTCAAAGGCCATTTGCTTTAAACTGCGTCATGCAAAATAGGGCAAAGTAACATTAAGCAAGCTGTGTTTCATGTCCTGCCGAACAATGTCCTGCCGTTTTCTTTGATTGTAAAGAAAACACGGGAGCTCAACACAGGACTCAAACTATATTCAAGTTTAACGTGGGAGATTTCCTGATGCACAAACACATTGATCAGATACAGAAACCCAACTCTTCAGTTGCCCATGCCCCACCTCAAAACTAATGTATGGATTTGTCTGAGAGATCATTAGGCCTCTTCCGTGGCGGTTCCCTTTCCACCCCCGTGAAAAAAAAAAAAAAAAAAAAAGTCAGGGGGAGGAGAACCGTCCCATAATCCTTAGGGGCTTTGAAGTATTTTTTCCTGGAGTGCAGATATCACGACACACACGGAACCTCTTTTTGTTGCCTAGTTACAAGATTTTTCAATCTCCTCACTTTTTGGATGGCTACAGCCGACTGAATACACACGGGGCAGAACACGCATGCATCTGTTCAAATGGACATGCTTCGCCCCGCATGCCAACAGGCACACAGTTACTTCCAGCTGAAATAGACCTGCGTACACAGAAACGCACACACACACACACACACACACACACACACACACACACACACACAGTCAGGAGATCTCTCTGCTGATCAACACATCAGGGGCCAAAGGCAAAAAAAAGGCAAGGCAACATGTTTTTAATGTCCAGGCTGGCAGATAGCGTTGCCGTAACTTCTGGGTCTTTCAAGCTGTCATAATGTTCCTTTCACACTTGCCTTGTCTCCCTTGTCTCTCTCTCTCTCTCTCTACTTCTCACTGTCTCGCTCTATCTAAATCACAAACAAACACAAACACACACACACGGAGACTTGAAGAGCAAAAAGGCCAACTGCGAAAGAGTAACAGATCTGTGCAGCCTAGCAACAGCTCAGAAAAAACGACTTATTAGCTGGAATGGAGAGAAGAAAACTTTAGCCCACTGTGTCTCTGCCACTCACACACACACACACACACACACACACACACACCCAAACCCCCTTGCCCTCACATCTCTACAAAAATGCTTTGTTTCCGACAATCCCCCATTCTCAACGGCCCATCGATCACGCTGCTAAACCAAACTATTTGGCCGCTCGGTTCTCTTCCCTCTGTCTGCCAGGAGTGAAACATTTATAATTGTCCATTTGCTGCTCTGTTTTTAGCTTGGACGCTGTGGCACCAGACTGCTAGCCAAGGTACGCCAAGCTCCCCCAACACAATGAAAGGAGCTTCGCTTAATTGTTCCTCCTTACTAGCAAAATGTAATATCTTTGGATTTGAAAACTGAGAAACTGAAGTGTGTTACATCAATGCTGAAAAGAAAAGAAATGGGTGGGCAGGCGAAGGTTGTGGCAAGAGTAAAAGAATGGGAGAATAAACACTCAAATGGGTGAAGAGTAGGCACATCTGGCACTTTGTACCTCAGTGGCCCTGGCGTTTTCAAAGGGAAACCCAATGACTACAATCTCAGCAAAGGAATTTGTTGGTACTCTGCGCTGCTACGCTGGATGAAAAGCTCTTTACCCTTATCCAACTCTTTTTTTTTTCCCAGCCTCTTTCCCTTTTCTCTCTTTCTTGTAAAACTTTAATCGCAGAATATTTAGGTTATGGCCAGCGGTGAGAAACAGAACAAGAACAGGTAAGTGTGTGTGTGTGTGTGTGTGTGTGTGAGAGAGAGAGAGACAGACAGAACAGTATTAAAATGTCAGTGTCTGGGATAATTCTTATAACTTTTTCGCACTCTCTATAAACATTTACTTGCATCTCTGCATCAGCTGTTCTGCTGCCAAAAATAAAACTTTTATAATGTCTCTCCATCACCATCACACATTTTACAATATCTCTCTCTCTCTCTCTCTCTCTCTCTCTCTCTCTCTCTCTCTGTCTCACTCTTGCATCTCCTTGCATCTCATTTCTTAACTGGCATCAGGAGATCCCCATATTGCCACTTTCTCCAGCAGTGAATTGCATTCCAGCTTCAGCAATTATCCCGCTGGAATAGAAATGCTGAGGTCAGAAGGGCAAAACTTCTCAGACTGCAGTAAAGCCTTGCTTGCTGTCGCGACCACGCATGAGAAGACAAAAAATACAGAGTTAAATAGATGAAAAGGGAATAGTAGGTAGACTGGGTGAATGTATGGGATTCTTTTTTACAAGGAGGGAAGAGAATATTCCAACAGACCTTGAACTCCCCACTGACCCAAGACAAAGTGAAACAAAAAAGCACCACAATGAAAAACAGTAAAAGCTGTTTTGTTCATTTATTGGTCATATTTCCTTGTCCAGTGTTACGTCTGGGTCTGAACTTCCACAGTTCTCTCTCTAATGAAAACATATAAAATAGATATCATTTTGGTTATTTTCATGTTTTCACTTCAGTTGAAGGATTACATGGTTATCCACGGGTTGAGTACATTCTACCATCCTTGGCTGTTCACAAATCCTGTCACACCACATTAGACAAACTCAGAAATGCACGGTGGTCACGGCATCACCATAAGCAAGGCTGTTTTTCTTAGCTTAGTTTGGAGATATGAGGTTTTTTTACCCAACGGCGACAATATGCGTGCAGGGATGTGACTGTGGGAAACCAGACGTGGAGAGAAAGGTTGGTTGGTGGTAAGGTTTACTCTTCCAAACTGCCGACACAAGCTTTGCTCCGGTGAACATCCGGCCGTCTGTCCTCTGAGGAAATTCCTCATGTCTGGGTTTTTTTTTTATAGTAAGTTTAAAAACAAAAAAACAAAAAAAAGACCAACAAATAAAAACTGCTAGCAAAATACAGGGGTGGGCAAGCTTCAGTAGCAGACCTTCGGGTTAGGCGTTTGAATGTGTGCTCCATTTTCAGCGAGGTCAAGGGGCCATTTCATTTCAGCAGGAGGTCGAGCTACTAACACCCCAATTAGAGCATGTAGAGGAACTGAGCGCCGTTCGGAGCATCGGCGCTCTCATATGCCCCGCATCGCATGGTTTTTTCCTGCCAACGGTGCTTTTGAAAATACGTTTGAAAAATATGAATATTATCAGCAGATTGACAGCTTGCCAAGCTATGAGTGTTACTGGCACTCAGCGCTTGATTGCCACCGCCAATACCCATTATCCATTATCCAAGATGCTGGATACACCAATTAGCTCGAGGCCTATAGAACAGAGCCATCGCCGCCATAGAAAACGCCATCGTGAATGGAAATTGCGTACGGTGGTCTTAGCTGTGTCTAATTCACTCACAGCATTAAATGGTCTTGTAGCTAAGACCAACTTAGCACCTACACCTGACTTATTTATGGCTGCCTGGTGTAACCCGACCCCGCTGATCAGTGGAATGTGTCATTATCAGCACAAATGAAATGGCGGGAAGTTAACTCGGCTTTCAGGTTTGATTGAGAGGATGTCGGCGAAACACTAATGAGAATTCAGCGAGACGGTTAAACCCTTCTAAATGCTCTGAGACATGATGGTGAAAACGTCAATGTGAAAATGGATATAGCGACTCACTGATTGCAGCGTGTATGTGCCGATCTGAATATTCACCTGAGGGGGGCGGGTGTAACCGGGCCGAACGTAGCGGTACGGGCTCTGGGGTCGGGGGCCGCGACACCGAGCAGTCCTCTGAGGTTTGGCTCCCCGATGGACGGACGTCGACTTGCAAAGAAGCGGCTTAGCATCCCGGGGCCCGTCTGTGACTGCGCAAGGGAGTAAGGGTTGACAGAAAAAAATGGTTTTGAAAGAATTGATGGAAGCATTTATTCGGTATTTGCTTTCTTAACACGGTGTTGTACGAGCTTGGAATAAAATCGAACTGAATATGATAAACTTATTTCCCCACAAAATCATTTTCAAGAGGCATATCATAAATAATACATAATAATTACATGTGGGGACTTTTATTTTGATAATACACAGGGCAGCGGTGTCCAATGGGCCACTAGTGATTTCACTGATCTCACACATCCTTAACTAAAGAGGGGGGATTATTTTCCAGATGCATGAGGACCAAACCTACATTACTACAACAAGATTTCGCTCTGCAAGCTGAATGCACATATCAAGACTAGAGACTTCACAGTCCCCCGCTACTACTGAAAAACCCATTAGAGAAACAACTCCTCCCGATTGGTTCAGTAGGTTGAGGTGATGAAACGTGGGCAGATGTTTTAGGCAAGGTTGATGAGTAGCAACTACGACAGACTCTGCAAGTGGATGTGACGTGGGTGATGAATCAACTCCTAACTTTACTAAGTTAGTTGTACTGTAGTTAAGTGGATTTTTCAACAATAATAGGAATAAAGAAGACGTCAAGAGAAAAGTGGATCATCGCATTCTATGTAGTTTCATCTATTTTCATCCAAGTTCAAATTGCCCATGACTATTCCTCCTCACAGCCTTCTTTTCTATTTTTTTTTCTTTTGACCTGTATTTAATATTGACCCAGGGAGGGTTGACTAAGTGCAGCTATTTTTTTCAGCAGCACCCCACTTCACATTCATTCAGCGAGACACATTCACACTCGGAAACTGCTCGGTGAAACCAAAGTCTTTCCAATGAGTGGTTCCACTTATGCACTTAAGCAGCTGGGGGGCCAACGGCTTTGAAATTGGGGGTACTGACTACCGAGGGCCCCAAGCTGAGACAGGGCCCCTAACGTGTATATTTATACTTTTATTTCAGACTTTTTTTTTGTTTGGTCAAAATCTATCTCAAAAACACGACACAACTGTTGTGTTACCTGAGACAAAACGGAACGGGTAAGTAAAAATGTTGCTCAGTGTTTTCCGTGCAGACTGAAGCATGATAATTCTCCCTAGACGGATTTAGTATGGTAATAACAGATGATTATCGCTATCATGGTGGCGCCTAAAAGCCATAATTTCAATTAGAGATGTGTCTGATAATTGATCATTAAATGAATGTGCACAGGTGTGTGTTTGAGTCGCGGGTGGGTAAACACGGTCGTCATAGACGGGAATGGTCGTGTGGAGATGAGAGGGAAGTCGGTTATAATTCCCAACTACACCCCATGGGTACAGAGTATTATGTGTATGAAGTATATTGTCTTTTTTTTTTTTTTTTAAAGCAGCTACGTGTAGCATTTTAACATCAATAAATCATTACCACATTCATTTTGAGACATTTGTGTAATTACTCTAAACAAATACAACCATCGTAGAGAATTCTGGCAGCCTCTACCGGCTCTCTACAACACATTTTACATTTTACAGGGTTTTTTTTGTGGGAAATCGGCTGAATTGCTTTTCAGCACAAAGTGGGAAGATGATGCTGCTATTCCCTTGCAAACAGAGCTAAAGCGTTCAGACTTCTTTTCACAATTGGCAGATGGAGGAATGAATGAAAGGCAGGTGGAAAATCACACATGTTCATCCTCTTCAGTGAAGAGAAAGAAAAAAAACATTAAAAAATATTAGAAAGTACTTTGGTATACGGTAGGCTGCAAGAGGACATGCAATAACCTTCGGCTTAGTTAGAGTTGCAGGATAAATGCACCCAACCGGTGATGATCATGATGAATTCTTCATGTGGCCCACCATGAAACAGAATACGCCCCCGCGCGCCCCTCGCGCGCACACACACACACACACACACGTTCAACCGAAGATGCCAAGGTATAAACTTACCTTTGGCTGCGGTAATGGCAGGGGTACAAGGCCTGGGTTTCTCCTGAGGGGCAGCTGCTTGCTTCATGCCGACCTTGGCAGCGGCAGCCCAGGCACTGGCACCAACACCGGAGCCATCTGCGCCCGTACCTGCAACGGGGCAGAGCAAAAAGCCGTTTCACATGTTGTCTTGTGCGGAAGGGGCGAGACTTAATGGAAATGTGTTGCTTTCCAAAGGATTTTTTTTTCCGTGGACCCCTAGGGGGCCTAGGGGATCCGCTAAGTGCCGTTGAATCAACAGGGAAACGCTATCAGAGAGTGAAATTCTCTCATATCAGCGCCGACTGCAAACCGCTGGAGGAACGCCAGCAATACGCATTACATGTACACATTTAGTGAGCTGAGCGGAGCTGCTTTCAGCCACGGCAGAGGAAGCAAAGGTAGAATTCAGACGGAACAGAGTCACATTTTCTGCTATCCTGACACAATTTCGAGCTACGTGGCTGCATGAATAAGTACAACAGGAGAGACGTGAACTTGTGTACCTTCGAAACCTGACCCCGATGCAAAGTGTGTAGGAGGTGCTATATATATATATATATATATATATACACCGTGCACTTGCTGTAAAAACGTTCCGCCGCGCACTTGAGGTTTGTTGACTTAATTCATATCTCTGTGTCCACCGCTCTGTTCTGCACCAGCAGCCGGTATGGAGGGCTCACCGTGTAATTCACTTTGCCACTGCACAGTAATCCCCTCATTATGAAAACATTTTCCCACTGAGTCATCCAACTGAGGAAGTACTTCTCTGCAACGGAGATGCAGAGTCACAGTGTGTTAACACCTACACACGGAGAGAGAGTCAGTATTTATGTGTGTGTTTGTACAAGTGTGTGTGTGTGTGTGTGTGTGTGTGTGGGTGGGTGGGTAGACTTGTTGGGGATTACAAGTGGTACCGATCACTGCCCCCCCACCCCCTCGATTGATAAGGTTGTTTTGATTTGGTTGTTTTGCTATCGACGCGCCTCTGCATCAAAGAATAGGTCTCAAGTTCACAGAGTAAACAATATGGTGACGCTTAAGCTGACTGGTTACGGCACAAACAAAAGAACCACATGAAGTTTTAAAAATAGCTGAACAAAAGGGGTGAAAGTTTGTGCGCTGGACTATCACAAAAACTTCCAGCAGGCGTGTCTACCTGTATGTGTGTGTGTGTGTGTGTGTGTGTGTGTGTGTGTGTGTGTGTGTGTCGGAGATTAATTAGCCAGACTGTGTGAGGGTGTGACTCCACCCAAGTTCTGGCCAGGCCAGGTGCTGCCTCTCTCCTGCTTTTCATTAGCCAAGTGTGACGGTGTCATTAATATCAATAATAGATTCTCAGACAGGGACGTGTGTGTGTGTGTGTGTGTGTGTGTGTGTGTGTGTGTGTGTGTGTGTGTGTGTGTGTACACGCGTCCTAGTGTTACACTGCCCCCTCCTGAGACGGATTTCTGCCATATGAAAATCTAAATATTCCCTTCCTGACTCTTACTAGATGTCAACTATTACACAAATGACAGAAATGTCGTCTCTGCGGTGGGCGACGCTGAATCACCGTTGCCGTGTGACTTCTATTCAATTTTTCACTTCAACTGAGGGATTGCGTGGTCCTCAATGGGTTGAAAAAAATTCACTGACCTCTTGGGTTAATGAAGCCCTTTCAAAAGCCCACCGAATATTGTCAGAATACTGCTGTAAACATGACTGCTTCTTTTCATTCCTGAAAAGTACACATTTTGAGGGTACAAGGTTTTCATCTGACAGATATGATGATATATTATTTCCACCAAGTGGCCTTGAGTGTGTGGAATTGACAGCGGCTTACTGGCAAGTCTGCAGCTATAGAAAGCGGTGAAGATAGCGTTAATGCTAACCACAGTAATGAGAGATACTGGCAGACAGACATACAGACAAATAGCCACAGGGCAGATCTGTTACCTCCAGTAGGCAGCTGGTTGTTAGCCCTTAGCACCTCAGGGTTGATGAAGGGAGCGCCGTGGAGGCTGCCCCAGCCAAATGTTTTAGGCATGGATTTCTGATCTCCTGAACAGGCGGGGAGGGCATCCTGGGGCTCATTCTCCATCCTCATTTGATGGGAAGCCCCATGCTGCTGGCTGTGGCTTGGGGAGTGAGTAAGCCCTCTTTCCCCCCCTGTGTCTCGGGCCGGGGAAAACCTACTGGCCAACAAACTCCAAGCGGGAGGTTTCTTCTGGGGCTGGAGAGCTGGGAAGTCGGCCAGCAGGTCATAGGCCTCCCGCCGCGTTGGGGCTGGTGGAGGGGGATTTGGAGATGGAGCCTTGGCTTTCGACTTTGCCTGGGGTGCCGGCTGCTTTGCCTTGGACCGAAGCATGCGCAGGGGCGGGGGCGGGGGCGGTTGTGTCGGCCGCCAAAGGAGCAGTGGGGACAGGAGGACTGAAGGAAAAGGGTATAGCCCAGGAGCTGGGCTTCTTCCCCGGGGTTGATGCAGCCGTGGGGAGAGGTAGAAGGCCTGCCTTACTGGGAGTGAGTGGAGGAAAGTCCTTTTCACTCATAAGGACTGGGAAATCCTCTTCACTGTCATTGACTAGTGAATGAGATGGGGACAAATCTTTATTTTTGGCGGCCAGAACCACAGGTTTGAGAAGCGGCATAAAGTCTGCCTCGTTGTTCGGTGTTTGACATGTTTCCTTGATGGCGGTGTAGGGCAGACAGGAGAAGTCTAATTCACGGACGGGACCGTTGAGGGGTAGCTCATCCTCGCTGAGTGGTCCCGGGGCAGATTCCTCTACGCAGGCTGTCGTCGGCGAGGTCGGTGGTGTCGCTGCCGTCACTGGCTAAACTACGCAGCCTGGGCAGCAGCGCAGCGGCGTCGCTGTCGTCGCTGAAATCGCTATCCAAGCCACTCCCGACGTCCGGCTCGTCCTCACTCTGACAGACAGACAGCTGAGAAGGCAGAGGGGAGAAATCGTCCTCGTTGGACAGACGCGGGACGTGCTCCTCGGAGGTAGGGTGGAGGCGATGACGGACGGAGGCGCTCTCCCTGGGTGTTGGGCGAGGTACAGTATAGGATGATTGGCTGGTCGCCAGGGGTCGGGGTTGAAGGGGATTCCCTGCAGCGAAGGGCTGCACCAGGGCAGAGTGCTCTTCGTTTCTACTGCTGCTGCTGCTGCTGGTGGATTCTGGGACCCAAAGTTGATCCATGGGTTTTTTAATAATCTTTGTCTGCTCCTCCACATCTCTTTCCTGACATGAGAGAATAAATAGTATACATTACACTTAAACTTACTCATTAAAATTACCAGGTTTGAGAGATTCTGTGTGATATGAAAGAGGAGATATAGAATAGAATACAAACTTTACTCTAACAATAACTGGGTGAAAGCACTCCAGAGACTAGACTAGACCTAAATAAAACAAAATAAAACTTCAGCACTCCAAAGTCGTCGTGCTCACCGGTTTTCTTTTCATCTCTGCCTCCTCCTCATTTCTTTCCGGCGCCGTCTCCATGACAGGGCTCAGTACCCGTACATGCTTGGCATCGCTGCGACTGCTGCGGCCCGGGAGATAAGGGCGAGGAAGGGTGAAGTCAGTCTGGCTGCCTTCCTTGTCCGGCTCCTTCTGCGAGATCAGACTCTGAAACTCGTGCAGCACCATGAGAGCAACCTCGTTTGCCTCATCCGGTGGCTCCTCGGCCCTGGACAGAGAGGCAGGAGATGTGTGTGTGTGTGTGTGTGTGTGTGGGTGGTGAGTACACTCACCTTTTGAATGTAAACAACAACTTATAACCATCACCATCACCATCATCAACACCGCTGTCATCACTACCACACTGCTTGAAGCTTAAAGTGGACATTTATTCTTGTGTAAAATCATACTTTTCTTAACCCTCCTGTTGTCTTCGGGTCAAAATGACCCGCCACTGAGTTTAAAAGCAGAGAAAAATCCCCTAAAATAATTTTTTCCAACTTGAAATTTGATTACTTTTCCTAGATTGACCCCAACATTAGAAAAAGTGAAATGTTGCCTTTATTCATATTTCCTTGTAAGCTGTACAAAAAAATGTACTAACATTGTCTTCGGGTCAAAATGACCCAACAGTCAAAATGAAACGAGTGGTGTCTCCTGAATAAATGCAGTCTTTCTGCCATGTGAAGAGGTTAAACTCACACACACTAAACTTCACACAATTTGTGGTGAATGACAAATTGTTTCTTCAGGCAAAATAGATTTGGTGTTTAAAATTCAATTAAGCTGCTTTATTTTGGGGGGTTTAGTGAAGGCGGGTCATTTTGACCCGGAGGACAAGAGGTGTATACAGAATGTGAAGACAACAGGAGGGTTAAAGCAAGTGGAAAGTCTGCCCAATGCAGTTTCACTTCTCTCTGGAATGTCTTGACATCTAGTAGCTAGTATCAAGAAAAGGTCATGCTTTTTTAATGAAAACTCTCAAAGTTGAGTTGCATTGGAAGCAGGCAGAATCGTCTCATCCCATTGGTCGATTTTCTTTCACTTGTTTTGATTAGGAAAAAAAATCTACTTTTTGAGACTCATTACTACCCTACAATAAATCACTTGCTGAGATGGATATGCTTTATTGCAGTGCACAACAACATCATCATGGCCTCATCATCCTGATTATCGTCGTCTGCACCATCATCATCAGGAACAATACATCAGCTCATTCATATTCCCATCACCATCATTCCGCTGCCATATTTGACACTATTATTATTGTTATTATAATGATTATTATTACACACGTTCAGCCCAATAGTTGGCATGCAGGTGAACAAGTCTTGTGCCCGGTGCTTTTTATCCTGTATCTCTGGCGCGGCACCAGCCTCAATGTATGACTTTTTAATGAGGCTATAGTCCCCGGCTGTCTCCTGTCGAGCCGCGATGCGTAACAGACGGTCCGGTGAGACCCGGGTCGCTCGTGATGCCCTCTGAAAACGGAGACGTCACGGAGCCCCGGATGGGCCGGTGAGCAGATGGCGCACATTAACGTTACCGTGCAGCTATGGAGCAGCCCACCTGATCTACATGCTGACTTCAAGAAGCGTCTCTGCTCAGGCGCAAAGTTCGGCTATTTGATTTCCTTAACGACAACCCGTCTGAAGATAAGCATGCCTGGCGTGCTCACGGCCTCAAATGAAATACTCGTGACCTTGCATTCCCTGGAGGAACTGCAGTAATACTAGAATGATAAGCTACAAATATAGTCTTACAGCAAAACTTTACACATACATTAAACAAATATATACCACCATAATAGAATACCATGAAGTACAATGTGGACACTATAAACGTTCTGTTCAGCAGACACAGACACACTATAATTCCCTATAGGAGATACAAATGCTATATAGGACAATAAGGTCACTAGGAACCCAGTATTGATTACCACAGATGGCACACTAAGTCCCTATAGGAATGTTGTAGGGAAATCACAGTAGATGAAAATATCATGAGATACAATAAGGTCACTAGCAAGTCACACACATACACGTCTCTATGGGAATATTATTATAGGAGTATTATAGTGGTTTTGGGTTGGTCAATATATGGCCAAAATGCCTGCTGTGTCCAACTAACTTTAGCTTGACTTAACCTTACCGCCCCGTTAGGTTGCTGGCCGGTGCTGTGCAGTGTTTGCTCAAAGGCCTCTCGGGAGAACCGTGACATCTGCCAGCCTCCTCCTGCGCCGCTGCCTCGTCGGTAGAGGGGGGAGAATCCTCCAATGTGTCTGACCACAATATACCCGTCGCCTTCTTTGCTTCATCCCATATTTTTTGGCAAACACGGTCAAAGTCGTCCTCCGGTACATTGGGACGAATCCAAATAAAGCGCGGAAAGGGCGCGACTGCATCCCAGGATTGCTTTGGAGTCGGTCGTGGCCTAAAATAATCTTCTGGTGGTATCATTTTCTAAGTCCAGGTTCACTGATACATCAAGGCATTGGCTTGTGAATCAAGTTACACGTTCAAATGTTTGTTCTGAATCAGTTTTTTTTAAAGGAAATAAATAATAACATATGTGATCTTGGATGGCAGCCATAGCAACCAGTGATGACATTCCCATAGAATTAGAATTCAGCATTATATTCCCCTCCAGTAAACAGTGGGTTGAATCAATCAATCCATCAATTTATGAACGTGTTTAGAAATTATAGATAGAGAGACCATACCTGGTCTCCCCTATATACACTGATAGATAGACTGACAGATAGATATAGATAGATAGATAGATAGATAGATAGATAGATACATACATACATACATACATACATACATACATACATACATACATACATACATACATACATAAATAATGGGCCTTCTTAAATATAATGTATCAATGTAATGAAATCATTCATTCGTATTATAGCGAAATTAAATCAGTTTCCTGAACTGGATGCAATAGGAAAATCAGATCAGCAGGGGCAGGATTGTGTTTGCCATTTTCAATTTAATGTCGCGGGTAGATTGTTTATGATTTGGATCATATATGTGAGGTTGAAGGCCAACGCGCATTCCATTATCCCGACTGTTTCCACACGAGACGCGTCGCGGGAAACTAATTAACGGCCATATGCAAAAGTGGAAATGACATTCAAATTTACTGGCGAGAGTTCCGGCCTGTTAAGCATCAATTTCACGTTCAGTGAGCAAGAAGTGGACATCTATGTTAAACTGCGGAGCAACCCGATGATGGATCTTAATGTATGGAGCCAATGGCTGATCTCTGTTGTAGGCCCCTAAATCTTACTATAACAAATTGGCAACATGATGTTGTTGTTATTATTATTAATAGTATTATTATTATTATTAGCGCCACCATCATATCTTACAATAAAAATACTCTATGATAATGAAAAGTGTATAAAGAAACCAGGTATTGACCTTATAACTCACATAATCATTTAATTAGTTTAATCACTTGGGAATGTAATACGTTTGGTATTGTCAAAATGGTCTATGAAAGGTGGGCATACTAGCTCATTGGAGAGGAGAGGAAGGAAGAGAGAGAGGGAGAGGGAGCGGGAGGGTTAGAGAGAGAGAGAGAGAGAGAGAGAGAGAGAGAGAGGCGCAGAGAAGGAGCAGGTCTGCAGTCTGAGTCTTGGCGTCGCACAGACCCGAGATGATGCTGTAGCCAACGCTATTCAGGGCTGCGATACTGGGAATACACACTAGCATTTCTCTCAAAATAAGAAGATCTCTGTCTACACCATTGGTGGAAAACTTCTGAAACGAGCTTTTCTTTGGATCCAGATAACCTGTTTGGGTCTCCATCCTTCGTCGTACGTTAATTCTAATAGGTCTAATGACGAGTGAAATGTGGATTATCGGCACGGAAAATGCTGTTGTTAATTGGAAATAAATAAAAGAAGGACAAATCAGTGCTGCGGGACAAACTGAAGGAGGGATCTCCAGTTTTTTTGACGTGTTCTGGTAATATCAATGACATATCAGGAGCGGAGGAGGGATTTGCCTGTTTTTTTTATGCGTGTGTGGTAGATAAGTGACCACTTGCACAGCATCTCGCCCCTTGGTTTGCCTTCCCTCCTTTTTCCCCTTTAGGTGTGAAATCTTCTTCACAGGCAGAGACTCGCTGAACCCCTCGGTCTCCGCATGACATGGTTCAGTCCGGCTGCGAGATCCGAGCCTCCTCGATGCATTGGGATTTTTCTCAGCGCCGAAACCGAGTGAATCTCCCTTTTCAGACCATCTGAGAACTACCGTGCCTGCCAGAAAAGAGAAGAAGAAAAAAAAAAAAACCAAACCCTGCCATGACTACCGCCTCAGACCGGGACGGAGCAACGGGACTTGAGAAGAGACCGGAATGCGCATGCAGGAAAAGGGACGGAATACGGATTTTTGCGCTAATGAAGGCGGGAGTACAGGCGCACCATTGGAGCCGGGTGCTGTTCTTATATATGGGTCTACTGGCCACCTCGGTAAAGGGTAAGTTCTCCCTCTGTACAGCTAACCAAATGCAAAATGCAGCAGGCTAACTCCCCCATCCACTCCCCCCCCCACCCTGCCCGATCCCTGGCTGAATGCAAATCAGCACCCAACACACACATGGCTGGCTACACCTTGGTCCGATGCCGCTGTTATAGCACCCAAAGTTATTATTAAGATGGGAGGGTAGGGTTGGGGGGTATTTGGGTGGCTATTTTGGTGACGCCGAATGCTGAGGAATTGGAAGTAGGACCCGCTGAGCTTCTGTCTCTCCTTGGTTCTGTTGACGCGTTTCATAAACAAGACTGTGGGCTGGGTTAGATAAGCTGCAGGGAGATAGAAAATCGGGTAAAATGTTGTCCCCCAGAAAGGAGGTTCTTCAGGGAAAAAAAGCATTCGTGGTGTGTGTGTGTGTGTGTGTGTGTGTGTGTGTGTGTGCGCGCGCGCGCGCGCGCGTGTGTGTGTTCCCTGTCCTGTGCTGTGTTTTCTAACAATCTTCTCGTCAACAGCAACTTCATTTTCACCGTTTCCCGCCGCGTAGAACCGAAAGAATTTCCAATTGCCAATCTCTGAACAATATTGTATGCACAGCAGTCAGTCTGTTTGTGTGTGTGTGTGCGCGCGTGTGTGTGTGAGTGTTGGGGGTGGGGGTAATTTTAACTGACTCTGGGTTTTCTGTCTGTGATAAAATTGGAAATGTAAATGTTGCAATTTGAGCCGGGCATTCAACAGATTATCATTACCGCTATTTTCATTTTCACATCCTATACAACTCACTCTCCTCCGGTAAGGACGGACTCAGTGGTTGATCCGTGATTTTTTTGATACTCGTGGACGTTCACTACGGAAGCTACGTGGCGCTATTTAGAGCCCAGGCGTTTTTGGTGAAGAGACGCGTTGATTTGTGCCATGCCGAGCAGATCCCCTGGCAAGCAAGCCAACCGTTTTATCACTGTCTTGGCTCCGCACCACAGAACGGGGACTATTTTTAGCAAAAGCCAAGAATACTGTCACGGCCACAATATGAATTTGACAGTGAGTCATGGCTCTCTGTTCGCCCACTCATAGATTGGACTGCATAAAAATCCACGAGTGAGTTGGAAACGGGCACATTCAGCATCACCGACTCACTGCAGGTCGTGTCATCTCCGCAGGACCATATGAGCAGTGGTTCGAACCTGACGGAAGGTTTAGTGAAACCTTACCCGCCACACCCCCAGCCCATTATTCCCACGTTGTTACCCACTCTTGACCGAAATCACGTCATCAACCACCCACCACGCAGTTGTCCAATGGGTTGCTTTACTGGTGAAGTTCAAGTTGAACAAACTGACAGCACATCCCCAAATGTAGTGGAGGCTATTTTGGCACTGAGAAATCCCACTTGTCTTTTCTTTTTGGTCTTAATCCGAACGGCGTGTTGGCGTTTTTTTATTTGCGTTTTGGAGCCAGTAAAGCGTCACTCTATAACTTGGGCGATTATTGCTACAGATTTACAAAGGGTTTTGCCGGTGGTATATCGATCGCACCCCCTCACAACGACGTTCACATTAACCGATGCCAATAAATATGTTGACACTATTGACTATTTAGCCACAGTGCCCCTGTAGCCAGTGTTGCGTTGAGGTGGTGTGGCGCGCGTCCCTCTGTGCTGCAGCCACCAGCAGTTGCCCCGTCCTCCCATTGAGCGGCACCAGAGCCTCACAGTACTGCTAAGAGAAGAGAGGAGAGGAGTGGAGAGGAGAGGAGAGGAGACTTGGGGCTTATAACCCTGCTTGGCCAAATCGGGGCAGAACTTGCCTGGTAATGACATTCAGTGACTGATACGCCAATCTATGCAAGTCAAACACAAACCGGTGCAGGCTGCGCATCTCCAGGCTGTGTTTGAGAATCATTATTAGATCTGCCTCAGATGCACGATACTCCCATTTAGTTGGCCAATGCTCTCTTCATTTACTATTTTCATCCCTGTGGCGCCCTTATTCTTGTACCTATACGGGGCAAAAGATAGAGATATAAATGTGTGAGATGTTTTCTGGGTAAGACATTGAATCGAGACCAGTGTTATGTGTTCCCTGGGATCAACACCAGCCGTCCCAGTGGGCTTAGCGCTCAATAAGCGGTAATCAACCTCCATTCATGAACGGACGTGGTGGCCGGGAAGGGAGTGGAGAGTAAGACATGGCAGATTGGAGATGAGATGACTGTCTTGCCTATGTTTAGCGCGTTTCAACTCCAACACTCGACACTAAACCCGAGCAGCTTGGTGCGGTATTATCAGTCGTCGGTGGCGCATGAGACAGCCCGTCAGTTTGCCAGCTTTCACGCAGGATCACGTTTCGTCGTCTCCTCCGTCGATTGAATTTAACCGCAACCGCGCTCCGGTTTATCAAGCCATCTTTTATTTATGTCCGTTAAGTTTTGGGTGTCAGAGTGTTCGTGATGCAACATGCTGAAACGTTATGAGTACTGGAAGTCTCGATGTCCCCTTTTTCCTTTTCATCTTTTATTTCACGGCGCTCGGTTCTACTCACACAGTCACGCGGCTCCTAAAGTGCGTGCGTGTGTGTCTGTGTGTGTGTGTGTGTGTGTGTGTGTGTGTGAGTGTGAGTGTGAGTGCGCGCGCGTATGTAAGCGACACGGAAGAGCGGAGTCTTCATGTGCATGATGCAGCAGAGCGGACGCTTTGACATCAAGCCGTTTCGTTTTTCAACCAGTGAACACAGAGCCGGTGTTTAACTGTAACATTGACCCCTTGGAGTTTGACGGTATTTTACACTAAGATAAGTGACATGTGTTCAGACAAAACCACTTCTACAAATCATTGTAACACATTTCTACAAATCCCCAAATTTAGACTTGACTTCCAAGAGGATTAAGTGCGCCAAACTCATGGGGCTCTTAAATATTTTTATTTCACCAACACTCAAATAGGGCCATGGAGCCACATTTGATCAAAGTTTGATGAAGGGGCCCCCATATTGTTGTTGATTTTGTACTGAATTACATAACTATCACTGTACACGGTGAGATAGCCATTCTTCTACTTTCTCTTACTGAGGTAATCTCTATTGAATTAAAATCACAGTGAAATCAAATTATTCCTCATTTTGCCGGGGTCCCCCTCAAGCACCCCTGGGGATCCCCGGAACCCACTTCAGGGATTCACTGACATTTTTCCTTCACGCGCCCCCGAGCTGCTTTAGCGTCAGGACCTCGGACAGCGACCGCAGCGGCAGCGTTGCCTCGCCGTTTAGCGGCAGGTCGGTTTCAGCACCACGGACAGCTCCGCCAGCCACAGCGACCTCAGCAACGGTCGCTGGCTCTCACAGCGGGACTTCTCCAACGTTTTCACGCCACAGACCCTCAAATTATACACGCAGCAGGCCACGGACTCCCCCATTAGATACCATCTTATCCCAGGGAAGATTTCGTATTGATTTTGTATTGCTTTATATAGCTGTCTACACTGTAGGTAGGCAGATAATACTGGCCAGAGTGAAGCCTATAATTAGAATAGTCATACTTTCTGTAACAGTGCAGAGTTCCTATTCCTCGTTTTGCTGGAAACCCCATGGATTGCCCCTCCAGGAGCCCTGGGGGCCCTGGACTCTACATTGAGAACCACTGTCATAGAGGCACTGCAATGCCTATTTGATAAGTCGGAATGGATGCTGAATCTGAAGGCTACACAAGCTCGTGAAATTGTCCAGAGTCGTATTATGAGCACACTTCATCACAAGGATAGCAATGCTGAATAGGCCTCTTTGAACTCCTATTTACCTGACTCCTACTCCTTTGACGCCAATCTATCCCAGGCATTTATTCCTCTTGCTCAAATGGACCTGTTTCTCTTCTCTCTCTTCCATCCTCTCTGTTTGGTCACTATTCTCTATCAAATTCTCCACTATCTGCATGTTCGGCTGCTCGGCATCTCCCATCTGCTCTCCATATTCACCGTTGAGCAAGCGGAGGAGGGAACGCGAGCCGAGGAACGGAAAAAGGCATCACCTATTTACTCAAAACCGAGAATCGTGCGGAATGCAAAATAGACTGTCTTCCTACTGACAGAGGGGAGAGGAAGGGAGAGAGAGAGGTTGCAGGGAGGAGTGAAGAAGAGCAAGTAGCTATGGAGTGGGAGAGTCACGGTCGGTGATTGAGAAGTAGGAGTAGAACAGGAAATGGAAGATGCATAAACAGAAGAAAGATGGTATTTAGACAGAAAAGAAGACATAATTTGAGTGTGTGTATGTGTGTGTGTGTGTGTGGGGGGGGGGGGGTAGGAGAGAGAGCAGAAAGTGTGCACATCAGGAGAGTGATAATCTGGGCCCTGTGTCTATTTCTGTGTCCTTTCAATGCCGGTGTGATTTCCTTCTCTGTAGTAAATCATCTGTTTGGAGGCTCATTTTCTTATCAGGCATCAATCAGACTCCCATTTCAACAACTAACAACCTGTTAAGAGAGCTTGTGTGCATATGTGTGCCCGTGTGTGTGTGTGTGTGTGTGTATGCACCCCCTTACACATTAGGATGATTAGGCTAAAGTGTGGACAAGCAGGTCATTAGCTAGCTCAAAACGGGCCACTGAGAGAGATGAGGTGTATGTGTGTGTGTGTGTGTGTGTGTGTGTGTGTGTGTGTGTGTTTGCACGTGCACAGCTTTCAGATGAGGCAAGTGGTTTGTCCTCATGAGTTCCTTCATTTCCCCCACCCACTGGCTGATGTGTCACCCTGCTTCTCTCTCTCTTTCTCTCTCTCTCTCTCTCTCTCTCTCTCTCTCTCTCTCTCTCTCTCCCTCTCTTCTTCTCTTTCTTCTTCTGTCTTCCATCCATCCTGCCACCTCCCCCCTTCCTCCTTCCTCCTCTCTGGTGATTCACACTGTCATCTGTCTCCAGATGGCCAGAGCTCTGTCACTGGGCTTTGTCATGCTGATCACAGCCACGCACTGACACACACACACACACACACACACACACACACACACACACACACACACACACACACACACACACACACACACACACACACATCGAAACACACGGTCACTAATTTACGCACACGTGCAGATGCACGTGAGTAGACACACATTCATTCACAGCCCCGAAAAAACACACGCCTGTGAGTGCACACACACACACACACACACACACACACACACACACACACACACACACACACACACACACACACACACACACAGACTATTTTCTATTCTATTTTACATGCACATGCACACAGAGGCACCCAATGACAAACTGGACCATGCAGTCCTCATGGACTCACAATGTGAAGCACATTTGCAGACTTCTTTGATTTAAGTGGCACTCAGTGATATGATGAGGGTTATCCAATTCATTTTCAGTGAAATTCAATTGCTTCCTCTGCTATTCTATCATTATTGAACACTTAACAAAGGTACTTGAGGTTGATGGAATTGTCATAGTTAAATAGTTTGTGCTCATTCCACATCCTCCCATACATTGTTGCTACTGAATAATATGCTACTGAACCAAAGGATTTATGTATCTGAGGGACAGACATACATGTATGTACATGTGCACACACACACACACACACACACACACACAGATAATGTGTGAGGACATGGTGATGGTGGTACCTTAGAAATTGAAGAGGAGGACTTCTGATTGGAAGGTTAGCCAGTTCAAATCCCAGGCTAGCAAAGAAAAGCTGAGTGGAGAAAATGCATGAGGATAATGAATATCCTTACTTCCCTTGACATTTACCAGCAATGTGCCCTTGAGCAAGGCACTACATTTATTCCTTTTTTATCCTTTTTTTTTATCCTTTACTTATCCAGGGAAATTTGACTGAGGTCCACGCTTTTTTTCAGCAACGTCATGCTTCACACTCACACAGCACCACACATTTACACCTCAATAGAGAAGGGGGGGATTCAGTGCCTTGCTGAAGGGCACCTTGCCAGTAGTTGTTGAGGGAGGGGTGATTGTTACTCATCCACACCCACCCACACCCTTGGATTCAAACCACGGATATTCCGGTCACAAGCATTCGCTCCAGCGAAAATGCTAAGTGGCTAACAATAGACGTCTGTGTTTGTGCTGGGCGGCTCCCAGCTGTGTGAATGTGAAGCAGGGCTTTGCTGGAATATAACATGCAGGCGCTGTCAATCTCCCCCTGGATAAATCCAGTCCCAAGATAAATAAATAACCAGGAACGTACATCTCTCTGAGCCGTCTATGCCAGCAAAGTTGTACATCTTGATTCTTTTCACCCAGCCTGAATTGTCCTTTTCTTGTTCCTGTTAGACATGGGAATCTGCTCCAGCTACTGTAAATCCCCAGCAAGTGAGACTGAGGTTGATGCCCTGTCTGTCTCGTAGAGAAAGAGAGCGCCGTCGGGGGTTTCTTTAGCTTTCTGATTTACACCGCTCTTATCAGATATCAGTGATCCTAGAGATTGAAGATTAGATTCCAGGCAGAAGGTATCTCGTCCTTGTCCTTTCCTGTATCACTCCTCTCTCTTTCTCTCTAGCCATTATATAGGCAATCTGTCAGGGGTGTTTCTTTAGGGATGGAAGCAGAGACATGGTGTGAAGAAAGGTGGTGTGTGTGTGTGTGTGTGTGTGTGTGTGTGTGTGTGTGTGTGTGTGTGTGTGTGTGTGTGTGTGTGTGTGTGTGTGTGTGTGTGTGTGTGTGTGTCTTATAGGACCAGTTTGAGTTTGGATCTCAGGCATTAATGACTTTCTGAAGAAGAAAATATTTGGTGTTCAATTTTAAAAGGGTCCATATTTGTTTTAGTTTTAGAGTTTGGGCCAAGGATTAAGAGGCATATAAGCTATAAGCTAAGGGCATATAATTGTGAGAGTTTTTGTAAGGGTGCATGGAATGTGGCCAAAGTATAGTAATAAATCATGTGTGTGCATTTACCTGTTTTTGGTTTGTATGTGCTGAAAATGTTCCAATGCAAGGCAATGCATCTGCAATGCAATGACTCAGCAGTAACGGGTCCTCTCGTTTGAAATCACACTCTCTGATTGAAGTTCATCCATCAGAGTAACAAATCCAATGCATTCATTGTGATCCTGGCCTAAGATTGATACGCCCGACCTTCGTGGCAGGTTAGGATTTTAGGTGAAAGGTTAAAGTGCACAGGGGGAGGTATGAAGCTGAAGTGTGGCTGATGGATCATCTGCTGCCCATCTGTAGTGGTCTGTCTCTACGTGATGGAGAAAATAGTCCTGTTGGGACGGTCATGACCTGACCTTTGGATCAGAGCACACTCTAGGGTTTAATATAGCCACATTGTTCACAGGGGAACGAATGCATTTGAACACACACACACACACACACACACACACACACACACACGCGCGCGCGTGCACACACATACAGATCGATACATTTGTCCAGGATGATCATCTCATCTCATGATTAACACGTCCGTTATTACATTACTGCAACTGCTGCTGATGACCTGAGAAAGTGCATTCTTCACACAAGACATTTGGTGGCCGGAATTTTTTTTTTGAATGGAAATATACGACAGGATGTAAGAAGGTTTGGCACTCCAACATCGGTCGCGTCTAACGCTCCTGAAAGAGCTCAGCAGCGAGGAGAAAGAACTTTTTCACACATTACCGTCACACATAGCTGTGTACCAGGGAAAACCGAGAGAGAGAGAGAGACCTCTGAAGTTGAAGTGTGTGTGCATGTGTGTGTGTGTGCTTGTTTATGAAGAAAGAAAAAAAGATTTGTCTTTGTGTGTGGTATCTTTTCCCTGTTGTCATGGGAACACCAAGTAGCTACCATGATAGGAACGGCGAACAGGCATCCTTGAACACCACATTTCTCTTATTCTTCTCTTTCACTCAAAGACACACGGACAAATATGTGCATGCAAACACAAACACACACACACACACATACACACACACACACACACACACACACACACACTTCTCCAGGCCTTCAGTTTCACAGTGTGTTGTGTGGGTGGTCCATTTCTATCGGCGCTGAATAAACTCTCCCACAAACACAGAGGTCTCTCTAAAAGGAAAGAACATCAACCGTAAGATGCCTTTCATTCTGAATGGACTATTTTCTATTGATCAGCTTGAAGCCTGGATGCGTGGGGTGCTGAGCAAACAGGGGAACAGGAGTTGTGCGCGGTAGCACTGACTTGTCATAGGGCTGTCGAAAAAAAACCCATGTTGAGGGAATGAGCAAAACCTAGCCAAAATGATGACATGATGGCGAAACAAAATATTATGGGTCTACTCTCGACTGGATATGTGTTTGAACTGCGTGTGGGTGTTTGTTTGAGTGGGCAGTTATGTTACGGGGCCCCTTTTGGCTTTGCCTGATAATGCTGCTGGTTAAATATGACCCAGCTGGAAGGAACTGCCTGCCCTCCCCCGCCCCCCCCCCTCCTCTTCCTCTCTGTCTGAGAGAACACACGCTCCATTGTGCGTACTTAGCCAGCACTGATAACAGGCATGAGTGTGTGTGTGTGTGTGTGTGTGTGTGTGTATACGTGTGTGCATTTTTACATGTATGATTTGGATGATGACGAGCTTTTTTTGGTTATATATTTAATCCTTCTAGCTGTGTGTGTGTGTGTGTGTGTGTGTGTGTGTGTGTGCCAACTGTGGGTTGCACGGGCGTCAACAGTTCCCTGCATTCTACTTGTGTGCGCTGTGGACGTTTGAGCGAGTGTATGTCAGTCCATGCATGCAAGCATGTGTGTGTGTGTGTGTGTGTGTGTGTGTGTGTGTGTGTGTTGGTTGTAAGTGTACCTCCAGTGCATCCCAGTTCAATCGTGTGCATCGCTTCATGTGTTCATATACCGGAATGCCATGCCATGCTTTGAGTTTGGTGCCTTTGCAATGCATCCGGTGTTCTGCCCTTTCTCTGGGAGCAATGTTTACTATTCAGTGCTGTGGAAACAACATGGGGTTGGGGGGTGCTAAGTGTGGGCAAGTCACTAGTGCCTTCCACTGCATTTGGCTTGTCTATAATGGCGGACTGTGTCGCCCTGGCCCGGGCATTAGCCTAACGTATGGAGGTGATTGGGATCGCCGAGCTCATCCATTTCCATTTTAATGGCGGCCATCTTGAGGTTAATTTGGACATGATGCGGTCAAGGCATGCATACGCACTGACGCGTTGAGAGACAAATAGTGGTGCTGAGAGGCTCTATGGGGCGGAAGGGTTTATCTTTCCACTAGGGAGGCAGTTACTGGCACGCACACGCTTGAACACACACACACACACACACACACACAAAAAACATTGTGGGTTGTTTGAGGTTGGCTCTCATGGGAGAGTCTATATGTGATAGCGGGTATTTTTGTTACTGAATAAACCCGAAGGAACCTGTTATTTGCTTCAAGACAAACCCCCGATTTGCAACAATGGCATCCTCGGTTTGTATCCATAAGTTCCTTCATACAATGTGCGGAGGCTTTATGCTGTCTCTTCAGGGTGGGCAACAAGCACAAGCAGAGCATTTTAGCTACATGATGTTCAGTCAAAAGTACCTTTTCTAACCATCAACCACCACCAAGAAAAAAGTTTGATGGACTGATCATACAAGACATAAGAAGTAAGAGGCATATTCTATTCCAGAGAGAAAGGACGGGGCTGTCTGTCAGTCCGTCTTTCATCCAAGGTGAACTCGAGGTCAAGAGAAGGGACACGAGTGGGAGTTCGGTAAGGGATAAAGAAAGAGTATTGGCAATATTGTTTGCGCCTCTATGGTATTATGTGAATGTAGCGGTGGGATTGTGTTAGCGAAGAAGCAATTTTCCCCATTGAGAGCTGTTTTATTGTGTACAGTCTAACCAGTATGCAGTGGCGCCGCATAGAGATCTGACAGTATACAGCCGGCTCAGTCAAGGTGTCCCAGGGAATGTGCTTTATTGGGAGGATTACACACACTTAGCGTGCAGACAACACACGCACGCACACACACACACACACACACGAGCGAAAGCATCCTTCCAAACAGACCTCTAGGATTCGCGAACAGTGCAGATTTAGCGCTCGCACGCTGTGAATGTCACACCGGGCGCCTGTGACCTCAGCAGGGAAGGGCAACGAGATGCAGAAAATAGGTTCAAAAATCTCTCACGCTACACTTCCTCTCCCTCTTTCCAACTCATTTACTCTCGCCGGTTGTTGCTTTACCTCTCTCATTGACCCTCCGACACCCTCTGACTTTCATTAACCTTACTCCTCCTCCCTCTGTTTTGCCGTTGCTGTATTTTCATTCCGCCGGTTTTCGTCCCTCGTCTCACCTTTTGATTTTAAAATTCTTGTCCCCCAAAAACGATTTGTTTTACTGTATGTTCGTACATTCAGCCAGTCAGCTCTATCAGTCCCCGTCTCTTTCCCTGTGTCTATCTGTCTCTCTCTCTCTCTCTCTTTGTCTCCTTCCTTCACTCTAAGGGGTTGCTGTCCCGCTGGAGTACAACACAGCGACCATCGATTCATCAAAGTGTCGCAGCGTGCTGCCGCAGCTCGCTATGCCCGCCGCTAAACAACTGCCCTGGCAAAGCAAACAATACCTCCTAGACACACACCCACATAATACACACACACACACACACACACACACACACACACACACACAAACACATAAAGGTAGTCCCCGGAGTACAGGTCCGGCAAAGTCACACCTTTCCCTCTACACCAGTTTGGACGCAGCTAGTGCCAAGTGGATGCTGCCATTGGCACAGCGAGGATAAGCAACATCCGCTCAATGAACATTTACAGACATCAGCAACAAGCATAGTTTAACGTTCCAACGCAAGCCAACCACTCCCACGAACACGCTATGGATGCGTGTAATCAAAGGTACACACAAGATTCCAGCTCGATTCCCAAAACAAGTGTGCGATTCTTCTCGTTGCTGAAGCTGCATTTTTGCTACAATTCCTTCTTTATTCACTCGATGCACGCCCTTAAAAAAAAAAACGCGACCTTCTTACTTTGTGATTTTTGGCGGTGGTGTAGCCAGGACTAAGGCTAAAACAGCACGGCCAGCAGTCTGTTTATGGGGTCTTTATGTGTGTGTCAGTGGGGTCAGCTACAGGATGGGCTCTTCGCAGCAGATTTACACCCATGGGGCCTCGGAGCAGGTCACCGGCTCCCAGCAGCTAATTTCATAATGCACCCGGGGGAAGAGGGAAGTTACGGCCCCAAATAATTCAAGCGAGCCCCGAGCGGAGGGTTTCCGCTTTGACAGGCGTGTCAAAGAACAGAGAGGGTTGGACTTTACCTCTGTTTATCTCGCTCGCTCGGCAAACTTTATTTTGTAGGTAGTCGTTCCGTTGTCGTGATTTATTTCCTCTAATGTCCGGCGGCGCGTGAGATCCAGGGACAAAGCGAGTTCGTTTCTGTCTCACAACCTGTCCCGGCAAACATTTTGACGTCGACGTTTGACAGGACGACATTGAAAACACGTATTTAGACGTAAGCTGACACCTGCATCGTTTGGTGAAATAAGGAACTAAATATCTTTAGTGTCTTTCAAACATTAAACATAACTCAGGTAACTTTTAGTAAGTTGCCCAGATCATGATGAGATCAGATGGATAATCCAATAGTGTGGTGTTGCATGCATGGTTCGCTCATTAGGGTTGGGTTGGAGCGATCTGTGGCCCAGTGTGATACCTGTTCATGGGGCTCAAAACCCCTGGCATCGCCCCTGCTTGCTGCCACTTAATCGCTTCCCTGTCCCCCTCGTTCCTGCCTCTGTTCACTGATAACTGCACAATACAGCAAAAACGTCTGGCCGAAATCCTCCACATCGCTATGTCCTAATGCAAATCAAACTTGATGATGTTGTGAAATGGTCCTTAATGCACACAATCCGCAAAAATGGATTTTCAAGTGAATCATGTGTGTTTTTCTCCAATTAAAGTCTGAAAAATGTTGCTGGATGCAGCTAAAAAACAACAGCTGTCAACAGCAGACTAGCGCATGCACTCACAACCAGTAGACGAGACTACTGTAATGGTCTTTTTTTAGTTGCCTCCCGACAAACAGCTGTGCGGCGACTGCAGTTGATTCAAAATGCCGCTGCAACGAGTTCATACTGGAACTAAAAAAGACTGAACACATCACACCTATTCTCAGATCTCTGCATCGGCTCCCAGTCAATACCAGAATTGAGTTTAAGATTCTGCTACTCGTATAGAAAGCTCTAAATGGCCTCGCACCGCAGTATATATAAGACATGCTTTTCAGATATGGACCAGCAAAAACTCTTAAGGTCCGCAGGTCTGTGGAAAGCAGGAATACCCTGCCTGAGGACCTGAGAGATGCTCCAACATGATGAACTCTTAAAAGTAGATTGAAAACATTTATTTTTACCACAGTTTATGAGTTTCATTTTTTACATTTTAATGTAAATACATGCTCTGAAATGTGCTGTACAAATAAAGCTTGGCTTGACTAAAAGCACAGTAGTAGTTTCTTTTTCCCCAGATTGTTTGTGTCATTATCGATTTCAGAGGTGTTTGCTTGGCACAGGTGCTACAAAAAAAAAAAAGTAGGATTCAGCAGCTCTCAGGCAGGCTCAGTACACTTATTCTCCATCATAGATTTTTGTGCTTCAGTTAATTTTACCCATAAAACACCTGCCTAGTTTTTTCCACATATAGTATCTCAATAGGTACAGCATGCTGCACCCCCTCATAATGGATGCAATGCGATTACACGTGACAGTTTTATCCCGGACTCGCAAACTTTGGTGTCCTTTGCCACGTTTCAGCATTTTCACTTCAACTGGCAACCCTGATGAAGGCTTCCTATGAACCTCGCCTCATAACCTCAACCTTCTTGGCGGTGCTTTGTAATACAACCTCATTGCCTATGTACAAGAAGTCCACTTTGACCCCTATCAAACTCCTGCCATCCAGCTGTTGTGTAACGCCATCGATTTGTGCTTGTCTGATAGAGGCCCCGTAATGAAGGTGATGATGAGGAGATTATTGACCGGGTCCTGTCTGTGGAAATTAGGTAGGAGAGGTGGATGCAGAGGTTTTTTACCTGTATATTAGTATTGACCTGAAGGAGTTCACCGGGTCCATCTAAAGGCTTTAATGCTGGGTGAAAAAAATTAAACAGCAGTAGCTCTTTGCTTTGATTGATTTTTGTTCTTCCCTCCTGTCATCTTGAGGATATGAGGATAGAGGATAGAGGATATAGGCTAGAAGAGGAGATCTAGGAATACACAGCATATGATGTAGTTTTTTTTTTTTATTGCTGCTAATCTCATCGTGCAAAATTGTTTACTAAGAATGCATGACAGCACTTTGCAAACTGGAGAGCTGGCAACTCCAAAGGCAAAACCAAAGTGAAGTCAAGTGGCCGGGGGTTCAAGTGTCCCACACATTAGCATCTATCGGAAGAGGTCATGTATGAAGGGCCGAAAAGTGACGGCTGAAGGGGCCCGTGCTCGTTTTTTGACAAGGCGGGCCCTGGGGAGTCAACAGTGGCATGATGGATAGATACACTCTGGCTGGAGATGCTATTATCCTTCCGCTGCTGACGCCGTCCGTCCAAGTCCGTCTACTCTCCCTCCCCCTTCAATCTCCTCTCTTCCCCTTCCCGCAACCCAATCGCAATTCGTTTTTTTTTTGGCGTGTTACCTGGAACAAAAAGCGAATATTGGCTTTTGTTTGTTTGTGTGTGTGTGAGCTAGTGTTTTTACCAAATATCCTCAACAATAGGCGCCATTATTGCTTCGAGAAAGAACTCAGCGTTCTCTTCCCTGGGTGACTGAGGATCATTCTGTCATTTTGGCATTGTGTCATTTTGTACCGCCTTGAAAAATAAACACCTTCAGGTTTCAAAGGTTTGCTATGTTAGTGAACAAAAGAGAATGGGATGACAACAGCCCCGGGTCTTTTCTTTTTTTTTTGCTTGTTGCCTTGCCTTCATGCTTGGTGCATGATTACCTGTAAGTCCTTCCTGGTTTGCAGGCATGAGCTCCCATTTGGGAGTGAAAAAAATATGGGATTGTTATATCCATCGGGGAGCACACACACACACAGAAGCTGCATGTTTTACAAACTTTCAATATTAGGATACAATACAAAATTTCTCAGAGGAATTTTACAAAGGAGTCTTCACTTTCACAAGCTCCAAAAGCTGCAATGTGTTTGCTGAAGATTCTTGTTGTTTTTAATGCCCTTTATTAATGTCTACAACCATTATAGCTCATGTCCGTGCAATGATTTATCTCTGGTGTTTAGAAAAAAAAAAATCTACTCTACATGTGTTGCATTGTTTGTTTTTCTGAAGAATATGGGTTATGCAGATAACAGATGTCCTCCAATTATACTCCCCTAATTATATTTGAATCAGGCTGCATTGTGATTCAGGTCTGCGGCGGAAGCAAACAAAAGGGAAAATACGCAACATTTGTATAAATAGCATGTACCCTTGCATGACGTTCTCATTTGCTCCCTCTATTCGGATATTTTTCTATTTTGTGAGCATAACTGCACTGCTATGCTGATTTTGCAAAAAAGGGGGCGATATTTCGGATCTTTAGATCACGGCACATGATGAGCTGGATTCATCCTTAAGCTGCCAGGCTGGTTCTAATATGTGTCCAAAATGTGATGATGCTTTTATTCTCCGTCTGTCGTCTGTCAGCGGTAGACTGACAGGTAACCCCGCTCACGTGTAGCAGTATGGGGGGGGGAAAAAAAAAACTTTGACATTATTAACCTTGTTGTGTGTGTGTGTGATGAGGGAGACAGGGGATCGTGGGGGAGATCATCACCGCCATCGCCACCCGAGGAGCTCTATAATCACATGAATGCTTTATTAACAACAGGGTGGCAACACATGCAGACACCCATGCAAACATGGATGCGCTCACACACACACACACACACACACACACACACACACACACACACAGACACCATACTTTAATACACAAAATAGAAGCAGAGTCATCACATCATGGATTAATTGGGACAGAATCTCTACCATTGATTAAAAATCGTGACTGACTGCTCATGATCAGCCAATGACGGGTCATTTAGCCCCTCACACACACACACACACACACACACATACACACACACACACACACACACATCCTATGTACTGATGGATGGCGTCACACACAGTTATTAAAATTTCAGATTGAGTGCAGTACTTTACGAGTGGCCGCTGACAAAAAATGCAAAAGTGCAATTAACGTGGCAGCAAGTGTGTGCGCGCGTATGTGTGTGTGTGTGTGTGTGTGTGTGTGTGTGTGTGTGTGTGTGGAGCATACAATGGCATGGATTTGGCAAAATTGACCACATTAATTATGTCTCCTCTCCTCTCCTTTCCTCTCCTCTCCTTCCCTCTCTTCTCCTCTCCTCTGACGTTGTCATGTGCTAACGTGGGAACCTATTACTAATGTGGTCAGTGAGTGAACGAGTGTGTAATGATGGAGGTGGGAGTGATGGGGGAAGGCTGGGAGAGGGTGAGCCATTTAGCGCCGCTATTTTAATGACACACACACACCGCACAACTGGACGGATAATGGATGTTGCAGCACTCTTCGACTGTGTGTGTGTGTGTGTGTGTGTGTGTGTGCCTTTGCACACTTGGACATAGGAGATCGCCCTTTATTGGGTCTAACGCCTCTAACTTCCTAGCACATCCTATTGTAATGCCTCGAAATTGTTACACTGTTACTCACTCTTTTTTTTTTCTACCTCTCTACAGCTCAGAACTGCAGTTACACACTACACAATCCCAATGGGACGATAGAGAGCCCCGGCTACCCCTACGGGTACCCCAACTATGCCAACTGTACGTGGGTGATCGTGGCGGCAGAACACAACCGGATACAGCTGGTGTTTCAAGGCTTCGCCCTGGAGGAGGACTTTGACATCTTGTCGGTGTACGATGGGCCTCCCAGCCCTGGGAACCTGCGGACACGGTAAGGACGCCCTGTAGCTTCGATTTCTTTGTGTGTGTTATTGATGTTTTTGAGTGAAAACTTCATAACTTTCTTTTTGGTGATTTCTAGCTTCATCAATAATGTCGTCGACGATTTAGAATGTAAAGGTTTTTCTAATTCCTAGTTGAAGACTGTTGAGTGGTACAAGGTTTTTTCTTCTGTAGGAATGTTGGAGTTTGCATTTACAGTGCCTTGCAAAAGTATTCACCCCCCTTGACTTGCTGTGCTAATGTTATTTCAGAACATTTCAGAACACATTTACTTGGAATAGCGTGCTTTGCATAGATCTCAGACAGAAAATCCCTTCAAGGTGAAAACAAAATTGTTGAAATTTATGTGGAGAATTAAAATAACAGAGCAATCAGCAATTCTGATTCTGAACATTGGTTTCCTTTCAAACATTTATTAAAGTTTTTCTTGCTAACTTTCTTGCTGAGTCCCTTCACTAGATCTTAATGGGACTTAATGGGATCTTAGGGTGTAGGGTGGACTCTCCATCATCACTCTTAAACACAGTATGGGATATATGGTTCATCTATGGATGACTTTACAGTCCAGGTCTTGAAGTTGAATAAAAATAAAAGTTTAAGAAAATAACAAGTTTAAAAGACAAGACAAGGTTAAAAAACACCTCAAAGGAAACCAATGTTCACAATACAATCCAAACATGACATCTGAGTAATGGTAATCCCAAATGTTGAACACAATTTTGCTAGTGTGGCAATTTATCCTGAACAAAGCAAAGGGGTTGAATACTTCCACATAAATTTCAATACTTTTCCACATTGTTTTTTTGCATAGAACTCAGACTAAAAATCCCATAACTTAATAGACACTGCGTTGCTAAAGGTCAGGTAATGTAACCTTTTAAGCTTCATTAAGACTAAAAGCCAAAATTCACACTAAAATACAAAACAGATCTTTCTGTTATCCTGGACAATTTTGTATGTGATGATGAATCAAATGCTCTCTTCCACAGACAGACTGGCAAAGAGCCAAGACTATAATCAGTGATGTTTTTTTTACGAGACACTTTCTGGAGCGGATCCACTGACAGTTAACAGGAGGCTGACCTTGTGGAACTGTGGACGGTTTCCACAAGGTCACTGGCAACGTGGACGCATTTTGTGGTCCGGAGCCACTAGCAAAAAAAAAAAGAAATTAAGCTCACTTGGGTGTAAAAGCTCAAACAAACAGTCAGACAAACTCAGTCTAGCATACGACCATCGATTGATCCGCTTCAGAAAGTGTTTCCTGATAACGTCGCAAAAATTGCAATATTGGCTCTCTGGGTTGTCGCTTGGACGGGACTCGTTCGCGCTCCCAGATTTCATTTAAATTCACAAATTTTCAGCCGCCCAAGATCATAAAAATAAACACTCAACTTCTATTTGAAGACCGAAACCTTTTTTATTCAATATCACCATAAAATTGCGTTGTTAAAACTATTGTATTGATGCGTTTGTGCATTTCGGGGAACGATGCCTTGTCGTGCAATTTTCAGAGCCCCTTGGCAGTCATACTCACCATCATAAAATCATCACATATCACCATGCAGGATAGCTACTGTACATTACTGCCAAATTCGGATCAGATATAGCGACACTAAAGCTGCTCTTGCTGTTGTCTTAAGAAAGGAGCTTGCGTTTGTTTGAGGCCTGGCAAATTGCTACATGCAAGCGGTGCGCGAGCGTCAGAAGACAGACGGAGAGGAATATTTTTAGGAGCTTTTGTTATTGACACTGTTTTGAATCTCTCTTTCTCGGGCTCGCTCTCTTTCCCTGTCGATGCATCTCTCTCTCTCGCCTTCCTTCCCTCCCTCCCTGTTTCTCTCTTTCTGTGCCAGTGGCGTCCTAGCTGCATCTCCCCGCAGAAAGGGAATGAAAGAGGGAGGAAAATCCATTATGGATCAGCGTTGTGCCACTCTCCTCACCCTTTCTCCTATTTGGACCTCTGGGCTCTGTTGTATATTGATACTCCAGCGGGAAAACGGAGGAATAGCGCGCTACTCTCTCCGTTCAAACACTTTGAAACTAAGAAAGCGAGAGAGAGAAAGAGAACGATAATAAGAAAATAGAAAAACAAAAACAAAAAAGTGGTAGAGCGAGAGAAAGATAAAGGGGTGTTTTTTGTTTTTGTGTGTGTGCGAGGAACACAAAGCCTCTGTAGATTGTTTGTTTGTTTGTGTTGGACCAGAGTTCCTTGCTTTTCAAAAGGAGGCATTTTGTAAAAGTGAGACTTCCTGGTTTATCTATCTATCAGCATATGCTCACTCACTCACACACACACACACACACACACACACACTTCTACACAGCACAAAACAAATACACACACACACACACACACACACACAAAAAGGATGCAGATTTTTGATAATTCAACCCTCCCCTCGCTCTCATCTCCCTCTTGTGTCAAAAGTAATTTTCTCTCCATCTCTCTCTCTCTCTCTCTCTCTCGCCCCTCTTCAATTCTCCCTTCATTTTCACCTCACCTAGTTTTTTTTTAATAAATATCTTATCTTTTTTTCTGCCCGCTCTCCATTTTGCGTCCTCCATGCTGTGTTTGCTGAATCCGATCAATCTTTTATGCATGCCTGGCTATAGGTTGTAGGACTGGCTAGCGGAGTATTTCCTTTGATGTCGAGGAGGAGTCATCGACAGTGAATATTTTAATATTGTTTTCAGTAAAGAACCGAGCCGCGATTCAAATGATCACGATTGATGTTCCCTTTTGAATCAGACACGTTTCTTTAAGTGGTGTTTATTTATTAACGAATTCATTCATTACGGTTGGAGCAGGACGAGACGATCTGCCTGCGAATCAGTCGTGCTACGTATGTGTCGCCAGCGTTTGTGCGCGCCTTATGAGTCAAGGTAAGCTGGAGGAGGCAGATTCACTCCTTGCATGTGAGTCAGTCTGTCGCTGCAGGATTTCGACTAAACGTTCCAATCCCGACTGAGATCTCCTTCATCTGGGAGGGAGAAAGAAAGGGAGAAACTATAAAGAGTGTAGTGATTTGTCCCAGTTTGTAAACACAAGCTGCCAACGGTATTTAATTGCTGCTAGTGGAACGGAGTAGCTTCCAGACATGGTGTGTGTGGCGGTTAAGTGGTTCAGACCCCTGCCTCTTGGAACCACTTGAAACCACTTGGAACCGCTGGAACTGGAGTCCTCTGTTTTTTGGGGGAAGATACTCGGAACACAGCTTATTTTTTACATTGAATCGAGTGATGTTGAACTATGGCAAAGCTACACACTCCAACAAATACCAGTCAGAAACCATCGAGTCTGGATGTGAACGCAAACCAACCAACCCAATTTGAGTTGATAATTGATTAAGAGTAAAAAAAAAAAAGTAAAAAATGAACAATTAAAAAATTCTTCTTTCCTTCTTTCTTTTATACTCAGAAATAGATGGTAGCTACCGTTATCTACACCATAAAATGACAGCAATGACAATAAACAAACTAAAACACCTGATTCAATTCAGTTGAACTACCACCAAGCTACTGCAACATGTAGTTCAATTATTCATTTGTTAGATTGTTGTGAAACTATCCGTCAAAAAAGCCCTGAAAGACGGAAGACGTTGAACCCCTTCCTCTTTGCAAGTCACTCTGGATAACAGCATGAATGTTTTTTTTTGTTTTTTTGGCACCTCTGACAGAAATTCTACAGCCCATCCCGAATTAGCTAATGCAACGGTGTCACATTTTACCTTGTAACTGCCAATCTGAGTACTTACTTAGGTGTGTGTGTGTGTGTGTGTGTGACGGCATCTCTCTTCGTCTTCTCAGTGAATGAAGTGACGGAGTGGCGGAATGGAGGAGGAGGAGGAGGAGGAGGAGGAGGAGGAGGAGGAGAGAGACTTAAGGCCTGGCAGTCTGGCAGAGGGGCGGGGAAGCGAGGGAGGAGAGGAGGCGTGGAAGGGACAGATTTTCAGCCTGAGGGATAGATAAGACCTAAATAAGGAGCACTGGAGTGTGGTGTTGGGAGTGGCGTGAACACCAAACTCACTCCGGCGCTGTGAGAATAGTGTGGGTTTGTTAGTTAGTTTGTGTGCGAGTGTGTTTGAGAGAGAGAGAGAGAGAGAGAGAGAGAGAGAGAGAGAGAGATAGTTAGGTTAGAATGGAGCCCATCCTAGCAAGCTTATTCAGTGTCAACAAAATAAAGGTTTATTGGGATTCAGATAAAATGAGAAACACTACACACACACACACACACACACACACACACACACACACACACACACACACACACACACACACACACACACACACACACACACACTATTAGATTCTACCCATTTGCCCTTTTATATGCTGAGTAAATAGGCCTATGGAAACTGCACTGGGTGTTGGAGACCCATTATCCCTGTCACTGTCAACTGTATGAGGTTGCCGATTGTAAGAGCGAGAGAGAAAGAGCATTAGGTACGTACCTGCATATTGCCTCTGCCTGCAGCTCTAGCGCTTTCATGTGAGCTAAATAAATCTACAATCTCAAAGCATCCTTTGCAGAGACATTCCAGTACTGTTTTTAAAGGAACGTACTGAGTTTTTGGGGAGATTAACCCCATCCACGTGTCCACAGATCCCAAACTGCTCCATGCTAACTCTGGAGGATACACTATGTTCAGTGATAGTAGATGACTAGCGTTTTCCAAAGTAAGAAGACTGACCTTTAAGTAAAAACTATTAATATGTGGCCTGTAGATGTATTCATTTTAGAAATGAAATAGCATTAACTCAATGTGACTGATGTAGCCATTTGTTGAACTATGTCAGATGAGCAGCCACATATTCAGTGTGCAGTGATTTTTCAGCTGTACACAGTCTCCCATTGGCCATCACTTCCTTGGGAAAGAGTGAAAGAAGACCCTGGTCGTTCAAAACACTACTTTTCTATCATATTTCATGTACGTTTTACCAATCTCCCACACAAACCCTCCAGACGTCCTCAGCATTTAGGTTCAGAGCTGCTTCGAGTTCTCATTTTCTCGCTAAAGTGTGACCATGGAACACCGGAGACTCGGTATTACTTATTCTGCCTGTGCGAACGTGTACCGGGACAGTCGATGAGTCGAGCTCGCGAAGAAGCCGGTATCTGCGGGTCAAGGTGAGAGCCGGTGACGTACAACAGCGCTGCGTGGGTGAAAAGCTGCCAGGGCGATAAGTCTTTCTCGACTAAGGCCTCGGCCATCAATCTCTCAGCACATACTTTGGGTAATGACTACAGTACGTAGACGCTCTCGCGCTCACGTGTTGGACGTGCGTGTGCAATACACACAGCGTGTTCCTTCGCCTGTTGACACCGAGCTACACGTGCCTATTTGTTAAACATGCTGTGTGACGTTCGCGGTGTGTGTGTATGTGTACTGTATGTGTGTGTGTGTGTGTGTGTGTGTGTGTGTGAGATACGACTGACTGACATAGGGATTCATCTGTGCACAGTTTTATTTGCTTGTGGTGGTCATGATTGAATCTCATAAACACATCTGCACATGCACACACACACACACATAAGGGTTTACATACATGCATGCACATAGGCGTTTTCATACACACCCAAACAAATACACACACACACACACACCTTGGATTTATAGTTACTTTGAGTCTGGGCTGTAATTGTAGAAACTGCCACTTATCAGCACCTGCTTTAACGGCAGACCACTTAAAACAGGAGGAAGAGTGATAGTTTGTTTTTCATCATCTCACGCTGGGAAAAAAGTGAAACGATGCTGAGATTTATGGTACCTGCTCACCTGCGAGGCAGAATTATTAGGCCCTGTAAACCCAGATTAGAGAAATAATCAACTATATGGCTGAGGATTTATAACCCTACATCCTGGGTATCACTCATTGTGTGCATCACTATCGACACTTCCCCATCCCCGGCTCTATCCGTGTTTTTCAAAACGATACACCGGGGGCTGCTTCGGCAAAGACGTGAAACTAAACTATTTTTTTCTTCCGAAGGTCGTCAGTGATGCGTTCTTAATAAAGACGTGTCATTTTTTTAATACCTCTGTGCGTCTAGCCAAGTTTTTGGGAAGATCGGCCCATTGAGCATCGACTAACTTGTGGCGGCGCTAAAGCTAAATGCTAAGTAATCGCAAATATGCAGCCCAGTCTGGTGGTTTTATTTGCCAGACTGGTAAATGCGTTGGATGATGGGAGACGGAGTACAGCTAAAAATCACCGTGCAGTGGTTACTCACCTGAAAAAAAAATCCTACAGACCATATAATTGAAACCGCTAACACTTTTGAGAGCTAAAAGGTCAGACTTCTCTTTTTGGATAATGCTCGTCGCCTACTATTGCTCAATATAGTGTATGCTGAATGTGGGTGACCTGTTAGGCAACCGTGTGTGTTCGGTAGTTCCTTTTGATTTTTTCCGCCTTAGAATGACGCCTTCTGATTGTTGTAAAACTTCCATCGACACATTTGGGAGTTAGTAGTCCAACCATTTGCTGCAGTGAAATAACAGAAAGGAAGAAACAGTCTAGTCTAGTGGATCAGCATCTGTAAAGCATTTTGTTTTTCTAATGATTTTCGACAAGCTTCGGCAGCTACAGCGTTTTATTATCATTTATTATCAGATAAAGCTGTAGCTCTGTTTCCCTGCTTGCAATGCGACTCTTGCTTCGCTTAGACTTGATCCTTGAAAAAGGGCCTTCCTCTGCCCGACTTTTATATTCGATTCAGGTGACTGCAGCATCTAGGCTAGTTTTGATTACGCGCTTGTTCTTTTTTCATTGTTTTTCAGATAACCACTTTGACCTTCAGTTCTAGCACCATTTTAAAAATAAAAACAAATAACTGTTTTAAGAGTCTATCTATCTATCTATCTATCTATCTATCTATCTATCTATCTATCTATCTATCTATCTATCTATCTCCTAATCTCCCATAATTTACTGTCGGCCTGTTAACATAATACGTTCCACCATGTGTTGGGATGTATGTTGTCATTCACATATGTTGTTTTGACCCATTTTAATACAAATGTGTGGTTGTCCCCATGTTGAATGTACAGCCAGTGTGTTAGTTAAAGTAAACACAAAGCCCAAAATGAAGAACAAGTCAATTCACATGAGAGGATTGATCCTTACTGGTGTTAGCCGTAATCTTCCCAATGACAGGTAATGGGGCGCTGGATCACAGATGCTCTCCCTTGTGCACCATTTTTGTTCTGGCTTATTTACAGTTTTTCTCAATTGGTTTGGCTCATTTCTCAGTTCACATCCTCAAAGCTCTAGGTGCATTTGTCCAAACAGCTTATATACAGCACAACACCATAGCTCACCTGCAAAAGGTAATAACTCACCCAAAACATTTAACTCTTCAAAATAAAGTTATTGTCTCATATAATGCCCTCAAAATGAAAAAGTTCCTTTGGCATTGTGTAAACAATGGTGGTCAAAATGTTTAGATGTTGTGTCAGTATGGCAGTGGATCCTGGAATTGTTCCTTATATCCACATTTCAGTCTTCAGGCTATACATTATTTATAGCCTGAAACACAGTAAAGCTGGAGTGCTACACTGAAGACTCCTGTCTGTCTGGTCACAGATTTTCATCGACGTCACCCCTGATATTTTCCCTTGCGACGCACCGGGGGAAAAAAATCTTCTTGCATGCCGCAACCCTCCCCTGCAACTTTCAGCTGCGATGTCATCACAAGCAGCATCCATTGCAGCAAGCAGAGACATTTGGCCGATGATCATACACCTTCCACCTCCATGCAGAAAAATAATTCCTCAATTGGATTCAGGAATATGGTGGAAGGAACGCCATCGGCATCCTTTGGTGGACAGCAAACCATTCCCTGATCACATTATCCCACACAATTACAAAATTTGGCAAGTCATGCCTTACCAAACCTCTCTCTCATTCTCAGGGATAAGATCTCCGTAGAGGGTGTCCAAGAACGAGTTTCCGGGTGTTGTATGGGCCAATATTGGGAATACGTGTACTCACACCATTCTCAGATAGCGCAGTACACATTGTGATATTGCCCCCTCGTTGGCCTGGCACATCCGCCAGATTGAAACCAGCCTCATCCACAAACACAAGGGTGTGAGGGATTTCACTTCCTCCCAGCTCCATTATTCTCTATAAAACCCATAGCACTGTAACAATATACTAGGTGTAGTGCTTTACCTGTACATACTGGTACCGCAGCTCCTTCACTCTGTCACAGTTTCTCTCAAATGGTACCTTTTGGAGTTGTTTCATGGTCATCTGGTGTATTTTCAACACTCTATCTATTGTAGAGATGCTGGCAGAGTTGATATTTTGAAAGACGCCATTGCCCTCTAAGGTTGCACTCTGGATCTCTCTCAGTGTAATAGCATTATATGCTTCCACCATGTTGCAGATCTCTTGCTCTTGTTATAAAAACTGCTCTTCTGCCACAAGCACAAGGTAGTCTAGTCCCTACACATCACACATATTGTACAGTACTGTACATGTACTGTACTGTAATGCACTGTCCTGTGCTGTACTGTGTGCCCCATGTATTTCTTACAGTTTCAGACATGCAGACTTTTATTCTGACTTTTATTGACTTTACGTAATTTTACTGTACTAGTATAACTGGAATACTGTAACATGAGTAATTCCAGTATTGACTAAGTACATACCTGTTTTACCCTGCCGAATGTTTGGATAGTTGAAGATTCTGTAGCACGGTTTACATTAGGCTGCAGCCAGCCTCTGCCATTGTAAGGACATGGTTAATCACATGGTCCACAATTGTGGCCCGTTCATCTGGGACAGCTCTATGTCTTTGTACTCTTCGGCCTCTTCCTCTATTCTGCTGTCTTCCCCTCACTACACCACCACGGATCCTTACTCCTCTTCCTCTTCCTCGAGCAGGCAGTTGCCCCTGTCCATTATTTACCTGGTTCAGGTTCCTCCATGTTCAGAAATTGTACTTGTGGTCAAGCTCTATAAATATGGTTGACAATATCCATACTCATGAATAGCACCTGTCAGCTGACTTGACATGATGCGTGATTGGTCGATGTAAGATGTGAGTTCAAGTTTCACCAATTACCAATTTAGCGGGATGTTACAAAAAAAACATATTACTGTAATGATGACAGATTTTGACAATTGAATGGACTATTGTGCATGTGATGACTTACACAATGACAGAATTCACACATGTTTTGGAGAGTACAACTATTCAACAAGCAACTTAATCAGTTTTTTTGTACAGTTGTAGATAATAGTTACTCTAGTTACTCTTACTCTTTTGCGTAGATGTGCTAAAACATTTGTTGAAGAGAATGAGAAATACAAATCAAGTACCCAGTGGTTTGGAGGTTTGTTGAAAATATTTATTTCCATTTGAGAATTGTGCCAAAGCGGTTGAGAAAAAAACTGTAAATCTGAAAAAGCCTGATTGTTCAACCCGCCTCGATTTTGGCTGTTTTTTTAAATCGGTGTTTCTGAAGTCCTTTTGTTTGGCCTCGTTCTTCCACCGGGAGACACGAAAGGGCAGAGCAGTGTAATTAGCTATGTGAACACCTTGTGAAATGTGATAATGGAGAAAGCACACATATTGTGCATGTACACACACACACACACACACACTAGCTGCGCTGTGTCAAAAAACATTTGCGCGGCATGTAATTACACACCTGTTGCAGGTGACTAGTTCCCGCGGCCTCCTGCTTATTTAGTTGTGTTTGGAAGCAGGAGGACCGACATCTCATACTCGGCTGTAAACAAACATGCGTTTCCTCTCCTCGATTCCCGACGCAAATGATACAAATCGGTCTTGAAAACGACGCACCCGGTGTCGATCGATAAAATAAAGCAAGGCGGACTAATCCGGTCCCTATATCAGCGATAACACCGAGGAAGACGGAGACAGAATTAACAGATAGGGAGGTTATTGATGAGATCCACAGGCGGAGGAAGAGGACAGGAGGGTTGGGAGAGAATAGACAGAGTGCTGAGAGAGGAGGGATGGCATATGAGTAAATCAGGGTTTGTGAAGGCCTGTAGCTAATTCTAGATCAGTAACAGACCTGTTCTTCAATACCCGCCCCCTGCCCCCATCCTCCTCCTCCTCCTCCTCCTCCTCCTCCTCGTCTCTCGCTTCCCCTCGCTTGTCTTCTTCCCTCCGCTGCTCTTTGATCATCCTCGCCACGGGAATGAAAGAAGAGCGACGGGCAGAAGGTAAATAGCATTGGTTCGGCGCTCCATCGGTCACCGTGTCCCTGTTAACCCCCCCGGCTAATCAGATCCTCTGCCCAACCTTGTTTCGGAGTTTATTAGTGCCATCCCTCTGCAGAGCGAAGGGGGGAATAGGAGGATCACAGAGACAGAGACAGAGAGGGATGTGGGGGGGAGGAGGGGGTGGGAGAGAAAGGTACAAATGATGAAACTTCAGCTGCTGGCTCAGAGAATCATGGGTGTCTTTGGAAGGAACCCCAGAGGCTCAATGGGAACACGCTACCTATCCATGAGGTCGTCATTTCAATAGTTAATGACGAGGTCTGGAGGCTTTACTTGACAACAGGGGGGCAGTGAGAGAGAGAGAGAGAGAGAGAGAGAGAGAGAGTATGTACAGAGATGGCGTCATTAGTGAAAGAGGGATTGTGTGTGTGTGTATGTGGAGGGGAGAAGTGGTTGGAATGGGATGAACAGCATTTCCTTATATCTGACTCATATGCTGGGAAGGCTACATGGAGCTCAGACATTTTTTAGTTCATGTTTTTTCCCCACTTTGTTTTTTCCCTCCACGTTTCCATCACGCCACAGCCTTCGCACCACTCCACTCCACTTAGCGTAGACTTTGTAATACATGAAGAAACGTATACTTGTAACGCTGAGTCATCAACACATCATTTCACCATTTTTGTGCTGTGTTTTCTAACCTGTTTATTTTTGCATCGCTGAACCTACTACTACTACTACTAATAATAATAATAATAATAATAATAATAATAATAATAGCCAACGTTTTTTGTTGAGCGCATTCACATAAAAGTTTATTTATTATTTTTATTTTATTGAAACATTTTTTAAACATTTATTTTATTAAAAATAATAAACCAACACATGATGGCCAGAACAGAAACACAATACAATATAACAATAATAATATCTAGAATAAAATACATAACATAAACATGATCTTAACCAATATTATGGACAAAAGTGTTCAGTGTTTGTAATCATTTTCTTAGGTTTTCTTTGCTTTTCACATTTAATTTCAGACTGATTGGTTTGATATGAGGAGTGTTGATTGTGATGGAATTGCGGTTGTTGCTGATGTTCATTGGCACAAAATAATAATTAATAATAACATAATAACATTTTGGCTCTGACTTTCTCAGAGTATGTATGGTATCAGTGCTGTCCTTCACTATTATTTTCTCCTCCTTTTCTCCTCTTGATCATATATTAAATCCATACATGTTATAATTGGCCTGACCACTCAATGACACACACACACACACACACAGACACAGGCACCACACACATAGGCACAGGCGAGTAAATAACAACAGCATATCTCATGGCTACCACTTAGCTTAGTCACTTTGCCAGGGGGCAAAGAGTGGCACGGCATTGAATTAGTTTTATTTCATCCCTAATTGTTTCTCTGCCCGAGGATTATTGTAAAGCGATTTGTGCGGAGCAGCGAAAAACACAGTGGGCGCGTGAGCGTACCTTGTTTCATTTGTCAGCCTTGATTTGTTCCCTACAAGTGTAATTGACTTATCTCAATGGAAAAAGGGGGGGGGGAATAAAATCAACACACCTCGGCCAATCATGAAATAAATGTTCTTTATTTTCTGTTTCTGTATTAAAACTCAACTAATTCTATACCTTTTCATGACATAAAGCATGTTTCTGGATGCATGTCAGAGTCTGCAACGTTACTTGTTTTATTTGTGCCTGTTTGTGTGTGTGATTGCATTCTGGAGAAGCCAAACAAGGAGCATCATGAAGGATTATCTCAGCAATTACTCTAGGCACTTATAATATGTATTCGTGCACATGTGCTGCTGCTGCTGCTTGTGCGGCTGACTGGTGCTGTGTCAGAAGCGTCCGCGGTGCTGACCAAAACGCAGATATTATCAGGGAGATGTAATGCACTGTTAATGGAGTGCTGATGGCTCGCAGATAAACCAATTGCATCACTCACCCACTGACCGGCCAGACACTCCAGGGGAAGATAGGGGTGTGTATGTGTGTGTGTGTGTGTGTGTGTGTGTGTTAATAACCTTTCATAACCCTTAGGTAAGCCATCTCTGGTAGGGCTCTGCCATGGTTTAGTGTCTCATAACTCCTCCACGCACACACACACACACACACACATATCCATTTAATTATCTGGTGATGAGTTTAGCTATTCTGTACAACAAATGACAAGTCATCAGTCCTGCGTTGCCACCCGTGTCTTTTTATGGCCCAAGATAAACAGGGCTGATGGGAGAGACGTTCCATCACTGTTGACACTGTAAATGATTCACTTGTTTTCACCATCTTACTCATTTTCTCACTTCCTCCTCCATTATTTAGCTCTCTACCTCAAGTTCAGTTTTTTCGTATTCGGTCTGTTTTTTTGTCCTCTTTAGCGCTCGCCTCTCCTCAAGTCGCTCTCGACATTTTACCCTCCTCTCATCCTCCCTTCCAGTCTGCCCTCTCTCTCTCTCTCTCTCTCTCTCGCTCTCTCTGGAGACGCTGGTTTGTTAATGACTTCACTGCGGTTTGTCTCTCTGCTGGTGCTGACGGTGGTTGATTATCACACCATCAGCATTCGCCGTCAGAGACGTCGGATATTTTTCCGCCCCTTATCAGTTAACCACGAGGCGCAAAATACAGTACGATGTCACGCAACTATGGATAAGGGATAACTAGGCGCCGAAATCAGTTGAGAGTTGAATTGACAGTGAAAGACAATCACATTTAAAATCCTGGCAAGATGAATGCATGTTTTTACCACTACACAGTTTTTATGGTGACATAGTTTGCTATTGCCTCTTGCTAAAAACCGGCAAATACAAAACGCTGCCAGTCGCTTTTAGCATCAATAGGCAGGAGTTTCACCTCTGCGAGTGGAGAGCGCCCGAAGGCTAACCGGCGAAGCTCTATCGGGACCGGATCCTTTGGGTGAAGTGCCGAGGTGCATTACGGCTCACCCAGCCTGAAGGGGTTGAGAAAAACCTGATAGGAATGCGATGTTACTGCTCGAGAGAATCTTCCTATTAGCCGGAGGAATCGAATCACGTACGGGAGAACGCCGCGGCGTTTTAAACCTCGACGGCGGCGGGGTCAGCTTTCTGCACCGCAGGGTGGGGCCCCGGCGATGAGTCACACACACAAACACACACCCACGCGCTCAAACTCAACTTTCAACTTTTCCGCGATCAGCCCTTTACACAGCAAATGTTCAAAAGGAAATAGAAAATGTGTTTGATTTATTTAGCGTTTGAAGTATCTTCTTATGCTTGATGAATAAAGATTTGTTCAAAACAAAACTGCTGTTAAACAGAGAGAGAGAGAGAGAGAGAGAGAGAGGGGGGGGGGGGGGGGGAGCAGGAAGGGTTGGGGGTTGATACCAGAATGGGGGCTTGTAAAAGAAAGAACTCTAATGAAAGAGGGAGGTGTGTGTGTGTGTGTGTGTGTGTGTGTGTGTGTGTGTGTGTGTTTTGGAGTATTTCCAGCAGCAGGATATATGGGCTGTGTTGGTGTGGTCGGGCCCCCGCTTCTCAACACCGCTGTTAGCCCATCAGTGTTGAGTGTGATAGCCAGTCAGTGGAGAGTTACAGAGCACGGCGCGGCATCGAGCCTCGGCCCTGACCCGCCGACAACTTATAGCTGCACGGGGTCTCGTATAGCGTGGGTTCACACACACACACACACACACACACACACGCTAAAGTACAAACACATACAACATACAACTCCCCCACCCCACACACACACACACACACACACACACACACACCACCACCCATCATATTGGCTAATGTCTCCCCTCTACACACCCATCAAAATCTTGCTGCTGTATCTATTTTTTCCCCCCTTCCCTCCTTCTGTGGAAAATCAGCTGTATCAGCACTCTCCTTACCTTACACACACACACACACACACACACACACACACACACACACACACACACACTCCTACTGAGGGAATATGATTAAAGGACGAATGACCTGATTTAGTCTGTTTACAGCTATAAACACGCATACATTTGGGGGAATATCACACACACACACCTACACACACATACACCCACACACACACACACACACCTACACCTACACACCCACACACACACCCACACACACACACACCTACACACACACTGAGGTAAGAAAGTACAACAGTGGACACCTGTTTTGCAAGTTCATTTTATGTGTGTGTCGGTGTGTGTGTGTGTGCGCATGCGTGTGTGTGTGTGTGTGCACGCGAGTGCATATCACGAATCCCAGAATATCTATAGAGCCTAATCACGGACAATCTCACCATGACTCATCCTCACTCTGGGCTCATGCCTGGAATTTATATTTCCACATACTGACGTGTCCCTCTCACCTCGCCACTTTTCATTTTTTCTGCCCTCCCTGAAATCGCTCTTCCACACTGCCATCTCCTCAGTGTGCCGTCTCTCCAGTCACCCCCCCCCCCCCCCCCGACCAACTACCTTCTTCTTCTTTCCTCCCATACACTCTGTCTCTCTCTCTCTCTCTTGCTCTCTTTCCCATGGGTAGCTGTGGGATAATTGGAAGCAGAGGTTCTTCATTGAGATGATGCAGAGGTCAGTCAGGTGGAAAACCCTCTTATTAGAGCTCTGCTCTCCCCGTGCACGTGCACACACACACACACACGCGCGCGTGCGCGCACGTGCGCTAATGCAAACACGTGCACATACTACAGTATGCATGCAAGTACGCACACACGTGTATTCTACTCCTTGGAGTCCTTTATTACTCAGATTACTCGGCCCTACATAGAGTAGAGAGTCACAGCTATTTCCTATAACACTTTTTCTCTCTCTCTCTCTCTCTCTCTCTCTCTCTCTCTCTCTCTCTCTCCCTCCATCAATTTACTGCTCACTTGAGACACCGGCGATGCAAATCCATTTATTTATTATTTATTTATTTATGTGTATCTCTCGGTCGTAATCATATCTTGCATCTTCTCTCCCTGATAGCGGGCGTTCCCCCCCCGGCCGGCCTTTTTTTTTTTCTTCAATGCCAGCTGCACGCCCGAGATTGCCACGGCCCCGTATCACATTGCGATATTTAATCTTCTTTTTTTTTTGCGTGCGACGCCTGACTTTTGTGTGTTTTCCTGACGGTATCCATTTTGTTTCCTCTTAGTCTCGGGGAAAAAAAACCCAAAACAACTAATGAATCCCCCCGGGGGCCGTATCCCCGTCTCACGCCAGATGATCACGATTCGGATGCGGCAAGAATCCCTCCACGTTTTGCCTCCCCCCACTCTCCCATCCACCGCCCCCCCCCCCCATCTCCCTGCAGTGCACCGCTGAACCAAGATGGCTGCCTTCCAACTCAATTTGCGGTCAGAGAAGGGGGCTATTTGCATGAACATGTGTCCCATCATTTAGCTGATATCCCACCGTGACAATCTCACCGAGAGGAGTGAAATCATGCATCTATTAAAGCCCCTGTCTCTCTTCTGCGGTGGGTCCCAATTCATCTCTCCTCCGCCGGTGTTGTGGCCATTTCCATTCCACCTCCAACGCGGTGGTTAACGATTAAGCGAATTACCGAGACCTCTCTAAACACTCGCCGATAAAAGGCAGGGGGTTGGGGCGGGGGGGGTGTAATAGATTGCGAGGAGTGAGATAACCACATACAATGAGAGAGAGTGCAAATGAGATCAGAGAGAACGTTCAAGAAGTGGACACAGTGTGGTTGGAGTCTGCCACAATAGCTCCTGCAAGAGCTGTTGATAGCGCAGATTGCGTGGCATAACGGGGTGCTCGTGAACTCCTTATGAAACCCTTATTCGCGTTGAATGGCGAATGTTGTGTTCATGACTCACCGTCGATGCTTTGTTCTCACTAATCTAGGAAAATCGGGTGGAGGTTTTTCTATCCGGTTGGCATTTATTTTTTGTAATCAGTAGATGATTCAGAAGCTTTTCATACAAAAAGATATCCTGCGAGTGCCCGGGGGATACGGCCGCTTTTGATTGAAGCAGGCTTCAAACCTGACCTTGCAACCACTGTGCCGCTGATTGGATCTTTTCTTCTTTTTTTTTTTCCTATTCTGACTGTTATTGTCCTTCTGTCCCCTTTTCCTTCGCAGGTTAACGGGGTTTCAGCTGCCTTCGCCCATTGTGAGCACGGGCTCCAGGCTCACACTGTGGCTTCTGTCCGACTACGCCGTCAGCGGACAGGGATTCAAAGCCGTCTACGAAGGTAAACGCCGATTTGATGTTTTGCCGCCGTTTTGATTCACGGGGAGAATTTTCTCGATGTCACGTTGATGCATATTCGCTTTGATCCCGCAGCATACATTCGGATGCGATTAATTACATCACGAGCTCGGGGCCTCGAAGCACTTGAGTAATAAGCCACGCAAGTCACCTCTGCAATTTGTGACTCATGTTCAACTTGAATCCTCCTTAATTCATTTTTTTTTTTTCCCCATCACTAACTTTCATACTTAATGCCATTTTTTTTTTTTTTTTTTTTAATTTGTTGGGATCCGTCCCCAAAACTATAACTCATTCTCTCAGCCTCTCCTCGTTCATGTGTCTCAGCTAGCATTTAACTTATTGGCAATATCTCGCACGTTTAAAAAAAAATGATGCAGTGTAGTGCGGTGTCACGGTCAAAAAACCCTGCCGCTTCCCGAGCAATATCTCCAGCGTCCTAGAGAGAGAGAGAGAGAGAGAGAGACGGAGCGTGATCTACGCCATGATGGGCATGGCGTTAAAATTACAGAGCGAAATTAGCCGTGTGCACCGACCTAATAGTATTAAAATGCATAGCTTGATTTAAAACCATCAAGACCCGGCTAGCTGAGTGCCTCTCTTCCCAGGCCGCAACTAGGGACCTTCATCATATTTTCTTTTGATGGTGACGGGGAGTGCTTTACGGCCCGTAGCGGGATGATATTAATGATGGCGCTCCAAAACCCACGCAGGAGGGAAAAGGCGAAGGCGAGGGACAGGGGGGGGAGGGAACGAGGGAGTGGCTAATTAGGCTAATTACCTGACAAGAGTTTGTCAGTCTTTTGGAGAGGCGGCGAATGTGAGGATGTGGTTCGATGGAGCAACATCAAGTGGCTCTGGAGGCCTCAGACCACACCGCGCGATGAGATCAAAGACAAAAAAGAGCAAAGAGACTGTTAGGGAGCGTCGCCGACTCTTCTGGGAGGCAATTTGGGGGCATCTGGTCTTCTCAGTAGTTGAAGCGAAGCTGTCAGACTTGTCTGGCATCTGACCTTGGATGTTGTGGAGGATGTGATCGTCCCTCGCTTGATGTAGAAAAAATGCCTGCTGCACCATTTGATAATTGGGTGCATACAGTAATTTAGCTCCAGACAGACTCGTTTTGGTAGAGATGTGCAAAAATACATCAAAATGTATCTTGTTACAAATTACAAATAATAAATGTAATAAAATGTATCAAAATAATTAGAGATATATTTCATTAAAATATAGACAAAAATAATGTAGAAAATATAGAAAAAATAATATAGAAAACTGTAGATTCTGGCGTTCATCTAAAAACATGACATTGTTTAAACTTTTAATACAAACACATGCCTGCTTTAAACTCTCACACTTAACACACTGTGTTACATTAAAACAGAACCAGCTGGAATCATAACATGCCAGAATGAACTCACATAAGTGTCACATGAAACAGCTGAAAACTGTTAGAAGAAAAGATTTCTTTCTTCATCTTGGTAGGCAACATTTTCTCCTATCAAAGAATGTTATACTTTTTACTCACATTTCTGTCTTGCTGCCTTGTGTACACATTACTGCTTTTTCTCTCTGCTTTTTAATCTCCATTTCAAGTGCAAAGTAGTGTTTCTTTCTGCTTCAAAGATTAACGGTTTGTTCCTGTTTTGTATAACCCATTAGACTTCTTTACATTTGTCGGTGCTCAGTTTGTTTTAGTTGTTTTTCAGTGTAAGTAATTCCTCTATAACAATTCAGCTGTTCGTCGCTGTCTGTGAGGCGGGTAAACCATTCAAGCAGTTTCAATAGGTTTAGTGCAGAGCTGCGGTAACCATCAGGGGAGGTCATGTGACAGATGAGAGTGTCAATGACTTGGCTTGATGACATATTCATCCATATATAGCAGAAGAAGTAGACCTATAGGAAATCTGAATTTGAAAGTGCTTATTTTAGTGCTTATATATCCCCAAAAATGTTTTTACTCAAAAACAAATTACAAAATTCTCACTAAAATGAATTAAATACACATTTCAAATACATTTAATTTAAATACTGCCCATCTCTGATAGGGAAAACCATTTTGGGATGGCACGCAGTATAATACTACATGAGAATAAATACAGCATTTTGTTTCAGTCAGTAGACACATCATGAGGTATTGAACACACATAAACTCAACAGACAATCAGTGCAAGTCTATTGATTAAAAAGGAGGAGGCTGGTGGTGGTGGAGGGAGTATACGCAGCACAACCAGTAGGACAGGATGTAGCAGGTGTGGAACTGCAGGGATGAATGGAGGGAGCTGACACCTTGTTGACGTGTCAAAACGGGATTGTGAGTTTGTTTGGTCCAGCTGACGATCAGCTGACGGGGCTGTGTCCTGCCTGAACTAACGCGATGCTTCATTTGATGGATGGTTACCCTGTAGACGCTCGGCATTGGTAACTGTAACCAAGGTGTGTGTTTCAACTCCAACCGACTTCCCCTGGAGATCTGGAGGAGACTTCTCTTTCCCCTTTTCCCCTTTTCCCCCCTTTTCCCCCCTGACTCTGTCTCTCTCCCACACAGTCATACTCACACACACATACACCGTCAAAAGCTGAGTGAATGATTGTTTACTACTGTGCAGACTGGTTGAGGGATATCGAGCTTGGGGAAATCCAAGCATTTACGGAATTTTCCCGTAATTACCTGTCACCTATTTCACATGACGCCGGGGAGGCCAGACTGCAATGACCCCGTGTCACGTGGGGAAAGGGGAGAGCCCCCCCCCGCCCCCCCGCTGTGCTGACATGACACTGACGCACTGTAGGTTAGAGTCAATGTTAATTGGAGAGTGAGAATTGTTTGATGTGAATCCCGAATGGACGACCACTTACAAGTAGGCCTTTATCAGTGTGTCAGTATGCACTCACCCACAAATTACTCTCACACACACACACACACACACACACACATTCATACTCCTGCAGTATGCATCTGCTCTAAAGATGCTTGATGACTCTGCAGAAAGCCCACCCCACTCTTGTCCTCCCTCGGTGTCCTCTATCCTAGACGAGAACGGAGTGAGGATAATGACTGGGAATGCTACCTCTGCCTCATGTCTTTACAATCTGCCATCTGTGCCTGACACACACACACACACACACACACACACACACATACAAAGCCATGAACGCATGCATGCAGGAATGAACACGCAAACAGACACGCGTTAGACAAAATGTAATCTCATTGTTCAGTTAGTCAACCTCTGGGAAAAGCAGTCTGACAGAATGTGCCAACAGAATGAAATCTTCCAGTACATAAAAACACCACCCGTCTCTGCTGTCCTTCATTCTATTTCATTTGATTTTATTCTATTCTTTTCCTCAAACTTCCTCTGCGATTTTTTCCTCTGACACCCGAGGATCCTACGTGGGTCCACTGGCACAAAATCCAAGGATATTGAACCTCCAACCCCCCCTGGCCAGACCACCCACTCTGGGCACAGATTCAATGTAACACCCAGGGGGGGGGGGGCTGGACTCGGCAGGGAGGGAAGAGCTGCCGCTGATTCTCCAGAGGATTAAGACTAGTGTCCGGAATTTACTTTTTGGCTCACTTTCCAAGGGTAACCAAAAAAAAAAAGTCACTCTAATTTTCATTTTCAGTGCTATTTATTGTACAGAATCAGCCACTTTTTTGAGACATTCAATAAAAAGACAATTATCGTATCATCTTATCGTTTTCTTTCAGGTGGCCTCACACCTGCTACGTGTTGCGACACAATGTAGGACTAATGTTACGTTTCAGCTAAAATCATACCATTCAACCTAGGGCTTTGTGTGGCGCCAGCATACCAGGCAGCCAATCAGACCAAAAAAACGGTATATAACTAAAAGGCATTCAACTCTTATTGTCTCTCACGTTCATTGTCCTCTCTTCATAACTTCATAACTTTAGTATAACATGCAGCTCGTCCTTTGCTCGTCAGATTGTACTCGCCTCTCTCTTTAAACTTCCGTGTTTTCTTCTTTTAGCGACATTCAATCCATATTTTTGTTTTCTTCCCCATTTCCATCTGCCTACCCGATGCTTGTTCGTCGAAAATAGTTGAAAATAGTTGCCTTCCTTCTGTAAATAACTACACCGACGCCTGTGTGTTCCGGCAATAAAGTGTGATGGGAAATCCATACATTTATTTCTTTTTTTTCGCCCCATGGGTTGGCAACTTTGCGTGTCACTCTGCCCCTAAACGCGAACAGTGCAAGTCCAAGTGCCTGATGTCTTCCAGTGGGAGAGTAAACTGGTGATGACTGGGTCAATTGAGCGTAGGTGGGTGTTAGAGCTGTTTAGCTGCAGGCTGTCTCCGCTTGGCCCAAGTTCATCTAAGGTTAGCGTGCGCTATAAATAGAGCCATTGTCAAGAGCAGCCACGGTCTGGCCGTAGTTGCCGCACTGTGTCTTCACCAGCGTCGATGTAGAATAGATCCGCTGTCAGGCATCGGGGGTTCTTTTAAAAGGTATCTGTTCCTGCGTTGTATCTCCATCGAACGGGGCTGAGGCGAAAAAAGATCGTTGGAATCGAAACGCCCTCCGCCCCGGATGCCGCTCAGAGCTTTCCCCCGCCTCGTACGCTAGCGCCGCATGTCTTGCTGAACGGACGGGGGAAGAAAAACCTCCTTAGCCGGTTGTTGCGCTGGCTCATTACCTAAGCCCCACTGTGTAGCCAAAGACAACGGTGGCAGCCCCGCTTACAACTCTATTGACTCTTGACTCTCAATTCATTGCGTCGACTCACCTTAATCACCCCCTATAGAGTGGTTGCATTGGCCTGGCGTGGGGGAAGGGAATCAATGCACTGCTGCGCTTTTTCCTGCTTCTTGTGTTTGTGTCTATGTTTGTGTGCGCATGTGCGTTCATGACTCTCGATATCCTCTTTCGTCAAGAGAGATTTTTGTATTTTTCTTGGCCCGATCAGCTTTTCTGAGCACAGCTCCGGGCTGCAAAGCCTCAGTATCCCATAGCTGCTTTTTATTAGGACTATTAACCCGGCCACCATTTTGGTTGGAGCCCATCTCGTCTGTATTAGATATCTCTTCTGTTTCAGCCCACACTGCAATAAGCCTAAGTGCTGCACAGTCCATCTCCCCAACACACTGCGTAATGGCCGAGACCACTCTGAAATATCTCCTCTCTCATCCCCATGGCAACCAGCAGACTCTTTTTTCCATCATCTTATTCTTCTCTCTCTCTCTCTCCCTCTGTCCTCCATCTCTTTGCAAAACTCTTCATTCGTGTTTAATCTGTAGCTGTAGAGAAGAAAGGCCGAGCTTCTCAAAATATCTTTTCAAAATAGAAGAGGACTCTTATCTCTCTATGTCTCGCTGCTTCACACTCTACGGTCGCTTACTTTCTCCCCTTTGTCCTTTTTTTTTTCTCTCCTCCCTACTCCTTGCTCTCCTCTTTCTCTGCTCTCTCTCTACCTCGAGCCCCCTGCCTCCCATATTTCCTTTGCCTCTTCTCTCACGTTATCTCCCTCCTTCTCCCTCTCTCTCTTGAACATTAAAGCACCATGATGATTATCCAGTCATGTGTCGCAGGGTTTCTCTTCAGTCGCTGTCTCTTAGTCGCATAGTCGATGTGGCTCCCAACTGGGTCAGCCGAAGATGAACCACAGCCAGCCCCGCCGTACGACTCAAGAACTCCTTGATAAGTCACTGTAGGTGTCTGTAATAGGAAGAAAAAAACACCATTTTATGGAGTAAATCAGTCGTAAACAATATTTAGTCTTGCGTATATCTATATTCAATGTTTTGGCAACTTTTAAAGGCAACAGTGACAGTTTTCTCCTGACATTGAAATTATTTATTTGCAAAATCTGTGCCTGCAGTTATTCATAGGGTGAATTAGAAATGCTCATGAACAATTTAGCGGTGGCGCTTTATTTTGAAGTGGGGGCTTCAAAAATGGATTTGCCAATCAGAATCAATCAATAAATGGATGTTTGAGGAGTTTGCCGTAATGGTAAGAACGCCGCGAGGACGCTTTCAAACGTTTTCTGAGAGCGAATGTGACAGACGGGATGAAGGGATGGAAAAACCACACCATCTCCTACTACGTCCATCTGAGCTGATCTACAATGGCGTCATCTCTATCTATCTATCCATCCCCTCTCTCTCTCTTCTCTCGCTCTCCCTCTTCCCGTTAGCGTGAACGAGGCGGGGCGGGGCGGCGCGGGGAGATGAGGGTGATGAGAGGGCAGTGAAGCGTGAGTGATTCTAGCGCTTAATTGAAAAAATGAGGCTCGTCCCCCTTTAAGTCGGGTGGGGGGGGGGGGCGGCCAAATTAAAGTGTGATGACAGAAGAGGAGAAGAAGGGGGATTGACCTGGATCTAATCCTACAATCCTAATGTCCTAATTTTCTCTCTGCGGGGACCAATACACTTTTTTACCCAGAGGTATATTACGGCCCTGTTTGTGTGTTACTATGTAATTTAAAGGGGAGCGGGAGTTGAGGGATTTTACAACCCCGCTGAGCACCCGGGGGAGATACTCGCCTCGGATTTTGCCTTCGCTTCCCTCCGGTGAAATTGGCTTTGTTTAGGAAAGTGAGAAAGTAATTGTTTGCCAAAGAGCAATTCGCATTGATTGTTGCGAACGTTTCTTTTGTGATTACTCCTTTAAGCATCGTTCAGCTGCCATATTATCTCTCTCCTTCTGTGTCTCTCTTTCTCTCTCCCTCTCCCTCAATATTTCATGTCTTCTCCCTCTATATTCTATTAAAGTCTCGCTATTAGTGATGCATTCTGCTTCGTATAAACAAGGTGGGCTCCGCTCATAAGATTACACGTGAACCGGTAGCCTCCGGCGCCAGTTAATCTACGTCCTTGCATGAAATGAAAATTACATCTAATGCATGTAGCGTGCTGGGTCAAAGCCATTATCAGCCATGCTGCGTATTTTTCTATTCTAATAATAACAATGATAACACTGTGTGTGTGTGTGTGTGTGTGTGTGTGCACGCGTGTGGGTGTATTTGTGTTTGCAAGTGTATGCTGCTGTGCATAGCTACAGCTTTACATGCACGTGCCCGCCATGGTATTAATTCTGCAATAGGTTACATTGCTCACTAATGGCTACTCGATAGCCTTGAATGCAGCTTTAGCCCCCCCCCCTCTATATCGCCTCACCGGTGGCCTTGCATTTCACTCAGCTTTCACGTTCCATACATTTCTCACAAGCTTGCTGTCAATAGTGATGGTAAGCAAAGGGCTCGAGTGAAGTTGGGTGTAATAAGCGCGAATGGAGAATAATTAACCCGAGGCTTTAATCCTTTTGAAACCCCTTTGAATCGTTTGCAGGTAATTGAAACTGGTCTGAACCACCGCTGTTGGAGAACAAGAGCAGATATCTGAAAGAGGTGCAACCTTGCAACTCAACATCTACAGTATCCATTCAGTAAATGAGTAAGGTTAGGGTCGGGGGCAGGGGGGGCCCCTCGGAGGTGGACAGGAGTGTTTTACAGGAGTCGCTGTAAATGTTGACAGGGTTTTCAGTTGCTGATGGCTGCACTGAAGGAGGAGTTTATCAAAATGCATTGCAGATACAGTGGGATAGGGAGCATAACAGAGGGGGGAAATGTTCAAACTGCATCTCTTGACAAGCTTTGATATCTCTTACAGCCTAAACACTGCTGGCTGCTGACTGTGGTTCTTTCTAGTCTAACTACCTTGACTTCTCTCCTGGATGGGCATGTTTTTGTGCGTGTGCGCAAAACCAGAAGGCAGATGCTACCACGTTCGCATGCTCATCAGTCTCTCTCTCTTTGCCTCTTTTTTCCTTGTCTTTCACCACATATTTTAGCGACTGTGTGTTTCTGCATTTTCATCCACCGCCTTATACCTCCCACTCTGTTGATCTGCCTGAACCGCTCCATTGACTCTTAATGATGTTAGCGCACAGGGAAACTTTCTGAGGGGGAAAAGACGACCATGACACCAGCGTATGGTGCTTCCGCTCCATCAAAGTACAGGGGAAAAAAAACAAAAAAGGTTTCACCTCAATTTGTAATTTCTCAGCCCTCATATCACAAATATAAATATGGTGATGAGAAGAGAGATAATAGTTTTCCATCTTAGCCATGACATTGCATGCAATTAAATGCAGACAGTACTATGAATACTAGCTCATATTCGGTGTGTATAAGCTGTTGCATCTTCAAATCCTGAAAATCGATGTCCCAGGGTGGTTAATAGACCTGAATATTACCATGGAAATAGAAATGCCTCAGTATCCTGGTTGATATCATCATATCCCAGCCTTAAAGTGTGGTATAAATGTATCCAGGCCATTGTTAATGGGATATGGCCAATTGCTTAACTAAATACTTGGATATTACATATGATAGTGTAATATAAATGCACATAGAAATTCATAGAAATTCTACAATTACCCAAAGCAACATTTGGATTCTATGATTTCTGTGATGTTAAAATTTGATTTCTATCATCTTGATCACAGACTACTGCTGCCCTATTCCTTGTCAGTACACCTTTAGGTCATGACATTTGCACTGAAGCACTGTACACCAGCGGTAACTCTGCCTGTTCTCCAGTTTCACTGTCTGCAGTGGAGATCCCTCGTGTCCGTGAAAGACTAGGAGATAAAAGGGCAATAAAAATGGTTGTATAAAAGTAGCAAATTGTAAACAGCTGAAGCTTAAAGGTGCAATAAGTATGATTTGCACTGTCTCATAGCACAAAATGACAATAGTATATCTGTGGGGGGTTGATAAGGTTGTTGATCAATACTCAAATCAATACAAAGCTCACTTTCTGGCCTGTACTGTATTTTCGAACAAAAAAAACTAGCTTGAAATATTCCATATTGCAATCACACCTAGTGACCTATGAAAACGATGAAGCTTCTAATTCCAAAATGCTATTAAATTGCTAATTAAAGAGCAAAAACAAGTTGCCTGGTGTTCATTATTAACCTCTGTTAATGAAACCTGAGTACCTCTGTTCATGTAATCTAAAATGTTATTTGAACAAACTGTTGTAATGCAACTGTTTTTGTTTTTTACATTCCTGCCAGCAAAACACGTGTCAGAATTGGAATGAAACTCTACCATTATTGTAGAAGCTAACAAGTTCTTGAGGACATTGGGGATGTTTCCAGTCGTGCCAGGTGCCAGCACTATTGTGTCAACATTGCACATAAATGCACAATCAGTACGAGCTGCAATTTCTAAGGTGTCAGTCAGCGTAGCATCTTTTGCCAGGGAACGAGATAGCGCTGACAAGTCACTGTCACAACGACTCAACCTCTAATTACGCTAAGAGTCTTTGGGGTGGCATTTATAAGGGATGCTGAAGATTTCAGGAAGTGTTTTGCATCGCCGCCAGTTACCATGGCAACGAACAGCGCGTACTGTGGTTACTAGTGGGTCTAGTGGGCTTCGCAGTTGCATTAGAAATAATTAGCAATTGCGGCTAGCGTTAGCATTAGCCATGTCTACAGCATTTTGTTGAGATGGTTGAGTTTTCTCCACAAGAGGGTTTGTTACGTCTCCTCAAAGACCCAAGAGGAATTTCAACAGTTACTCTTGAATGGTAATAATAATTTAACTCTGAGATCACATCACTCTGAAATCTCCTGCATCCCTTCTAGAAACCACGAGTCCTTGGAGATTGCGTCGTTGCCATGGCAGCGCTGGTGCCTCGCTTCATTTGGATTGTTCATCTCTCCATTGGACGAGTTTCGCTAGAGCCTCGAGCAGAAACCTACCGCGAAAAGCCACGCTGGGGTTGTGCAGATGCTTCCGGGGCTTGGCGACAGTCCAGTTGTTTGCTGTGTTTGCAGGCATTTTAGGATTCAGTCATTGTTTACCGTTGCTGTCTGCTTCCCCACAAGCAGTGACTCACCGCTGTTATTTCCAGAAAAACCATATGGGTGAAATCCTCAGCCGGATTGCGTGTGTACTTTGTGACCCTCGAGGTCCAGAACATCTCGGTCCTGTAGGTTATTTATTTTATAAATCCCAAGCAACCAAGCCTCGTGTAATATTTTCTCCAATTCTCTGTGTTCTTTTATGAACTAATTCAATGCAGCAACCGTGGCAGCCTTCTTTTAAGTCACTGGGAGAATTCTGGCAGTTGATATGGTCTGGTATGACAGCGTGGCATGAGTTCAACCCTGTGCACTTGACCCACGACTGACAAAGGCAGAGTTAGCGGTGGTTTCTATACTAAAAGAACAGTCGGAGCGCGCTCTCGGTGGAAAGCTTGTTAACGGGATTGCGTTTCATCACAATATCTCAACGTTTTCTTTCTGACGTGCTGTCGTCGGGGAACGTTGACAGCGTTAGTGGTTTGTGGAGGCAAACTGATGAAGGCTGTTGCAGCCGTGTGTTGGCAAGGTGTGAGGTCTGCGCTGCCACGTTGAAGTATTTTGCCGTCAGAGAGCACAAATAGACAATTACACACATAATCACACACACATAAACAAACCAATATGCACACTGCAGTTTATCCTTCCTTTCCTCTCTCTCTCATCCCTCCTTCCCTCCGATAGCTATATTTTGACATTGCATGTTACATGTTTCACTTCATCTCAGCAGTCACACTGACCATTAGCATTGTAAATGCAACGGCCTCATACTACGCCAGCTTTTCTTAAATATTTTGGTTTTCATAATATCTCAAAAATGACTTGCAAAATAAATACAGACAGCTTCCATATTTGTTTTTTTGTTGTTGCACATAATACCCTCATTAGTGCCACAACCACGGGCCACATGGTATCTAAGTGGGAATGTCTGTTCCCTCTCATCCACTTTCTATCAAAACTATTTTTACACGTTTGATTACTCGTCTGCCCTGAGAACAATAGAATGCCTTCACATGATATTGTCACAGAGACAGCAGGTCTGACTCAATAGCTCCGCAGAAATGAACATTTTCTGGTAGAAATGACAGTTTACTTAATGCACCCTTTGATGTATCGGCGCACAACGGTGCAGCCATCACTCCAGGGACGAAGCCGCAGTGACAAGGAAGACGTGCGAGGAATAAGGCAGTGAACAAGTGCTTACCGCAGGACGGGGTTCAAAGGCCCCCAGACTTTAAAGTGTTACACGGAAGCGCAGCCATTACGGCCATAATTTCAATGCATTTACTTATTTTCCTGGAGAATAAAAGTGCTGCGTGGCACGCCGGGGCAAGCAGCGCTTCCGCTCCGGTAGATTGTAGCTGTTATTAGTGTCTGGCATTGGGGAATGGGCCGCCAGCGCGTCTGACCGCTAAACGCTGCTGACACTTAATTAATGGCTGATTGTTGTGCGGCAGTTCTCTGTCAGCCTAATGAAGACTGTGCCGGCTAAAACGCTCACACTCACACTCACGCCCGCACACGCGACTTCCTCCCACTCTCACGCTCTACGTCAATATTCCGATATACCAAAAACTTTCAGGCAGTGCTGCCAAATGTTGTTGTTGGTTTTTTTTTTCATGCATTTCTTGCAACGTCCTTGTTGCGCATTAGTATTTTCAGCTGGCTTTTCACCTCCATCTGTTTTTTGAGTAATTCAACAATATGAGAATAACAATCTCATCTGGCTGGATTACTCAAACTGTTTTTCTTTATTCTCCCCTCAAGGCGGTTCAAAACTGTTGACTTCTGTAAATTCTGTAAATTATTGATACACCCATAAGAGCAGTAAACATTTTCTTTATTTTTTTGCAAAATCAAATACTAGCTCCTTAGCCCAAACTCTCTACCCATGTAACATTGTTCTTGTCTTAAAAATGGACAGGAGGGAGAGTGATGTGGTTATTGAAACCCTTCCAGCAGTCCGATAGCCTGCTTCACATTATGTTTAATATATTGTATATATGTTTCATATTTCACATCTGAGCCTCTTTCTGGACTACTGGTTATGTTTTCCTTTTGCTAGCTCTCTTTTTATAGAACTGACATGAGCTAAGATAGCTCTTGACAGTTCCCATTGCCCCACGAGTCATTGCTGGGTGCTGCTTGGCACTCAAAGACACACTTGTTTTGTTTTTTTTAGTTTTTTTTTCCTGTTCTCGCCCCTCATTTCTTCCTGCCCTCTATTTGTTTTCTGGGTGACTGGGCGCAAGACAGGGTGTAGTCCGCGGTCAGGACAAGTTTCTTTTGTTGTTTTTTTTTGCACTCTAGAAAATGGGTGGAAAACACAGCGACTCGCGCGGACACACAAACGCATCTGCGCGCACGTGTATCGACATCCGAGCGCTGCCCGTGCACGCAAACGGGACACAAGAATGCGAGCTCCTACGCAGCGTGATGCATCTGCTGTGCAGCGGAGCGTGCACGGAAAGGTCGGCCTTTCCCTGTGATGCTTTGGCTCTGGTGGAGTGTGTGTTTGCAAGGCTTCAGAGCAGCCAAGTCTGTATGTGTGTGTGTGAGAGTGTGTGTCCATTTATAACTCCATTTATAACTGTGCCTGTGTGGGCGACCGTGTCTTTGTCCCACAGTTCAAGTGCAGTCCTTCTACTAATATGACCCCTTTGGTGCAGAGGACGTTTGACCCAGTGTCTGGAGGCATCCTAGGAAGTGTGTGTGTGTGTGTGTGTGTGGGGGTGGGTGGGGCTTGGGGAAGAGGGGGTCTTTGTCTGCGCATGTTTTTGCAGCTGTGTGAGACTGTGTGTGTGTGTGTGCGACTTTGTGACTAGCTGAATGCATGTTGGTGGCTCAGAGCAGAGGAAAGCTGTCCCACTGTGGGGAAGCGACTGAGGTGTGAGCAGTGTGACAATGGCACAAAGTGACAGACAGACTGAGACGAATACTAGGGCAGTGTGCGGAGGGGGGGGTATATTGGTTTTTGTGTGTGTTTGTGTGGGTTGTATATGTGTGTCTTTGTGTGAATGCACATATGTGTGTGTGTGTGTGTGTGCCCAGTCAGGGAGAGTGAACATTGAGGTGTTTCTGGCGTGTCTGCTTCTCTGAAAGGCCCTCAGTGCTCCCTGCTGTCTCCACTCTGACAGACTACACACTGACAGGGCCTACCCTCCCTGCATCCTAACAGAGAGAGAGAGAGAGAGAGAGAGAGACAGAGAGAGAGGGGGGGGGGGGGGGGAGAAAAAGAGACATCAAATGGTGAGTTTTAGAGAAAGAGAGAGAAAGATTGGGAGAGAGAAGGAAGGGAGATGGAGAGAAACAGGAATAGGGAGAGAAGAGATGCCAAGGGAAATAGGGAAGAGGAGAGAGGAGAGGAGGATAACGATTGGGAGAGAAAGAGAGAGAGAGAGAGAGAGAGAGAGATGACTCACACCTGTGAGGTAATGCATAGGGGCTAAGGGGGTCTATTAGCTCCACCCTGTTGAAGAAGCGTCATCGGCACCACGAGGAAACATTTGCTGCACTGCAATTCAGACACGATGCTTATTCCCCATCTCTCTCTCAGCCTCATACCCATGCATTTTTTTTTAGTCTCTTTTTTTAGTCTCCCTCCTCTGACACAGCGCTTCGTCATCGCGTTTTGACTGCCTAAAATGTCACCCCAAATTACTTGCCCGATTTGTTTGACTTTTCCGAAAGGTTGGCGGTGTTGTTGTTTCCTCCGCTTGTTCCTGACGTGGTCCCAGTCTGGCACGCTAATTCTGTCACTTTATGAAAGTGTGTAATTAAGTGCCTTGGTTGGCCTCTTGTAAATGTCACCTGCTCAGCCCGTCGGATCATAGGCTTCGGTGTAATTAATTGCGGCCTCAGATAACCCCCCCCCCCCCCCCATAACCCCCCCCCCCCCCCATCAGTCGGCTCGCTGTAAATAAGGGCCGAGAGTTCACCCTTCTGAAGTTGCGCCTCCCCCCCCTCCCTCTTTCCACCGAAGAGGGCGATCGAGGATACAGGCATCTTACGTACGTACTGTAACTTCAATAACAATCGGCGAGACACTCCACTCTGGGCTAATGATGAGGATGAATGACGGGAACGGTTTCGGGATGGGGGATGAAGTTTTGAAGTGACTCATGACTTGTTTTGACTGCCGCCGGAGAGGTATTGTCTGGCGAGGAGCAGGTCTGTCATCGTGATTTCCGATCCGAAATATCAGCCGGGAGGAGGGGTGGGGATGATGCTGTCTCCGTTAGAGAGAGAAAGAGAGAGACGGGACGAGGCAAGAGCTTGCTGCGGGATTTTGTGTGTGTGTGTGTGTGTGTGTGTGTGTGGGTGCAGTTTATAACCCCTTTTCTTGACTTTCCAATCATATTGGGAGTCAGCAATCCATGCGTTACAGCTACAGCAATGGCTTGTGAGATATGCGAATTGTCAACTCTTTCCCATTACTCATCCATATCTCTTCCACTCTGCTCTCCCCTCAGTCACTCTTTCTATCTATCTTCCCAAACCAGCCCTCTTCCCCCTCCCCCCTTTTTTCACTCCAGTATTGAACTTTGCACCTTTCTTCTCTACTGAGTTCATCCACATCGGTCCCTCTTTCCCTATTCTCTCCTCTTTTTATTCCTTCACCCTTCTCCCTCCCTGCCTTTCCCAAGCTCCCCCTCTTCATCTTCATCTCCGTCTCTCTCTCTCTCTCTCTCTCGCTCTTTCTCACCAACTATTCTTTCACCCCTCTCTCTCTCCGAACCTCTATCTCTCATCAGGATTAGCTCCCACTGCTTGTTAGCGCGCTAGCTCTTTTTTTTCTCCCTCGCTCCCACATTTGTCTCTCCGTACAATCCCTGTTTTGTGCGGATTAGTGCCCGTATTGTCTTTGGATTAGGGTGTCATTGTTTCTGAGTTTGGGATGAGGTGGGAAACGTACGTCTGAATGTGTGTGTGTGTGTGTGTGTGTGTGTGTGTGTGTGTGTGCGTGCCTGAACGAGTATATCCGATACACCGAAGTGACGAGGCATCTCCTTTTTTTTGTGTGTGTGTGTGTGTGTGTGTGTGTGTGCGTGCGAGCTTTTGTAAAGCGGCACAAAATAGAAAGAGCTTGATAGAATTGCTCTGAAACTCAACACCCTCTAAACCGAGCGCTGACGTTGAGTTGAAACGGTATCCGCTTCTTCGCTCGATCGCATGTCAGGACAGAAATGGAGACGAGTGTGACACCTGCCTGTGCGGGGGGTCTGTCTCCCTGAAGGTATTCTGCGCATGTGTGTGTCCGTGCACGTGTGTGTGTGTCCGTGCACGTGTAGCAGGTAGCCGCTCTACCCAAATGACCGACTCGACCTCAATCTCTTACCCACATGAGAATTAGCCTGATGTGTTGACATAGTCTGGCAGTCTGTGGGGGAGTCATGTGTGCCGAGGGTGAGAGAGGGGACGAAGGGGGAGGTGGGTTGAGGCGGGAATGTCATATGCTCATGTTCAATCACTCTCATCACACAGACAGAGAGGAGGAGGAAGAGGAGGAGGAGGAGGCAGTATGAAACTGTTACAGGAGTTGTCTGTATTGATCGAACAGCAGGGGGTTCTGCGTTAGCTCAGTGTGACAGACAGAGGTACTCAGCGGGGGTGGGGGGGTGGGTGGGTGGTGGGGGGGAGGAGGGGGTGGGATGCTGTCACCAAATCCACTAAAAATGCCATGCAACAGCATATCAGCCCTCTCTTCTCTATTGTTTGTGACAATATGACATTTACTGGCTTATTTACTCTTTAACTTCCCAGGTAAATTGGTATGACAGTTTATTGATCCATAAAATGTTCAGCTGTTGGAAGCAAACGTTTTATTCAGAAAGACAGTTTGTGATCATGCTTTTTTTGGGGGGGGGGGTTTGGTTTGGTTGCTGCCCCAAGACGTGTTCTTACAGTTCCTCCAATTGCCTTCCTCAATACGTTTGATTGAAATAACATCAAATCTATTTTACGACAGAGCCCTTGAAGTGACAAAAAAACAAGTTCACATTAGAAGCTATCTTGTCACGAGAACGTTTCTTGTAGGTTCTTGTGCGTATTTAAAAAAAAAAAAAACGCAATCAAGGCTGGTTTTCCTTGCGGCGAAACAGTCTACGCGACTCTCAAAATTCGCTCAGAGATAATCAGCGGTGACAACAGGCAAGCGAAGACAGTGATGCCTTTGCATTGAAGTCCAAGCTGAAAATATAGCTCAACCAACTCGTGTGTGTTGCCATCGCGACGCACTAACAGTAGAGCGGAGACAGAAATGCATTTGTAAGCATAACTTACGAGAAACTTTGGAAAACATTTTTTATTTTGCCTCGCGTCACTTCAGGGGCTCCGTACTTCATCATCCAGCATTTAGTGTAATCTAATACACGCGTGTTACCATCCACGCTGAAATACCCAGTGACGGTTATGAAGACTAACCAGTGCATTCTCTCCCCATCCCCTTTAATTGATATGAACCAAGCGGCTCCCGCTCTGTGGCTGCTGTGTTTAATCATTTCTACCGTTCACTAGGCCGCTCTAATGCATAGGCATTAATCAAGTCGGCCCTATCGATCAGCCATTGCCAATTCCTCCTCATCCCCCTTCAGACCTTATAGACTGTTGTTGTATTCACTTGTTAGCCACTTAAATGTCAAATGTCAGATTTAAGATCTAGTACATTTCTTGCTGTAAGTTAGAGCTCGGCGGTTTAGTGTGTTTATCTTTTGAGTCTTGGTTACCGACTAGTTATGGGAATGCTGATTATTCTGGATTGGATTGTAAATAATTCGATCTTGGTCTGTGATTTATCGCAGTGCTGGATCTTTCACGGATACACACAGATGTGCACAGAAACACACGCTCATGCACACACACTCAGCTACTCGGGGCACACAGGCGCATCTGTCCAAATGCGCAATATCTCACCCCTGTTTATACAAACATATGAGCCGGCTGTTGTTTGTTCCCTGTTCTCCCTCCACTTATTGAGAATCGATGCTTGCTTGCATTCGGTTGCATTTCCACGGTTTGGACTCTGAGAGTGGGAGAAGCCTCCTGCCCGGGCCGTTCGCAGGCTGATTTACTGGAGGGGGAAGAGATAGAAGGGAGCAAGTGTCAACGAAAAAAAACGGGGAAAAAAAATTCCTTCTCAGGCCGCTTGCAAGAAGACAAATATCTTTACATGAGTCACACAGAACCTGGGCTTTTAGCTGATTTGGTGTGTGTGTGTGTGTGTGTGTGTTGTGTTGATGTGTGTCTGCCTCTTCCGTGTGCCTGACAGAGTCGTGCTCAAGCGTGCGGCGCAAACGCATCGCCACCGAGGCGTGAAGTGACAGCGCACCTGTTTGTTTTGTATTTGTCTCTTACCCATCATTTAGCATCAGTTTGTGCTCTATTTGCGGTCTTAATTCACAGGCCCGCTATTCTGAGTAATGAGGCAAACCACTGGGAACAAGCTGATGTGTTGTGTCAAAAGGGAAGAGGGGGGATTTTCTTTTTGGGGTGGGAAGTGAAGTTCCCTGTTTTTGTGTGTGTGTGTGTGTGTGTGTGTGTGTGTGTGTGTGTGTGTGTGTGTGAGTTAAGAATAGAATCCTGCTTAGTTGCCTTCATACCGCAAAACTGTGTTATGCATGAGTGGGCAGTTCCTGTGCAATCATCTCCAGTCCGGTGATTTAGCTGCAGCAGTTAACATGGGAGTCTCCCTCATGCTTTTGCAGAATGTGTATTAACCTTCAACGCTGCTCATCTTCCACGAGCATTAGTGCGGCTTTTGGATCAGATTCTTTTTTTCTTCCTAAATCAAACGCGCCAGTGTCTTTGACAAAATGCCTTGATCTTCCTATGGAATAAGCATTGGCTATAGGATGGTGCATCCCTGGAGAACTACATCCCTAGGCGTGGAATCAAAAGAGTCCTGCTTGGGGAATTCTGGATGAGGTTTAAAGGAAACGGGGAATCGGTAAACCCCAACAGGCTTATGGGGGTGGCGGTGGTGGTGGTGGTATAGAAAATGCCTGAAATGGTGACGTACGCATGCGTGGGAGGAAAAGAAGAAAAGGAGAACGGAAAGGAGGAGAGAAGGAGTCGTATGGTGACGTAAAGTTGGCTCCCTTGAATTTCATGCAGATAATGTGCAATATCTTGTGAAATAACTGAAAAAACCTTGGTCGTCACACATTCACAATAAGAATTCAAATATTAAAAAAAAACTGTTTCATGGTTTCAAAATGACTATTAGTGCCCTTTTCTCATATTTAGTTGCAAACGTTTCTTGTAACCATCAATAAGCACCTTTCTGCTGACAGTTTCTCCCCCTCTTCAATTGCAACCCCGCTTCCATGTTTTGCAGGATTCCTCTGACCGTCTATGAACTATGGATGGATTGTTCCATGTGCTGGAATACATGAATTACAGTTCAATAATTGGGTGAAATGTGCCCTATTACAGCGCTGCGCCTGGCCTGAGTATGGTTGGCGTGATGATGATTGCAGGGTCGATGACAAAAGGGCCACTAGACATTCCACTGATGATGTAAACGGCTCCAGTCACAGCCACTTACACTGCGAGGTAAAAAATCCCTTCCAATGGGAACCCTCTCTCAAACACTGTGATCATTTCAATTCAGAGTATTGTTGCTTTTTTGTGCCAATTTAGTTTTCTCCTCTCATGTGTTGCATGCAAGTTGGGATTCATGTGAAACAGAGAGAGAGAGAGAGAGAGAGAGAGAGACACAGTTGTGGTGGTGTGCATGTATATTATATGTGTTTGACGTCAGGGTAAATAGTGCCGGATCAAAGCGTTGGTATGGGCAAAAAAAAGAAAGCGTATCCCTCTTGAAAAGTTCAAAGGGTAGATATCCCTACCCTTCACCGCAGCAGAAGATGGGATAAAGAGAGCGAGAGAGAAAAAAAAAGAAAGGTTAAGTAAAGGTTTTGATTGATCTTTGGCCTTCCAAATGCACCTTTCCTCCATTAAGGTTTCTATTCTATTCACGGATCACTGAAATGATGGAGAGCTAAAGAGAATTAACAAGCAGCGGAAAGACGAGGTGCGAAGGAGCGACGGTTAACGGGATGTCGATCTGAACTGACATTCCACCGCTGACCTGAGAAAGAGAGGATAATCGTCAGAAGGATGTTGAATCTTGCATCGTGGTGCGTGTATCAGGTGCACCCCCCCCCCCCCCCCCCCCCCGCACCGCATCCTCGTCATGTGGCATGTAAAGCCGACAGTATAAATGTATATCGTATAAAGTATAAATGTGAATGCCTGGTAGGATGAGCCTGGATCCTGATGAGTGCTTGTCAGTAGGGGGTTGCACATGCGGGGAAGACTCTGGGTTGCATTTCATTCGAAGGAAAAAAAAGACATTCAATTATTTTATTTTTTCACATTTACAATACACCTGCGCATTTATGCACTGACACTCCTCCATACACCAAGACCTCCCTGTTGGGCCTTGACTGTTGCCAAGGAAACCTGGAGAGCGGGGGTGAGAGGATTAGAAGACGGGGGGGGGAAGCAAAGCCAGACAAAATGCAGGAAAACAGATACAAAGGCTCGAAGGCTTCTCAGCTTCTAATGTTAAAACTGCACCAAACACGTTTTTGTTTTTTTTTGGCTTTTCCCCGATGAAAGCCATGGGGCTCGAGATGCACTGCCAGCAGTTTTTAAATTACAAATATGACTAGCCAAATAAAATAAAGGCTTTTTTAGATCTTTGGAGTGCCTTGGAGCTTGCTTTATGCCACAAGACGAAATGCGGTCATAAATTGGAAGATACATTCCTAACCACTTAAGAAGCACCGGCGCACCCCTGGGACACCAGCTGCTGCTTTTTTTTTCCACCTTCATCACGTATTGTAGAGTGTTTGTACAGTGGAATTTTAAATCGAACTAACCATGCAATACATTGCCTGAAAGCGTGGAATCTCACAATTCTAGGTGTGTAAGGCATTTTTTTGCAGCAAATCTCACAGCAAAAATGATTCCCTCTTTTGTAACAGGAGTGCTAACAAAACAGGCGAACTCACAATGGTGACTCCTCACATTTTGTTTATCCTAGCACTCTGAAGACAAAACACATCAAGGTAAAATTGGTCTCAGAATGATGGCAGGGGTCCAATGAAGCTAACCAGTATGGATTTGTAGTCCCTCAAACGTTCCAACTTTGGGAAAAATGACGGTAAACGCCCATGTCCAATAATCTTTGACGAATCATTTTTCCAGTGCTGCTGTGTTTCTCGCTTGCCTGTGGCTTGTGAGTAGTCTTTACCTATGGGAGTGTGATCTCTTTGTGTAGAATATGATCTTTGGAAGAGAATGAGACCAGCCACATGATTCTCCGATCAGTATTTGCCAAACAGTCCCTCAGTATATCCAACCTGCGCCACCGATGCCGAAGACGAATACACATGCTCTTGAGCCAGTACACAGTCAGCTAAAGGGAGGCAGGTTTATTGACAACTTACACATGTATATGTCATGTACACTATATGGCCAAAAGTCAGTGGACAGCTGACCATCACACCTATATGAGCTTGCTGGACATCCCATTCTAAAACCATGGACATTAATATGGAGTTGGACCCCCCATCACTCTTCTGGGAAGGCTTTCCACAAGCTTCTGGAGTGTCTGTGGGAATTTGTGCCCATTCAGCCAACAGTACATTAGTGAGGTCAGGCAGTGATGTTGGACGAGAAGGCCTGGCTCGCAATCAGCGTTCTACTTCCTCCCAAAGGTGTTCAGTGGGGTTGAGGTCAGGACTCATCTAACCATGTCTTTATGGACCTGGCTTTGTGCTCAGGGGCACAGTCATGCTGGAACAGCAAAGGGCCTTCCCCAAACTGTTGCCACAAAGTTGGAAGCGCCCAATTGGCTAAAATGTCTTGGTATCCTGTAGCATTAAGATTAGATTACCCTTCACTGGAACTAAGGGGCCAAGCCCAAACCCTGAGGAACACCTGAACTCAATATCTAGTAGGGGTGTCCATTGACCTTTGACCATATAGTATATGTCTGCTTGTAACGGAGCAAGATTGCAGTGATTTTCTGCAATCTTGTCGACAGAGTGACGTCAGAGGTCAGCCTGCAAAGATCAGCCTTTCGAAGCTAGGGGGGACTAGACGCTTCAAGCCAGACAGAGTCAAGGATGTCCGCGGATATCGTTCCCTGGTTCTCCCGCTTTGTATTTCATTTTTCTTCTGCCTTTCCTCGGGGTCTCCCGGGCTCCCCTATCCCTCTTAGTTTAGTCTCATATATAGTACATGGCTGCTGAATGGCACATTATTGCGTTTCGCAGACAGTGTCGGCAGCCATCAATTCTGTATGAGCTCTCCTTCACACCTCAGCGCCTCCCACACAGCAACTGGCCCTTTTACTGCACCTGCTGTCGTGTGCGTGGGAAACGAGGATATCAAGAGTTCATTCCAGTCTGTATGGGTATGCATTTGTGTGTGTGTGTGTCTGTTGGGGTGTGTGTGTGTGTGTGTGTGTGTGTGTGTGTGTGTGTGTGTGTACAGAGGTGCAAAACCCTTATTCTCACTCCAGAATCTCACTTGTTGTCAAGCTAGAGAGGCTTTATGCACAGCTAAGCTGAAAATCAGACGGGGAATTTTCAAAGCTGGATCTCTCGCCCTAAACCATTGACGCAGCGACTCTCGCAGCACAACATTAACTTGCACACACACACACACACTTGAACACACACAAGCAAGCACACACTCACACAAACATTTGTCTTAGTTTCCCTTTAATTGGCTAAACTGCCCTCTTCACCATGAAGGACTTAGTACAGCTTCTTCCTTCCAGACAAGTGAAATGAGTTGTTATCTGAATTGTTATTTGGCAAGACTTCAGGCAATTAGTGAACTAGCTATGTCACTTAAGAGGTTAAATGGGGACGCACACGGTGACAACACAATGTCTCAAAGCCCCAAAATTACTGTAATTGTCCATTTGGGATGTTCCCCACCACACACACACACACACACACACACTTTCTCTCTCACTCCCATACACTCACACAGACAAACAAGCTTACATAATAGATTTGCCTACTGTCTGGGATCCAGAGGGGACACGCCAACGTTGCGCAGGGTACAGGGCAGCGGTGACCAACTGCCGAGACCCGGTAAGCACAGCTCTGAGGTCTGCGGTACCCGTGGATAACGGAAACGAATCGGTAGCTGGAGAAACAACGCCGGGGGGGGGGAGGCGAAACACCCAGGGCCCTCACTCGGTTATCGCCTGACACCGGGAAGAGGCTCAAATTGTTTGCTTGCGGTTGAGAATATGGATCCAATAGTAATACATCCACCGAGTGTATTATATTGTATTTCACCCACACACACACACACACACACACACACACATGTGCACACACACACACACACTTGACCTCAAGGCGCTTTCTATTTCGAGGATGGAAAAAGAGACTCAATTCCAGCATTCTGCGTAAGCGGAAGTAAGTGGAGTTGCCAGCTATTGTCCGGCCCATGTAGGGGAACGGGGAACGGGGGGGTGGGGGGGTGGGGGCATTGATTGAATTGCCGCTTGACAAAGCAGAAACCCGCTTGTTGAGCTAATGCGCCTGTGTGTCGGGGATCGATCTCGCAATGTCACTTCCAAATGCATAGCAGGAAAGGGAAGGGTAGGGAGAGGATGGCGAGGAGGAATGGAAGGAGGGAGCAAATCAGAGAGAGGGATGGCAGGGCTGGATGGAGATAAATGAACGCTGAGACGTAAGAGGTAAAGACAAGCATTTGATTTAGAGTGAGCTGGGGGGTTAAACTCTAGCGGACTGGCACCGAACTCCGAAACGGTGAGCCGCCATGTCTTCATCTTGTCTTTACGTGTGTCCTGCTTTACAGGTTCCCACTGTAGGAGGCGTGTTAGCTATCCCGCTATCAATGTCTACAAAACATCACCGCAAAATGTTTCATTCCCCTACCATCTGTCCGTCTCTACCTTCTCTCTCTCTCTCTCTCTCTCAAAGTACGAGTCAATCTTAATCACTATCCCGTCACGTTGCCGTCCCGCATTGTTTTGTTCATTTTCGGCAGAGATGTGAGATTTGAGAGAGAGAGAGGGGGATGCGGTTTGGAAGAGAAGCACGAGGACGCCAGTGATTGAGACGTTGGGGAGCGGATGTGAGACGAGGAGATGATAAAGAATACTGTACTATTCGTGCACAATACTTTTAAAGGCACGTTTGTGTGTATATGTGTGTATATGTGTGTATTTGTGTGTGTGTGTGTGTGTGTGTGTGTGTGTAAATACTTTACTTACTTTGCTGCAAAGTCAAGCGTGACCCGGTTCCAGCTCTGGTTGACACATGGCAGACGCGCTGAGTGATGGATGAAGGATCAAGATTTCTTTGAGACACACCTGTCTCTCCACCTGTCCTCTCCACATCCCCCTCTCTCTCTCCCTCTCTCTCTCTCTTTCTCTACCCTCAGTCTATTTCTACCCTGACTTACTGCAGCTTCTACTGTAGCTCCTGTAACAATCCCCATATCACCGGAGAGGCGGCAAACTAATTTTTGCCTGGTAGCTGAAATTCCTTTCTTTTCTCCTCGTCTACTATATGGAGCGACTGTATCCATCCATTATATATAGTATCTATTAAAAATGAATAGATTTCTTTCATGCAAAGCCTATCACTACAAAGTGCTGTACCGATTCACGACTCTCTCTCTCTCTCTCTTGCACGATAAGCTGTTTCAAGAGCTCTTCTTTTTTTTTTCTGACAAATGGTTTCTACAGGTATGCAAGGGTATGTAAGTATTCCCTTTTTTCCCGGGGAAAGAGAGGATGACAAATTGGGGTAGCAGAATCGAAGACGCCCAAGAAGATAGTGCATCAGTCTTATTAGGGTCACGGGTCAGCTCGCAGGGGGACCAGCTCCGCGCCATCTCCATCACCGCCGCCCCCCCCCCCCCCCCCCCCCCCCCCCCCACACACACACACACACACACCCCGTTCTAAGGCGCCGGGAAAAGAGAGGAGGGATGGGAAAAGGGGAAAGGGAAAGGAGAAAGGGAAGGAAGAGAGGAATCAGACGCAGACAATGTAAGGGAGGGATGGGGTGATGGATGGCGGGGCTTCTTCTCTCCGCGTTTTTGAGTGTGTATGGCGTGGGGTGTGTGTGTGTGTGTGTGTGTGTGTGCGTGCGCGCCGTGGCGATGGGGATGCGTTGATGGACGAGGAGCATCCTTTGCCGTTTCAGCAGTGGAAGTGCTTAAAGCGTCCTGGGGGCCCCAGGGACGGACCGTGTCACCGTCTCCCAGCCCAGTGACTTATGGACCTGCCATGACAAACACCCCCAGGGCTGCTGGTGGGATGGGGATGGATGGTGGGGTTGGGTTGGGAGTTGGGGGGGGTTGGTGTAATAGCACACGTGATGATAGAAAGGAACGCGCGACTCTGATGTGAAACAGAAGCCGTTAACGTGCTGCTAAGTTGAGCTGCTAAGGAAGCTTGAGGAAATTTTGCGGAAATCATTTTGACGTGTGAAGAGGAGGAGCGAGGGAGGAAATGAATGGGGAGTAATATGCGGAGTCCGCCTCGCAACTGTTCGAAATTGTTTTCTCATCGTGGCTCTCAAGTTGCTTTCTCTCTGTGTTTGTTTCTCTCTCTCTCTCTCGCTCTCTCGCGCTCTGTCTCTCTCTCTCTAGGATTTAGCTCACAGGAATAAAAGCAGTAGATTGTGACAAATGAGTTTAAAAAGCAGACAAAGCCTTGTGCTTTTTTTTATACACTGCTGCTCCAGCTTCCTGCTTTCTGCTATATATATATATTCAATCAGCCCCCCCCCCCCCCCGCCCCCTTTTTTGGCACACATAAATAGAGAGACATTGTTTGCATGAATGGGTTTTTTGGCTGCAACAGATTTCATAACCACATATCAATCAATTGTTTTTTTTCTTATTATTGTCTCGGAACAAAATCATTTTGAGGTGTAGTTTGCACGTCTGTAATATAATATTGTCAACGTTTTTTTTACTCCTGATGTTTGTGGCTGACAGACGCATTAATATTGAGGGAATATATATATATATAGGACGTTGCTAATCCAGTGTCGGCTGTTTTAAAAAAAAAAAAAGTGTTTGCCACTTTTGTGCTCCAGGCGTAGTCTTATTCTGGGAATTGCACCAGTAATGGCACTATTAGACTTAATTTACTGCCCAAACTAATAACTGAAATTGAGAATGTGATGAGAATATCACACAGGCGCGCGCACACACACACACACACACACGCACACACACACACACACACGCAATCTGACAGTGCTGTGCCCTCAATCAGTACTAATGTAATGAAATCAGTCATCCTGATCATCTCTCCTCTCTCTCTCTCTCTCCATCCTTGCTGCCTCGCTCGGTCCCTCCTCTATCTCGCACATCTGCCATTTGCTTTTCCCCCCCCCATCATCTTTTCCATCCAGCCTTTTCCCACCCCGCACTATATCCCCTATCCTTCTTCTCCCCCTCCTGTCCTGCCCTTCATCCCAACCGACCCCCCCCCCCCCCATCCCTCCCTCGCCCTGCTCATGTCTCTTCCCCAGATTCAATGTCTTCTGACACGAGAGGGTTTTGATTAGAGATCCAGCCCCTACATGGGCAGGAACCGCAGGGAGGAAGCAATTACCACCTCTCGCCACCAGGGCCCCCCGCAGGCTGCTGCTGCTGCTGCTTGCTTGCTTGCTGCTGCTGCCTCTGCCCCGTCGGGTTAATACGCTAACGGAGAAAGTCCTTGCGTCTGTGTTAATCTGTCTGTCGATGGGCGGGGGAGCTGTAACAAGGTGGTCAAAATAAAGGCTGTGGCGCGGTGGAGCCTGAAGGTGGCGAAGTCAATCTGTCAGCGGAGCATAGGTACTTAGTTAGAGGTACTTTAGAGGAGCGGGGAAATGTGTTGAGGGTTCGACTGCTGATGCTGATGTTTTTTGGATCGAAGCTGACAATAGCTGGTATTTTGCGCTGATATTTTGCAAGGATTCTTATTATTTCTTGGGTGGAAAAACTTTTAGACGCCATCACGCGACACTGAAGCGCTACAACTCAACCCGTACGCGACGAGAAGATGTTCGGTCTGTTCGGTCTTTGGGGAATCTCTCGGATACCTTTTACCCGCCTTTTATACGCAGATTCACGAGAAACAAAAACGACTAAAGAAAACTTTTCCGTTTTTGCTCTCAGTGGATGACATCAACCGGCCAACATCCGGAATGTAACGAAACTAGTCCAATCCTGTTGACGACCGTTCTCGGACTGTTATTATATAGTCTAGTCAGGAGGATCAGAGCCGCCAAACACCCATGTTTTGAATCGAGCACCTCGGGGTCATGTTTGTTGTCTCGGCTTTGTCGCTCCACCCTGATGAGCGGACTGGATACCGACCGTTTGCAGTCAAATTATTTACCAGATAATTAGTCTCACAGCTCGAGCTCCGCGGAAGGTAAAGGTTGGGGCGAAGTGATTCATCCCTCCTCATTAGGCCTCGCTGGAAAGAAGCTCTAGCTTGCTGGGCCGGAAAGGAAAGGAGGATGTAAAAAAAAAAAAAAAAATACGGTAGGGGAGGTATTTTGTACTAGCGATGAAAGTTTGTGTTCGGGTATTTTTAAACATTAAAAAGAAAAGACTTGTGGCAAATAAAGTCAGCCAGACATATTTTTTTCTTAGAACCAGGCCTATACAAACCAAGCCAGACTAAGACACGACCATGCTCTGATATAGGGATTTTTTCCCCCCCCCCCGCCTCCTTCCCTCTGATTGGGTAGAAAAAGCGAGCGGTGGCGGAGGTGGGTGAGATGCCAGTAAGCCGGGTTGCTGCATAGGAGCCATTCTGTCCTCCTCTCCAGAGTTCAGCCTCAGTCCCTGTGGAGAGACCGAGTTTCATCCAAAGTCCAACACATGCTCTGGCCAGCTCCCTCGCAGCGTGGGTGTGTGTGTGTGTGTGTGTGTGTGTGTGACTGGGACTGTGAACTGGGTGACTGCAAGGACATGTGTGTGTGTGTGTGCATGTGTGCGTAACGCATGCATCCTGTATTTGTTTGAGACGCAAAAACACATGTAAGGGTATCCATCGCTTAACCCCCTGGCTCAATATTGTCTCTATAAAATATGTATGATGGAGATACTGTTTATAAATGTTTAATTTTACAAGGACAGGTACAACCGGAGGGAGATTTTGCAATCAGCTGTGCAGCATCACAGTATTTGAAGCTCCTGTTTTCTAGTTTCCTGGACGGAGTCAGCTGGGTGGTCATTGGCATTTTGGCAGTAATGAAAGCCGTCGGTACTGGGGATTGAACCGACAACCTTCCGGGCTGCTAGGGACGCCCGAAGCCTTTGTTTTGCAGCAAACGTTTCATTACTGTCGGGTTACAGCACACGGGTCACCTTTCTCCTCGTGACATTTCGGCGGCTTGATCGGTGTATCGGACTGGAATCATTACTACAGCCCCACCGAAACTCCACTAATCCCTCCCCCCTTCCACCCGTCTTCTCTCCCCCACTCTCCCCCCTTACAGCCCTGCCCAGCTATACGTGCGGTAACCCCGGGCAGCTGCTCAACGGCCACCAGCAGGGGTCCACCTTCAACATCGGGGACAAGATCCGCTACGGCTGCAGCCAAGGCTACGTGCTGGAGGGTCACACCACCCTGTCCTGCCTGGCCACGTCGGCGGGCACCGCCGCCTGGGACTTCCCCCTGCCCTACTGCAGAGGTATGGAGGGAAGGGCTGCACAAACATCCATCGCTAACGGGGACATTTAGCACTTAGCATCTAGCATTTTAGTCTCGAAGTGAAAAGTTAGTTAGTGTTATTGAATTTAACGGTTATCTACTTTGTAAGACGTTACAAAGTAGTAATATTGTAGATGACCTTCTTTTTTTTTTTTTTTGCACTAATGGATATAACACCTGCAGTACATCTGATATGCATCTGCACACACACACACACACACACATTTAGAGGTCTTTTTTCATCACAGCGCCTCCACATGACTTGACACCGTGTACTGTGGTTATACAGATATCTTATTTATCCTGACAGGACCTCATGTGTTAGCGTCCCAGTCAGGTGCTTGTGCCAGTTGTCCTTGCCTCACAGTTAGCGGAGGAACCCCCCGCCGGCAAACAACACCTGGCAAGCGGAGTGCAGTCTTGACCCAGTCACGATGCCGCGCTTCCTCAAAATAGTTGCACTCGTAGTTGATCTACGTATTTAGCGGGAAGGCTTTTTTTTTTTTACGCGATCGATTGCGCGCACGTGTCGGCGTAAGCTCGTCCGTGCGTCTTGTGTGTCCGTTTTGTGGGTTTTGTGTCAGTGTGTGCCCGCTGAGCAGAGTGCTGTGACACTGTGCCATCTGTAGCCGGGCTGGGAGTCAGGAAGCCCACATAGGAGCACACATGGCTGGGCACCACGCGCCAGCACACGCCTCCACCCACCCACCCACCCACCCAACCACCCACACACACACACGCACACACACACACATACACCTGTCGTTCCACGCCGCCAAATGATCCCGTGTGCCATCCATTCTCCAACAATTTCGTCTATTTCATCCATTTTTTTTTCTCTCCCCCCCCTCCCCTTTCCCGTCCTTCCACAATCTCTAAATCACTTTTTTTTTTCTTTCATTCTCCTCCGTACCTGCCAGGGCACCTCTCGCTCGAGATAAAATGCTTAGGCACCCAAGGATGTCATTATGCCACCTCCTCAGCAGAAAATTACACGCCAACAAGTTTTTTTAGAAACTGGCAATTTCCCCCCTGTGATTAATTTAGGTCTTCCGGCGGGCCAACATAAAAAAAGTCAGCGTGCCACACCTGAGCGCTCCCTTCGCAATGCCTAAGCGTATTGTTAATGTCACTCCAATTACGTTTGCCCGCCCGTACGTTTAAGAGCGGGACTCGCGCTGTACTCCAGGACCCCGGAGAAGGACGTTTTTTGGCACGATCGCCGCTCTGGACTCGGAGGAGGGTTAATGTGCCAGCAACCGTTGGAGAGTTGAGTCATCGATAATTGCCAACCCTCCGATGGCGCAAATATTGTTTCTCCTCGTTTACTCATCCGTTTGCTTCCTTCAGCCCGTGCTCCCATTCACACGCAGTATCTAGACGAGTTAACAATCTGTTGTTCTGTGTCCGCCATTTTCCTCTTCTTTCCCACTGAATCTGCTCCTCATCATCCCTTCATCTTTTTGCCTCCTTTTTTGCTCCAGCCTATCTTTGAGGGAAAATGCTTACTATTCCCTATCTCTAAATGTCACTGCAGCTAGCTAACTATAGCTGCACACACACACACACACACACACACACACACACTATATCTATTTTGCTTGTATCCGTGCGCTGAATATGTGTGTGTTCACGCTGTAATCTGCCCCTTTACAAAAGGCTGCTTCTTGTCGGCGGTGTGTCACATTTCAAGTGATGTTACCTAGTTTGCTAGGTTTTGCTGGTGTGCGTGTGTGTGTGTGTGTGTGTGTGTATGTGTGTTTTCTGGGTTAAACATGTACTATGTGGATGTTTTGTGTGCTTTGCGTGCATCGCCTCACGCTGCCCCACATCTCGGTTGCCATGGCGCTCAAAGAAAGTCTAAGCTGCTCCTTACACTGTATGGAAAACCATGACATCCTAAGTGACAGCCTGGAAATATGTGCCGTTCAACCGTGGGAAGCAAACTGACATCTGCAATCGACTGAGGAGAGATTGAATAAGTTCTGCGCACATCTCCCTCGTCTTAATGTATCGACGCGTTAGTTAGTTTTGCGGAGGGGATACGGTTCCGTCGGTATGGGCCATTTTCAGACTCCCGTTGTTTTGGAGCGCTTTCGTTGGCCCGGCGGAAAGCTGCAAAATGGATGGCAGCAGGGGAGAGGGAGACAAGGTGAAGGGGAGAGTTTGGAGGCCGAGACTTTCCTTCAAGTGTGAAGAAACCGCCTGGTGTGGAATATCAATCCCACTTCCTTGTCCTTTCTTCTCTCTCTCCCGTCTACTTCCCCCGCCACTCCCTCGGCAACCGTCACCTGTCACCTCTCGCACCATCCCTCTTTCTTCACTGTCCAATCTCCCTCTCCACTTTTCTCTTGCCCATCCTTGCTTGTCACCTGTCATCCTCTTCATCCCTTTTCTTCTCGCCCTCCTGTCGTGGTGTCCCCCCCCCCCCCACCCCCCACCCCCGCCCTCCCTCCTATTCAGGTTCACACCTCACAGGTTTCCGCTCGCCCGTACACCCTCGCGCTCTCTCCCCCCCTGGAGGGGTTGCCGCGGTGACAGCTAGGATGGATGATTGGCAGGGCCCGGTTCTCACCGAGCTCCTCCTCCTCCTCCTCCTCCTCCCCTCTTCAGAACGCCTCACGCAGCTAGCTGGCCGCCGCCGCCGCCGCCGCTAATGAATCCCGACACACACACACAAACAACACTCACACACAATTACACAAACGAGCTCAGGCTTAATCGAAGCCTCTTTCAACATGTCACACCTCACCAGTACATGCTTTTGACATGTTTTGAAATCGTTTGCGTCTGCGTATACGAGGCCAGGCGTCACGCCACGCTCCCGTTGTTCAGATCTATAATCACCGTATCAGAAGCCGGGCGGAGGAATTCTCACGGCAACATATTAAAGACATGCTTTATTGTTTAATGGCCTCCTGAAAGCGATCTTGAGGAAGGTAAGAGCCGTGATTAACACAAATCTGAATTAATCAGGATTTAATCACTCCCCCCCCCCCAAGTTGCATTAGGTTGCATCACGCATCTCCCCGCTCACTGTGAAAGCACTGTAGGGCATTTTGAAATCCTATGACTCCTCGTGTCTCTCTGGCCCTGTGGCAAAAATATCAGACAAAGAAACAATATGCTGTAACTCCTCGCACATTTTTTTCCATGCTCCCGAAATTAAAAGTCTGCACATTGTCTCGTGGCAAAAAAAAAAAAAAAAAAAAAAAAAAAGATAATTTGCTGCCGCCCAAGAAATTAAAAAAACAAAAAAAAGGAAAAGGGCGCACAAGTTTTACTGGTAGAACTTCAACCGCAAAGTTAGTCGAAGCCTACTGTACCGTCGTTTTTTCTTTTTCTCGCTGAATCATTACGTCTGAGTCATCACTGATCAGTCTCTCTTTCATCCCAGTGTTCTCTCAGAGGGGGTAATTATTAAGTTTAATTACTGTTTTTCATTTTTGTACATTTTAGGCATTTAGATGATGCTCTCATCCACTCTCATCTCATCCTCGGAGTTCACTGTCTTGCTAAATGACCTGTCTGTATAGTTCTTCGTATGTATCCGTCTGTCTCTTTTACATCTCCCTGTACTGCATGTGATCATAAGTGACTATCCTCCTTTTGCAAACGCTTCCACTCTCTTTCTCTCTCCTGTCCCGTAGCGGACGACGGGTGCGGGGGGACGCTGCGGGGCCAGAGCGGGGTGATCACCAGCCCCAACTACCCCGGGGAGTACAACAACAACGCCGACTGCACCTGGACGGTGTTGGCCGAGCCGGGAGACACCATCGCCCTGGTCTTCTCCGACTTCCAGCTGGAGGACGACTATGACCTGCTGGAGGTCAGCGGCACCGACGGCTCTTCGCAGTGGTGAGTAGGCAGAGGCACTTTTGCAGACAAAGGATTGAGCCGGTTAAAGTATGGAGGGGTGGGGGGGTGGGGGGGGGGGCGGCTGGGTGTTGGGTAGGTCCAGTGGACAGTAGCCAGCCCAGGGTCACTGGCGCAGAGAGTCAGGTGTCCCAGGGGTCTCTGGGAAGTAGCAATGGAAGAAGAATTGATTCAGTGGTGGGCATCCAGCCAAGGGGAAGCAAAGGGAGAGGGGTCCCTGCTAGTGTTAAGAGTTGGGTGGTTATTACTGGAAGTATGAGGCCAATGGCACTGAGGTTGTTCAGTGTAGCACTAAAGCTGTTCCCGTGAGAGCGGGTAGCAATCAATGTTTTTGGTTCAATCATTGTTTTTTTTTTGTGGGGAAAAGGTGGTCGGTGCGACTTCAATTTTGGTTGAGATTTTTGCTTTTGTTGTTTACCTTACTTCACATTGAATAACCTCTCAAAGAAAGGTCACCTTCTTTCAACAATTCACACGTGTTAGTGTCTGGAGAGATCTGAGTGGTCAAGTCTTCGTCCTCTGGAACCACGAGTGTTCTCTCGCCGTCGTGGGATTCGCCCGAACCTTCTGTGTCTCTCCACCTCTGTTTGCCTTTTGCGTCTTTCCAACTGGCTCAATAAAGAATGGCGATATTAAAGGTGCGCTGCCGGTCACTCTAACATCATGAGATATTCAAGGAGGCCAGTTGGATGGACTGAAAAAAAGTGGAAAAAAGAAACAGATTTTTCAGTTTCACACCTAGCAACTGATTTTTGCAACATTTTATAGTTTTTTTTTTAGGATATGTTTAGGACCTCCAGTTGATGTTTGTTGTGGCACGCTGCCTCAAACACTGTTAGCTATCCGCCGATTACCTTTAGGCTTAACAACCAAGCTACAAACTGTTCAGCCGTGACTGTTGTCCATTTTCCTGCAGAGAGAGAGAGAGAGATTTAAAGCTTTGTATGTGTTTGTTTTTAGTTTTGCTTTTATTGATCCTTGTCAACTCAAGACTCAACACTCAAAAATCTAACTGCTTCTTTAAAATGGATTAATGAATGAAACAATTTACAGTTTTTTTTATTGTATCATGCGGTCTTTAAGTCTCAAGTATAATTTGCACGCTCACACATTCGTATTCATTCCCGCAATCATTCAATCACACACACACACACACACACTCACACACACACACACACACACCCTCTAATGATGAAGAGGTAGGATATCCTGGCGTCAGAGTGGGTCTCTCACCATCTGTGGCAGCTCCTCCTCTCTCTGACAGCTCTCTCAGCTCAGGAAGTAATTAGTGGGCTTGATTACCACTGCCAGCCTGCACGTATAGCCCTGCTTCACACACACACACACACACCACACACACACACACACGCACACAGGGCCCATATGGGTACAAAATAGACATGTGCGCATGAGTTTTCACACATGCGCCCTTCCTACTTCCATATATTTGCGCTGGCACTCTGCGAAACTTGTACAAACAGATGTACTCTTTCTCACACTGTCTGCCACTTGTGTGTGTAGATGGACACACACACACACTCCTACGCACTCCCATACACCCGGAAAATCCCCCTCACTTTCTTATCTTGAATGAAATATATATAGTGCAGGTTTCGTTCCAGCGAGAGGTAGGGAGTTCTCAAAAACAGAGAAAGTGGGGGGACTTTGAAGTTACAGCCAGAGGCAGGTAGCAGGTGGGGACAAGGGGGTAGCACTGGCTGAGGTACTAAATGACTCGATACACACATCATACACACACACACACACCAAAAGACAGAATGAGAAAGAGGACCGTGGATAGAGGAAACGACAAAAGTTCAGAAAGAATATACGAGGAGGACATTTTGGAGTGAGACGGCTCCCGGAAACATCTGTCAGTGTCCATTTCACTCATTCACTCAGCCAAAACACTTCCAAAGAGGAACGTGATTGACTCTGAGTGGTCCTAAAACTCAAGAATTGTGCCTCGCAGCCCGATATTGAAGTCTCTTTGAGTTCTCGCTCGTCCAACTGAGAGTGGATCCCTTCCCGAACTCCCGTCGAGCTCAGCTGCCCCGGCGATGCTTTCCTTTGCACATTTTTTTTTTTACCATGTCATCAGCTCCTCGTCCCCAGACTTTCATCGGCTCCCAGGTGGTCGTTCTGGCGGCACCGAACACTTCTTCTGAGTCTGTCATCTCCGTGGCGTTTGTTTTGTTGTTGCCGGGGGGACGCCTGTTACCGGTGCACCTGCGGCATCGGCTGCCCTGTCTTAGAGAGCAGCAGAGAACAGCGGGGAGAGAAAGCGACTAGGGAGGAACCAGGGAAGAAGAGCTATTGGCAAGTGATATAGAGTGTGTGTCACAGTTGATCACGCACATTGCAGGGGACAGGCATCGCGGGGGGGACAAGGGGACATGGTGCAGACATGCCGGCTTGCTGCTTTTCCCCAGACATACTGGCTCAGGTCTTAGCTGCATAGTGTTGACTTTGAAAGAGCTGGCCTCGAACATTAAAACAAAAGACGTTTACAAAATAACCACCCAGTTGCCAGTTGAAGCACTTCGGCTCAGTTTTCAGAGTCAGACTGAGGTTAAGGTATTTAAGGTATCTAAGTAAGACTTGGGCTCATGGAAGGATTCAAAGTAGAACTACTAATTTGAAGACTGGCCATCCTCTGGCTCAGGGGATCCTCTAAAAAGCTCCCCTCTTAGTGTTGGTGTTTGCGAAGAACACTGGTAGGAGGTATGTACTGGAAAGATGGGATGGATGTGTGTGTGGGGGGGGGGGGGGCTGTAGGCAGGAGTAGAGACATTAAGGGACAGAGGAAGAAGGGGGGAGACATGGTCAAGACAGTAAGGAAGACCAGAAATAGAGAGGAAGGCGGGACCGAGGGAGGGAGATCGACGTGGAAGTGGAGAACTGGACGGGAGTAAGAGTGAAGGCCTCTCCGCTGGAGGCCGGTCAGAAAGGTCAGGTGGAGAGCTATGATGGCCACTGACCTACAGCTTAGTTCCTCTCATCCTATGGCACAGTGATCCCTCTACTCACCGAGGTTCCACTGAATGCTCTCTCTCTCTCTCTCTCTCTCTCTCTCTCTCTCTCTCTCTCTCTCTCTCTCTCTCTCTCTCTCTCTCTCTCTCTCTCTCTCTCTCTCTAATTGGACTGGTCTTTGATTCTCAGGCAAGCATAAATTGCGGTTAGGCTCATCTGAGGTCTATGGAAAGATTGTGTGAATTCAGGATCGTGGTCCAATTCAGAATCAAAGCACTGTCTGCTTGAAGTGAGTATAGTATGCATCACCATCTGTTAGGAGTGTATATACAATGCATATCTGGATGCATGTATATATATGTATTTTTAGTTTGTTTGTCTGCCTGTCAATCAGCAGGACAGTTTTGACGGTGATCCGGATGTGGGATTTCTGCCATCAGACAATCATTTCATTTTGCCATATATAATAATAGTAACATTTATTTATATATCATGTTACAAAGTGCTTTTTGGTTTTTTTTTGTTCTTCTCTGCGTGTTAAACATTTTTTTTTCCCCCGTTGCTTTAAAATGTCATGTGTGCGCTCAATTGAAGCTTGAAGACTGGAATCAATTTCTACCCGCGGCCAGACCCCCGCGGCGAGGATAGAAGTATCGGTGTCGGCTTTTGGGAGTTGTTTGGATTGACTGTGTGTGTGTGTGTGTGTACAGTATTTGCACAACACAAACTATTATACCGGCTACTCTGTTCAAAGTGCCGGGGAGTTCTTCTGGCATCGCTATTGATTGACACCTGACGGACAGGTGGGCCGGTCCAATAAGGGAAGAGCGGGGGCAGGGGATCTGGGTGCAACGCATCGATCCGCGCGGGCTCAAAGGAAAGCGGATCAGGATCGTACGCTCCCTGGCCTCCTGATGTGTGTGTGTGTGTGACTGTGTGTATTTGTGTGTGTGTGTGTGTGTGTGTGTGTGTGAGAGAGAGAGAGAAAAATCCGACATAAACACCATCAATCACCATCCAGAATACCCTTTTTGCGTGTATGAATTTGATCTCGCTTGCGCACGCTCTCGTTCGAGATAGCATCCGGCGCTTTTGATTGGCGGCCCTTGCGGCATTAGCATTCTGAAAAGGCGGTTTTTAACAGACAGCCTTGAGGACTCTGGCATGAGGTGTGTGTGTGTGTGTGTGTGTGTGAGGATTGAATATGGCAGTGGGAAGGTGGGTGGTTAAAAAAAAAAAAAAAAAACAGCTACTGAATCCTGCCTCCGCTCAGCATCGGTTGCTGCTTGCCCAGGGGAACACATTATTCCGCTATTACATTGTTTGCATCCACATTGAATTCTCCCCCCTCACCCCCGCCATCACCATCCACTCTGAGGCAATGTAAATAACGCCTGACGCTCGCCAATTGTGAGAATGCTCATTCGCCCGCTTGCTACTAAGTGGAACTCACAGCTATTTGACTTGTAATTTTCTTTGGCGCTCGATTGTTTTTTTTTTTGTTTTTTTTATGCGAAGCGCCGTGATTCATTTTTCATCTACCGGCAGCGCTGCTCCCCTGAGACGTTCAAAGTCCCCGCAGCACCTTGGATACTGTAAGAAGAAAGTGGAAGAGTGTGTGTTTGAATCCGCAGTTGAAAGCGCCACTTTGGAGTATTAGCATTATTCCCTTGGTTCTACGAAAAAAATAAAAAATAAAAAGGTATTCTGTTCAAAAATCACACTTCAGTCATCACACCGTTTTTTTCAGAAACTGTTCCCAAACAAACTTATTTCTTCTTTTTTTGTTTTGTTTTTCAATTCCGGTAACTTTTTGCAAACTCTCTCATCTCCCACAAGGGGTGTGTTTTTTTTTGTTTTTTTTTCCTCCAGCATCCATTACCGCCAAAAGCAAAGCTCCCTGGGTAAATGCAACTTATTTCCTCTTGTTAGGAGATCTAAGGGCCCATCGAGTTTGTATCTGTCTAGGTAGCCTCCTTCTCCGTTCTCCTCTCCCTTTTAACCCGGTACCCCACGGTCCAGAGGCACTGACATTCAGGGAAGCGCATGGATTATCCCTGCAGTGTTGATATGTGTCTGCTTGTCCCTACCTGGGGAGAGAGAGAGAGAGAAAGAGAGAGAGAGAGAGACAGTGAGTCAGAGGTGTCGGAGCAAAACACTGGATTTATATTGATTGGCTGTTAAGTTGACTCACCTGAGAGAAAGAGAGAGAGAGAAGCTGTTTTCTATGGTTGCCGATGGGAGTTGCGGCAATATGTTTCATTTTCTGCGGAGATAAATGCCTCAACTTCCGTTTTTTTTGTGTGTTTTCAAAGGGATCAGTGGAAGTTCCTGATCTCGGGAGCTCGTGAGATTTGGAATTTGGTTGTTACTGCAGCTGTAAATTCACTCCTGTTTACCTCAGATGATCCACTGTCGGATTTGTGTTAGTGCATGTGTACGTTTGTATGTTTTCACGCATCTCTCCATGCGTGCATGTGTGTCTCCTTGCATGCGTGTGTGTGTGTGTGTGTGTGTGTGTGTGTGTGTGTGTGTATATATGGCAACCACTGTTCGCCATGGGGGTAACAAAGTGTACTTTCCCCATACCCCCGTCGCAGCAGAGCTCGACATCACCATCCATCACGCCGGGCTATCGGCTGCCAGTCGCGTGCTAGCCCCCCTCTCAAGTTTTTACTGCAATAAAACACTCACGGTGAGAGTATGTATGCGGTGTGAGTGATTGTACAGTATGCACCTGAACATTGATTGCCTGGCAGCTCCAGAATAGGTAATTGCCCACTTGGCGATCCCCCACCGAAACGTCATTCATTACATTAGGCGGTCATTTAGGGAATATGGATAAATACAATTTGCAGGGGAGGCGGGGGCCCTTTTGTATAGATTTTGTTGTTGTTGTTTTTTGTGTGTGTGTGTACACTGTGCGATGGGTGAGTGGGTTTATCCATTTCTTATGCTGTGGCCTGTTTTCTCAGAACACAGACCGAGCGAGCAAAAGAAGCGTTTCGCTGTGGAGCTTTACTGGTAATTCACCGCGGCATCGCTAGTCTGGTCACGTCTAGGAGGGTCTGACTGTGGCGCTTCTCTGCCTCTGCCTCTCTCTCTCTCTCTCTCTCTCTCTCTCTTTCTTGCTGTTACTGTATGTGGGTGTCATAAAGCATCTGAGTGCATAGATAGCTTGTTGTGATTGTCTAATGAAAGGCCACCATTCTATAGTCATTGACTGTAAGTGGTGCTCACATCATAAAACCCACCTACCAATCATCCACTACAGTAAATTGAGGATAATGAATGGTGTGCATTGCATTTAAGTAAAGTTGTCCTAAATTCTGGAGTGTAAGAGGCAAAAGTATCAGAGGATGTTTTTTCTTTTTTATTTGTGTGTTCACAAACTTTTATTCGCTGTTGGCTCACGTTCATGATCGGCAACTTTGGCGACGGGGCTGATGCACAGATCTAAAAGCCCGCAACTATACTTCTCTGAACTTTACAATGGAGAAAACTCACGCAGAGATAAACATTGGTTGAGACAGAAATGTCTCATGGCTGATGCGAGGGGATTGTAATGAAGCCCTGATGCACGTCAAGGATCATCGCGTCAAAGACAATACAAAAAAAGAGCCCCCCGTGTCTCGCTGTGAGGGGGTTATATATACCAACCACATTTGTCGCATCCTCCTATCCCGCTGCTTCTCCCTGTCTGTCTCTGTCTCTTTCTCCCCCCTCCCTCCCTCTCTCTCTCCCTCTGTCTCTACCCCCCCGACAACCTCCCTAGACTCATTCGCCACTTAACCTCCCACCATTCTCCACCCTGCAGATGAGTTACAGGCCTGCAGCCTTTCCTGCTGAGGTTCTTAAAAGGTGAAAAGTGCAGACATCATAATTCTGAAGTGTTAGCTTTTGAAGCAGTTGGGAGTCTGCAGTAGTATACTTTATATATTTATATATGTGTATTTATATACTCACAAAAAATAAAATATGGTGCTTTTTAAGTCCTCGGTTGGTGAAATGGCAGTAACTTTCCAAGCTTCCAAGGACAATCTATATTTTAAACTTGAGTTAAACTTCAGGTAATGTTGTTTTTTCCCAATAAATGGACATATTGTGTTTTAGAAAAGAAGTCTTCACACTGTATATTTGTGCAGTGAAAGTGTATCTGCCAATATGGAATGTAGAGTTTCAGCATGTCTACTGATTTTCCGCCAGACCTATGAGTTTAGTGATGGCACTGTTCTGTTTTCTGCTCTGACAAATACATGTAGTGGGGGAAAAAATATATAACAGGTTTGCCTTAGGAAAGGATTGGAGGCGGTTTTCACCTGAATAATCCATGCTGTTCTGGAAAAGGAGTCTACTTTTGAACTCTGTACCCTGTAACAGCAAGCCCAGCAAATGAATATTTAATTTGCCTGAAAGTTACCCAACAAAAAAAAAAAAAAAAAAAAAAAAAAATCAACACGTCAATTCTACTCTCCTCTTCCACTTCTTTCTTTCGTCATCCTTCACGCGCTTTCATTTCGCAGTGTCAGCTTCATGCATCCAAAAGCGTAGTTTGGGGCGTATCGGCCTTCTGTTCCCGGCCCCGGGCCGGATCAATAGCTGTCTTTTTTGCCGGTCGCTCCGCCGCGGCACCCTCAAAGTCTGTTTGTCTGAGTCAGGATTTATTAACAGCGGCTCGTGGTTGAGGACTCAATCTGCAACGCGCCCATCGATCAAAAACTGCAGCGCGGGGGCAGTGAACTTTTGCGCCGCCCCCCCAACCCCCCCGCCGAGAAATGCTCCGACGGAACATTATCTCCAACACCTGGCGCCGCGCTGCAGATTGGCTCGACCCCGGCACTCCGCACTTTGTTACTCCTTCTGTCACATCGCTCAGGCTAAGAGATAGAGACGGAGAGGAGAGGGCCTTTTCGGAGTGGAGAGAGCAAGGTTAGCGGGAAAAAAAAGAGGCCAAGGCTTTACCCGCGTATTGCATTGGCTCACGCTCAAGGCGAGGCCGGTTTTCGATTTCGACTTGTGTCGTCAAAAAAAATTCGCACGGAGGCGAGCGAATTAGGGGCGCTGCTCTCGATCGTTGTTTATCATTGATCGTCATTGATTATCTGTGTGTGTGTGTGAAAACAGCAGGTGCAGCGTCTTACTAGGCGATATTTAGTCTAGCCTATAAACCGAGTCCCTGGAGGCGCAGGCGGGGCCCCGGGTAGCAATGTGTCTGTGTAAGCACGTCTAGCCATGTGTTACCCCCACCCCCTCCCACCCCTACTCAACGTCCCAGGGAGACCAAAGAGAACACACAGAGGTTAGAGGAAATGGGCCAGATCTTTTGCGCCCTGAGTGGGTGCCTGTCTAGTTGTGTTTACTAAGCACTGTTGGGATCCAATCTGTCGGATTTAACCCGCAGAATGCACTAATGGCATCGCCGGTCGGTATGCACTTTAGAGTTGTGGGCTTGTAAATGTTTTTTTTTTTTTTATATGCACCGCTTCATTTAAGCAAAGAGTAGAAAGAAAATCAACACTGATAATTTCCAGGTTTTTCCCATGAGGGCACTTTGGCATAGAGTCTCTGTCTCGGTGCTTTTATCGTGATAGATTCATGAAAACGAAATCAGATTCCAGTGTTTCTTTGGTTTTTCCAATTCTGCGCCTAACTTCGTCACATTGGACGTAACCCGCTTGGTTAACAGCCCTCCTCTATCTACCCGCGTGTTATTTGATAACGACTGCTTTAACAAGCGAACGGGTCCGAGGATCAGCCACAGCCATCCGCTTCGATCAATACCGCCGTTGATCTTTTCTCCGCGGGTCTCTTTCATCATCCATCACCCCCCCCCCCCGGCGACAACGGTATTTACATGCTCGTGTTGATTCTCCAAGCTACATCCTACAACTCACTTTGACGCTTTGATTCACTTCCTGGGTCAGCCGCTCGCTGCGAACAGAAATAAGGTCGGCTCACTTCGGAGGGGTTTTTGCGATCAAACGGGTGAGCGGTGGCCGCCATTTTGGAGTTGACGCCAAAGCCCCCTCGCGCTGGTCAACAAAACCGTTGTCTGCCCAGATTTTCTTCTTCGGCATTAACCTTGACCTCCCTTCATCTTTCTTTGGGAGTGTGATTAGGGGCGACACGCTACGATTCGCAGGAGCGTGAGAGACGTCACGCCAGTCGATTAATCAATCACAGTAATTAGCCAAGAGAGAGAGCGGGAGGCGAGAGGGGGGGAGGGGTAAGAGGAGACGCCGAGAAGGAGAGAGCAACGTACAAAAATCAATTGGCCAAAAGCACATTGTACTCTGCGGTCTGCCGTAGAGGACACCGGGTACAGCAATTCGATTGTAAAAAAAAGCAGGGCAGGAGAGAGACAAAGACAAGCACACCCACAGCCTTAATGCCAAGTTATTGCTTTTGTATCATAGTGTGTGTGTGTGTGTGTGTGTGTGTGTGTGTGTGTGTGTGTGTGTTTGGTCAGATTCTGTTGCACTGCAAAAAAACGACCATCTGTACAAATACTTTAAAGCAGTCCAGTATTGAGTATAAAAATCGTGTTTTCATTATAACAAATGAAAACATCTGAACAACGGGGTCAGATAATTCCAGTGCAGCAAGTCAGCACCCGTTTCCCACATCTCTCTACGAGTATCAACATGAAGTCCCTGGATTTCGAGACATTTCTGGAAACAAGTTGCGTTGGAAGGAAGTGAGATTACCTCACCCCGTTGGCCGATATTTTCACTTGTTTTAATACAAAAGATTTTTTTTTGCAGTGCGGCCGTGCTGCAGCACCAGCAGAACATCTTGTCCCTGAACGTCCCCTGAGTGGACAGAGATGTCACTGTCTGATCTGGGTCACCGCTCGACCACGACATATCCTCGCTCTCTCTCTCTCTCTCTCTCTCAGAACCACGCACAAATATAGCAACAAACAAGGGCACATACCGAACGCACACCTCATAGCTGCTGCACTGCAAAAAGTAGCCACCTTAAAAAGCAATTTGATGTTTATCTAGAATTGAGTGTTAAAATCATTTCTTAAAACAACCAATTTCTACAAAATCCCTTAAACAAGTGAAACTGCAAACCAGTGAAATCATCTCACCCCGATTGGCAGAATTCATTCACTTCTTTTAAAAAAAAAAGATGATTTTAACACTGAATCTGAATGTCTCTTTGCATCACGTCTTAATGGCTGACTCACTCTGGATCCCTGGGAACATTTTGACTACGGCTACAGACACTGAGAGTCACTCCCGCCGTGGAGGACACGATGACTCAGGGGGGTCTTCCTCTGATTATTCCTAAAAGTACTGCAGGCCCAGAAAACTCACATGTTTACCCCGGTGATGATGAAGGAAGAAAGAAAGAAAGGAGGGATCAGGAGAGAGAAAGGCCTTCAAGGTGAGGTACAGCAAGGACGTGAGAGCTGTTTTGGAGTGTAATATATCTTAATCTACCTAAGGACAGGAGTGTGTGTGTGGGTGTGGGTGTGTGTGTGTGTGTGTGTAGGTTTGTGTATGTGTGATTTCATGGATGTGGGTACAAATTGACTTCTCGCCAGAGTCTACTGTGAGTGTGTGTGAGTGTGTGTGTGTGTCCTTGTGTGTGTCTGAAATACCCCTTCTCTTCCCATTCATCAGACAGAGGCTGCCTTTTTTGTTTTTTTTCATACGCGGTGACACCGGGCCAACCTGAATATATTTACAGAGCAACCTTTATGAACTCTTGCGAACGTGCCTCGACCGGCAATTACAGGCCGCGCGGCAGTACCGCCTCCATAAAAAAAAAAACTCCTCAACTGCATCAATAAATGAGGGGAGGCAAAGGGTGACAGGCAATGTCGGCCCTCGCCGTAAAAAAAAAAAAAAAAAAGTTTTAGCCTTACCGTTGAGGCTACGGGACAGAGGGAAAGTGACTCTCCGTCTTGATTCAAAGCTCGTTCGGGCTCGTTTGGACGGCCGGGGCTGGTTTTCGCTCTGGTTTTTGTTTTTTGTGAATACCCAATTTGACTGATTGCAGATGAAGCTGTTGCCACGTCGGAGGTTGAGTTAAAGCTAAAGTGATGGTCGTGGTTATGGGATCCATTAAAACCTCTTCTTTAAGTATGTTTGCGCACGGCGGGGGATTTTCGGAGCGTGCCAGAGAGATGTCAGCGGCGTATCGATCCCGTTTTGCTTTGCAATCTTTCTTTCCACTTTCTCCAGAGACAGACGAGAGCGGCCGAGACAGACAAAAATCCATTCTCCATCTCTCCATAGCTCATATTCTATATATTTTCCTAGCACTTTACTTACATGATTGTTCTTCGGTCAAGGTGGTCACATATTGCAAGGCCACTTGAGCCCTCGACCTTCACCTACTGTTGCTTTGGAGTGTTGAGAGTAACTGGAATGTAAAATGAGCCTGAGGCACAAATGCATGCATTCATGCTCAAGTGTGCACCAACAAACACACACACACACACACACACACACACGGACAAACCGAACCTACAGGTCAGTCTATAGCTTTTTACCCTCACACCGACATGTGAGCCGCAGACATCGAAACACTACACCCTGCTGTCTTGTTCTAAAACCATCGCTGTCTGCCTGCCACCCTTCGTGTTTTTTAATTAGATGGGCTGATTAGAAAACAGTGACACGGGGGAGGTGAAGGCGGAGGGAAGGGGAAAAATAATTAAAATAGGGATTAGTCTGGTCTGGGGCTCATGCAGACAGAATTAGCAGCTAGCGCCGCTTGGTTCTATCGCTCGCTGGATCGGCGTTGCTAATATCACAGTGTTATTAGCCTCCCTATCCTCCCCAACTGTGCGATAACGGCGGATTACCGAAGGTGCTGCGGTCAGTGAACCGGGAAAAAACCAGCACGATTCGTCTTAGCACAGCTAATTAGCACGCCGCTTTGCGATGGATGATATGGATCAAGGGTGAAGCCCATCTTCTGACAGGAGGCTTCAGCTCGCGTATAAAACAAGCGGAAGTTACGCTGTCTGATATTAAACGGAAACCCGCGATCGGCGTTGAGTCGGATCGTTCGGCGGTGGGTCAGAGCGAGCGGAGCCGTCGCGTCTGCGGGGCCTTTGTCCGAACAATGACCCGTGGGGATGTTTCCCCTCTGTGTGTGTTCACACTGCTCTGTCAGGTTAATTACTATCAACAACGTGCCCTGGGATACGGCATAATGGAGTGTTTCATGTACGGTATGTGTTTTTATGTGTGTGTGTGTGTCTCAGTTGCAGCTCGGGGGTCAACACAACGCTCTGCAAACCGTTACCTACGTGCATCCTCTCCATCCTCTGCATCCTCTACATCCTCTACTTTCTTTTCCCCGCCACATCTTCTCATCTTCCCTTTTTTAATGATCTTTCAGTATGGTGCGCTAACTCCGGAGCGCCCGATCGCAGGGCTTGAAAAAAGTGTAGTCGAATCAAAAAAAAGGAGGAAATGCTGAATCAACAAACTTTGATGATGAAACGGTGCTAAGCTACACGGGGGGGGGAAAAGGGCGGCCATGCTGTGCTTTGCTGGGCCGGGAGAGATACACAGGCTGTATGTAGGCCAAGGATATCTCTGTGAAACATTACTCGGCTCGTTTTCATGGTAAAAAAAAAGAAAAAGTGAAACTATTGGGTCAGTGTAAGGATGTGTTCATGATTTGCTCTATCATAACAAATGCAATTATCTTTAAAGTAATTACCTCGGAGTAAATGAAGCTTTGATTCCTGTGAATTTTCCTTGCAGCATGAATTAAAATGAACCTGAACCTAAATGTGCCTTTTTTTGATAACGTTTTTTTTTCCCCTCTTTGCAGAATAATGTTTTCTAGATAACCCCTGACTCAGAAAGCTGTGTTAATTCTCTCTATTCCCCCCCACCGCCCCCCCAATTTTGTTTGAGTCCCCTTTGCCTCCACACTTGATCCTGTTAGCAGAGCTTTAACTTCACCGGGTATTTTCATGTTTCGTATTGAAGGTGATGAAAAGGCGGGGAGAGTTTTTTTTTTCTCCCCCTTTTTAATATGCTATAAATAGCATAGCCATGGGAGGAAGGCAGATAAATCGTCAGTGTGGCTGAGGGATTAGTTTGCCTTTTCTTCTCCGGGTGTGGAAGCCACGGGGAGGGAATGGGAGGGCGCTGGGTATAGGCTACACCAAAGCTAATACATTTAGCTCCTCTATAGCATTGCCCCCTTTCTCCATACGTCTAGCTGACACGGTCTTTCTTTACGCTTTTCCGTCCTCCGTTTTCCTTTCTTCCCCACATCATTACGACGTGCTATTCTCGTCTTCTCACTTTCATCCCTTCGCTATCCTTCATAACAATGCTCCCTGTGACACCGCACTTTCCCTTTTCCGGGGATCCTAAGCTTTGAGCCGTTGTATGAATGGAAGAAGTCCGTATCCTGATGGCTTCTGCTGCATCGCTCCAGATTTGCTCGGCACCTTACCCGTCTTAACAAGTCTTATAATCGAGTATTGAGTCTTAAAATCGTACTTTTCTCAAAACAAGTGAAGCAGTCTGCCAATGGAAGAGCATAATTCCACTATTTTCCATTGCAAACTAATTTTCTTGATACCAGTGCAGTGATCTGCCTTTGTTTTAAGAAGAGAGAAGATTTTAAGACATAGACAATGTTCCTCTTTCACTCCCTTCCTTTCTTCCCTCCATCTCTGTGTCCATCCTGGTGCCATCCTCTGCCATGCAGCCCTTGGCCGGGTCAGTTGTCAGGGGTTCCCCACAGCAGATTAGCCCAGGCTTTAGCCATGGCCCTAACAACAAAGGTTGGTAAGGAGAGACGGAAAGGGGGTGGGGGGGGGTGGGGGGGTCAGAGCAGAGGAGCAGAGGACAGTAAACACCCTGTCACTGGATAAGGAGGGGGTGAAGGGACAACATAGGACACATAGAAATAGCAAGGGAGCTGTTAAAAGAAATGACGAGATAGCAAGGAGAATGGGACTTTCATAATTGGTAGAGGTTTTTCAGTTCAGACATGGGTCTAATAGTATTTGTGCAACTGCGTTTCGGGGTTTATTATACTCTATCTACAGTATATGCCGGGTTGGAGTGATTTGCCACGTCTGAAAATGGAAATAGAAGTCGAAAAATTTAGACAATTACAGGAATGAAAGTGAAAGTGTCCGCTATTGATATGTTACCTGACGCTAGCGGGATTGTCCCGGAGTGAACCTTGCCGAATGGGTATTTTCCACGCAGATTTGAAATAGAGTCTTTCATTTATTCACATTAACACATTAATTTAGTCACAATTCACCCAGGTTTAACAGTGGAACATAAATACTGAGCAGAAATGACTCCCCGGAGTCACGCATGGGATGTTCATTGTTCGAATGAGATTGGATTAGATAAAGATGAAACATTAATGAACCCCTTGGGGAAATTTGGGCCACTGCTTAGGGGGGTTGGGTATCGAGAAGTACCAGGTGATCCGGTTCTGAATCCCTCAGCATCGATAACACTCCTGCACCATCAATTCCTGGCATCGATAAGATGATTTGTTTGCTTCAATTGCATCAGCGTTTGCGATCATTAGTGCCATTGATTGCAAACAATGATGTATTTCAAATGCACTCCATTGCAGCTATGTGTAGTCTTTCCTCCTCACAATTTATCTAATAGGAATCGATGGGGAAAATCAAGCATCGGAATCAGCAAAATCCTCACCCAGCCTTAGTCATCGCAGTCACAAAGAATATGACGTTACAGTAGAGCTGTGAGAGCGTTGCGCAATGATTGAAATGTGTGAAACTTTTCAGCACGCTCATGTTTAGCAGCCTGGCCATTCTGTGATTGCGAAAGTTTGGATTTCATTTGGACAAGTAGGGCGAATCTACAGCATCTCAATTACAGGGGGGATGGGAAGCTCTTCTCTATCGCAGCCCCATTTTGTGACTTTATACAGAAATGTGTCCAAAATGTGCAGGCGTGCATTGTTAGCTTATTCTTATTATGAGATCCTATTTACAGAGGAAATATTTCCCCCCCCCCCCCCGAAGTTAGATGTGGGTAAGACCTCCTCGGCTGAGAAGGGGTAAGAGATGACAGTCACCCGTAGCACTCACCCTTCCCTGAGGCAACCCTCCCTCTGCCAACCTAGCATGTGTTCAGAGAAGTGGTGAATTTGAGGCTAATTATCAAGCACACACTGCTGCTCAGGGACCTCTCTGGCAGATCCCAAGTCAGCGGAACACACACACATACACACATGCATGCACACACGCAACCACAATGAAATGTATTTTTAGTGGGAAGATATTTGAGTACTCGTGGGGGCGGGGCATTGAAGTCACACCAGTTGTTTAACTGTAGCTAATTGAGTCCAATGGGATTGTTTGCTGTGATTGATTTTTTCTGTATGAGCAAAGAAAGGAAGGGAGAGGAGAGAAAGAAATTCCCTTGTACCTACATGCATCTTATATAATGCTTTCTCCCTCCATCCCTGTCAATAGACGCTATGCTTCTAATGGATATAACAACATCGCATCTTGCATCCTATTTACTGACAGGTATTACATAACGCGCACATATGAATACATTTTCTTATCTGGGTCATACCGAATTTCCGTAGATCAGCATGCCGTTGGAAAATAAAGATCCCGCGTTCAATTTCAAAACACGAGAGCCTCTCACTTCCCGCTGCTGAAATAACTGCATCCTAATTTGGTGCTTGGTGACCGGCCTTAGGTGGTCTACAGTACCGCTTTTTGAAGCTCTTATCATTTGCAAATACCACACTCCAAAATGTCTAGACAGCGCAGAGGCCACATTTTGCTGAGGGCAACAAGGCCAATGTACCCGTTTTTTGGTTGCTTTCAAACAAACAAGGCTCTCATACTAGCATGCCATTGCGAGGTGGGGCCTCCGTGGATCGGACTTGTTTTTCCAGCACATCCCGCAGATGCTCGATCGGATTGAGATCTGGGGAATTTGGAGGCCAAGTCAACACCTTGAACTCTTTGTCATGTTCCTCAAACCATTCCTGAACAGATTTTTTACAGATTTTTTTGCAGTATGGCAGGGTTAGAGTTAGGGTTATCCTACTGAAAGAGCCCACTGCCATCAGGGAATACCGTTGCCATGAAGGGGCGTACTTGGTCTGCAACAATGTTGTCAAAGTAACATCCACATAAATGCCAGGACCCATGGTTTCCCAGCATCTCACTGCCTCCGCCGGCTTGACTTCTTCCCATAGTGCATCCTGGTGCCATCTCTTCCCCAGGTAAACGACGCACACGCACCCAGCCGTCCACATGATGTAAAAGAAAACGTGATTCATCAGACCAGGCCACCTTCTTCCATTGCTCCATGCTCCAGTTCTGACACTCACGTGCCCATTATAGGCGCTTTTGGTGGTGGACAGGGGTCAGCATGGGCACTCTGACCGGTCTGCAGCTACGCAGCCCCATACACAGCAAGCTACGATGCACTTTGTGTCCTGACACCTTTCTATCATAGCCAGCATGAACTTTTTCAGCAAATTGTGCTACATTAGCTCTTCTGTGGGATCGGACCAGCCGGGCTAACCTTCGCTTCCCACGCGCATCAATGAGCCTTGGGCGCCAATGACCCTGTTGCCGGTTCACCAGTTGTCCTTCCTTGGACCATTTTTGATGGGTACTAACCACTGCATACCGGGAACACCCCACAAGACCTGTCGTTTTTGAGATGCTCTGACCCAGTCGTCTAGCCATCACAATTTGGCCCTTGTCAAAGTCGCTCATATCCTTACGCTTGCCCATTTTTCCTGCTTCCAACACATCAACTTCACCTGTCAGTGGTTTTAATGTTGTGGCTGGTGTATATAGTTATTCTAACTGTTCAGCCATTTACTTGTCTAGTAGTACATAGTGTGGAATAATTGGCAAGAAATTGCAGTCCCTTTAACCTTCAGTTTGAGGTGCTCATATCCCAGTGACAGACATCTTTGTCAGTGTGAGGCCGTAATCCATCTTTACAGATTCTGCAGCTCATTATTTCTGCAGGCAAAAAGGCCTGATTGTTCTTTTCAGGTAATAGCTTTTGGTAACAGCCTGAAAGCGCCTGCAGAAAATAATTTGAATCAAAGTACCCAGCAGAAACAATAAAGTTTAAGTTAAAAGTGGTGTCTGTAAAGTTTTACTCCACAGATGTTTTCTACCATAAAGACTCTGTCCCTGCGTGTTTTTGCTTTTACCTTGTACCTAAGGGATCTGTAACACAATCAAAAGGCCTTTCAATTCAAGGGACTGTGCAGAAATGACCCTGTGAAAAAAAATAAAAAATAAAAATAATAATATATACATATATATATATATATATATATATATACTTTATTTACTTGAAGGATAAAGGATTGTGTTTAAATGGATTTATCCTGGTCATTTTCCCATTAGACTCCTTTGTAAAACCAAGAGAAACTTTATATACTTTATATATATTTAACTTTATATGCACATTCACACACTGGCGGCCCCAAGTGGCAGCGAGAGGGAACTGTTTGAACATTTGGACAGTTGCACACAGCACGCTCACATTTATCAACCCCTGTGATTGCTTTATACTAAACGATACCAAAGGGATCAGAGAGGCAAAGTACCTAATATCAGTGAGTCCAGCTTTCTTTCAACAGAACGCTGTTGTTTTTGTATTTCAATCTTTTTAAAGTTTTAATCTGTCAATTCCTGTACGCATGCGTCCTGCCAGTGGCCATTTGGGCAAATAGGAAAACTCTATGACATCTCATCTCAGGGGGAATGGGACACTCGTTTCTGTTGCAGCCCCACTTTGTGATTTAGGCTGATAAAACGGGAGACATTTTCTAGAGAGCAATTCTCGCCTAGTGCAGCGTTAACGTAGGGAAAATGCACTTGACACAGGCAAATGTTTGATAACCGGCCATTTGTTTAATTTCCCTCCGGTGTCTTTGACCTATTTCAACCCAGGACAGGCCCGTATTGACCCGGGCATGGCTCCACCTCAGGGCCTTGTCCCTCTCACTCAGGACAGCGACATATTTACCCAGCGAGACTGTGTTACTGCAGGGCTCTCTGTCTGTCTGTCGGAGAGAGGCTGATGCTGATTGACAGTCAACACAAGGAGTTTGTCACAGCTACTGTAATCACATTCACCACAGAAAAAAGGCTGAGGCATGCTGGGTGTTTGATGCCCTGATGGCCCAGAGGTATCAACTACATGAAAGCAGATATATTTTTACGATAATGTAGTCCCGAGAGTCATGAGATATAGGTGAACTCTTGGTGTTCTCGAGCTTGTGATCAAAATGCAAGGTGCGTTGTTTCTGTCAGTGTTTTCCTTTGCGGTGCTTTTTTTCCTTTTTACATCGACAACACAATGTCAGTCTGCATTGGCACAATGGCAGTACGAGTAAATACGACTACGGTATAAATGATCTTTTCTCATCTTTAGTTGTTTATCATTTCTTTAGTAAAGATATTTTTTTCCACATCCCACGCTTCCCTTCATGTCCTCTTTTTCCACTGCGTTGAGATTCAACTGCGATTAAAATCTGCTTGGTTTTGTGGCGCTGCGTATTTTTGACGGGTTTTTTTTACATGTCAGAGGCAAAAATTGAACGACACAATGAACACCTAAACTATAGTGAACTGTCATTTTCATTGACAAAACGTGGCCAGACATCGCTGTGTGACACTCAGAGTCATTAGACTTTGATTGTGACGATAACAATGATGACAATGATTCGTTTTTTCAGTATCAGTGCTGGCTTTAGATTGCTGCGCCATGATCTCTATACCCTGACCTGACTCTCTCTGCCTTCCATTAAAGCTCTCGGTTCTCAGGATGACGCGCATACAGCAGCATCATCCCTCGCACACAGCGAAAATCCAGGCTATGCGGAAACCTGCTGGATCCTTTGTAGCGTCCTAATTACATAATCCCAGGAAAATAACAGCTAATAAACAGTCTAGGTGCAGAGTGCAGCAAGTATTTCCCCTGCATCCAAACAAGCAATATCGTGGTAATTTCCCTCTGCATGACCGTATTTAGAAACCTGATTGAAACGTTTCATATAATATATTTAGTTAGTATTCATGGTGCTGTAAATTGCTGTTTTGCCACTGATTCTACACTGTAAAATGTAATTTGTTGACTTTACTTGCAATCACGCAAACTCATGGGCTTGAAAAAAATGCCTCACAAAATAAGTAAAGCAAAATGCACTGAAATCTCACCACAGTTTCCAGTTTACAAAGGTGCCGGTAAGGTATCTGCTAGTAACAACAAGGGAAAACAAATTATAAGATCCACAGTTGCCTCTGAAATCAGGGGCCGGGGGGTTGAGCTGTGCGGGGGGTTGTTTTCATCTTTTAATCGACTGTAGGAACCCCCTGCTGTGCAACATCCAGCTGAGACCGGCTTGGAACCGTAGCTGCCGTGAGCTGGCCAAGCTGGTTGTAAGCTGCTTTTGAGCTGGTTCGCCCAGTTTGGCCGAGCTGGTCCTGAGCTGGTCTAGTTGGTCAGTAACTGGTCTTGCTGTTTATTTCTTTGTAACTGGTTGTTGAGTGTGGCTGATGGACCTTTTTTAGTCAAGATGACTGAGGGTTGAAATCTTGATTGCAGTAGTTATGAGAAGCTGTGTTGTTAGGCTCCATTTTGTCGTTCTATATAAATAAATACAAACCTGTCTTAAGAATGTACTTAATTTTACCACATAGACAATTAACAAAAAACTGAAAAAGGTCCACTTAATGATTTTGATGACCACTTTGATTGTATCATTGTTTTGGTTTTCTATGACAATCTATTCTATTATCATGGCACGGTAGCTCAGTGGGTTAGCACTGTCGCAAGAAGGTCCTGGGTTTGAAACTCGGCCCTGGTCCTTTCTGTGTGGAGTTCCCGTGGGTTTCGGGTCCCACCTGACTTGCATGTCTTTGGACTGATTGAAGACTCTTTATTGCCCATACGTGTGAGTGTATTTGTATTTCATCTTGCTGGCTTGAGCTGGTGAAGCCAGGTCGGTCCACCTCAAGCTAGATCTTGAGACAGCTGGTTGACCGTCGACCACCGTAGACCCGCTATCAGCTCCTGCTGGTCAGCTAATGATGGTAGCTCGTTCCAAAACCTAGTTTAAGCTGGCGACCAGCTCAGGCCGGATTTTCCAGCAGGGAAAAGCCCTATAGCGATGTCATGCGGAGTAAGATACGACGCCTCTCGGCTGCCTTTCGCCACCACCTTTCACCAGACATGAGGGATGTGGCGTAAAACACATCTTACCTCTACAATTTTGCCCAATCATACACTCATTAGAAATATAGTTGCTGTCAAAGCTACTTTATCCACCCATCCACCCCCCACTTCCCATTTCTTTTCCCTCTTAAGTGCTTCCTGCTTCGGGTGCCAATATTAATGAGAGAGAAATTAACGACAGTGGCGCCATTAGGCTGCCCCTTGTCCCAATTAACTGATGTTAGGAGCAATACTGCTGTCATTCTCATTATGGTGCCTCGCTATTTTGAATTTTTTGGGTGAAATGAATACCAATTACTGTGCACTTTCAACGGGTCTATTTTGCAAGAGGAAAGTAAAGTCTGTTTGTTCAGCAGATGAGTACTTAAAAGCTCGCCGCAAAAATGAAAAGATGAGAAGGGGAGTTGAGTGATGTGGCGCGCAGCGGGCTATAGCCAAATACCTGCTGAAACAAAGCGCATCCCTTACGTGTGCGTGTGTTCAAATGTCTGCTTCTTTAGCTATGTGTGTTACACGCCTGTGCATATACAGTAGTTTTGTGCACATGAGCGCAGCGGTAACGGTGGATTTCAGGGGTTTTACATAGCAGGATGAGGCGGGGAAAGATTTAATGCTGAGGTCTGGCAAAAAGGATTGACTCTGAACTGTCAGCAGCAAGCAGACAGAGGTGTGTGTTGGGGTTGTATGTGTCGGGGGGGGGTTGGAGGTGTGTGTGTGTGTGTGTTTTGGGGGGAGGAGAGGGTGGGGGGGGGGGGCTAATGGAGCCAGCAAGGCAGTGATGGGTGATGACAAAGCTGTCAGCAAGTTTTAATGGAAGGAAGTTTGGCCTTTGGGGAATTCTATGTCATATTGTAGTGTGGGTTCACTAACAGCGCCAGGATTCACTTTCAGTCTCACACACACACACACACACACACACACCTACCACATACCCATGCGCCTTCCTGAGGAGATGCAGCCATATACGCCTAGCTATTTTTCCAGTGGGCGGAAGAAGAAGGTAGGCGGCGTCTCGATGTGTGTGACAACAAACGCTGCTCAGGGGCCACAGAAGGGTGGTGTGGGTGGCCCGGCATGATGAAACAGCTTCTGTCTATATTTGAACACCGCCTCTTATTACACTCTTCACATCTGCTGCTATTTCCAAGCGGGGGTGGCATGAACTTGTTTATCGTGATGTTACACACACACACACACACACACACACATCCTTTTCTCCATTCTCTCCCGTGTTCCCCCCCCCCCCACACTCGTGCACCTCTCTCTCCACTCGTTGCTCTCCATCCCTTGTTCATCGCGGCATGCTCAATTGTAGCTGGCAGACACGTTGCTGATTAATGTGTTCATAATCACCATGGAGACAGAGAAAGGTGATTAATACTAGTCATTTAACAGGGTTAGAACCGTGACAGGGAGTGTTTGTCTGTGTGTGTGCGTGTGTGTGTGCCTTTGTGTCTTCCTGAGTCAGTTGTTTGTCCATGAATGAGTGTGTTTCTGTGTGCGCACACATTCATACGGTCTGTGTGTGTGTGTGTGTGTGTGTACTGTACATGCCGAGGGAATGATTTATGTACTTCCAGTCTAATGACTCTTGGGTAATTGTTGTGAAATGAAGCCATGTTTACACTTCCTTGACTGTCATTGTATCAGCAGCTTGCAGTTCTTGGAGGCAGAACTCAAGGGTGTCTGGCTGAGGTGAGGTTTCATATCGTTAGCTTCGGAGAATTCCCACCTCGATCGACGTGTTGAGACCATTGAAAAGAAAAAATTGAATTGAATACGTTGAATAGAATAGATCGTATGACGCATGATGTCAGCAGTCAGAGTTCTGGGCTCACTGCTTTACATTACGTCCATATAGCGGGTTATATATTTCTATTATCGTGGCAGAATCTTCAGGGCTGTGCAATCTAGTCAATGACCACCCGGCCTAATGACCTGGGCTATTAAGGCGTCATTAATCCACACAGTGAGGGAATGAGGATGGAGACGATGTGTCTACCCACATACTGCAACCACTGCAATGTCCTCCACGGACCCAGATTTTATATATATCCTACAGTAGGGCGGAATTTTTCTCAGCGGCGGTGAAAGAGCAGTATACTTCCCTGCCGAGATCTGCTAAATGTATAGCCACATGCTAACGTGTAAACATGCACACGTGCACAGTTGCATCAACATTTAAAAATGAGTCTCATTACAAGTCTTAAACAAGCCCAGAGTAAAACTAGCCATGGGAATGTAATTGGAGTGTGAGCTCGATTTTTTCCCCTCCCTTGCATTATGTATTTTACTTGGTAACAGCAGGTTTAAAGCAGATTGATTTCGGAACAGTTGTTTTTCAAATGGTCCACTGTTGAGCAGGTAAAAAGGTTTCCTTTTCCCACACCATCATTTAATTGAGAACAATCAATGAGATATTTATTTTTTCTTCTTTTTTATAGGTCACTCTGGAAGTGGTAGTTGGTGGTGAAACTGCTGTTGACAGCAGCGGCATTAAAAGAGCATTCAGACATTTTCACATATACTTTACAGTTCATAGTGTTCTTTCTCCTTGCCATTTACCTTCTTCTCAGCCCATTCACTGTGCTGAGTACTTTCCCACCGACTCTAATAAGGTTCAAAAGTGCCTCTTCAGCATTGTTTAAGAGTTTCCAGTGTATCTCTGAATGGATATTTCATCTTTGCAAATACGTTCATCATTGGTTATCACTCAGTGTGGTGTTTACATAGTGAATGGATTGCACTGGGAGGGAGCGGGGAGCTGACTTAGCATCAGCTTCTGTTTTTATGTCGTCTATGTCTTCTAACATGGTTTTGGGGAAAGATAGATCGCTTAGGTAGGTTCCTGAAGGGTTCCTTTTTTTCAGGAGGCTACAAAATTTGGCAGATTTTTTTTTGACATGTTACAAAACGGACTTCCAAACTCTCAATAGAGCCAACACTCCCTCACTCAATAGTGTCATCCTTTAACCAATAACCTTTTAGGGTGTTTGTTCCACATATATGTTTGCTCATAAACCACAGGGCATGAAAGCAATCCCTTCACAGTTTAGTTGTACATCATAACAGTTCAGATTTACGGACCGTCTATACCCCGAGACCACTCCGACACAAAGAGTAATGGCATCCCGATGTGGCCAACTGTGGCTCTTAACTGTTTCACCAGATGATATATAGCATATGGTTACATTTCCTCCTATAGAAACCTTGTTGAGTTACAGTCTGGTAGTTAATGAATGCTCTCTACCGTCTCGTATCGTAACACACACCTGCAGCGAGCGGAGGCTTGTGGATATATCACAGCTGAGGTGAGGGGGAGGTGAAAGGTCAGCGCTGACTCAGGAGGAATCAGATGGAGAGACCTCTTTTAATTGGATGGCGGTTTTTATGACGAATCAGTCATGGTCATGGGTGATGTATAAAATACAGAGGTCTCCTCTTCTCCTCTTCTTCTCTTCTTTCACACACACACTCATGCTAGCGGTGTTTTCTGTCCTCTATCCCTCTGGTGTGTGGGATTGATGACTTTAATATTTACCTATACGATTCCCTTCTCTCAACACCGGGCAAGAGAAAAGAATAAAGCCGAAACCTGAATAAAGTATATAACCAAAAAAGACTATACGAGCGCATGTTATCTCCCCCGAATGGTTTCCGACGGGGAGACCAATAAAGGCTAATGGAAGAGATCAGGCTCTATCAGCCAGGGTGAATATCTCCACTCCCCTTGTATAATGGAAAGAGCACTTGGCCCATTTCCACTCTGCCCCGGACAACTTAAAGGCTTAAATCTGCCTGGCCTGTTTGAAGTTTAGTGGAACATACGGAAAGAGGATCAAAGTTTGCTTTTAACAGATTGAGAGCGAAACACACCCACAAGCCCAATCTGAGCGGAAGAAACACGTATGCCCGTGTCTATGTGTGCTATATGTCTAATAATGTGAAACTTTATTTGATCCACGTCGGGAAGTTCTCATTTTTTCTTGCACACCTCACACAGGGAGGTCAGAGGTCAGGGTCAGCTACATCCCATGGAGCTGGTAGGGGTTTCAGGTTTCTGCTCAAGGACGCTTCAGCACAGCAGATTCTTGCATTGCTTCTTCCTGAATTTATGTGTGTGTTTGTGTTTGTGTTGTGTTTTTTTTTTTTTCTTTTGAGTTCCCTCAGCTGGACTCTACCAGATATCCCTATCAGCACAGGCAGAATGGCTGCCATCAAAGCCCTGCTCTCAGTTACTTGGCAGCACAGAGCGGCGGGGTTTTAGAAAGATTCATTTCACCATCACTTTCTAAGCAGAGCTGGCAATCTAGATGTGAGATTGGCCTCGGCTGTCAATTCCGCCCGTCTAATCTGACTTTGACAATCAAGTCCGTGGGATACTTTCTGCATCTCTTCTGCTGCCCTAAATCAGACAGCAGCCAGTAGATGTAGGACATAGCAGGTGTACCGTTCGCTGAGATTTTAATTTCTGTTTTTCCTCTTCTGATCCATTTGAAAGAGCGAGAGAGATAGAGAGAGAGAGAAATGAAGGAGAATACTGTATGTGGCGCCTTTGTGCATTATATATTGTCTCAGAAGTAGGCAGGGAGCAGTGGACTAAGACAGAGGGAGGGATTACAGGGAGCCATGGAGAAAGAGAGAGAACAGACTAATCTCTAAAAAAAAAAGAAAAGAAGCGTGAATGCCAGATAAAGGGCCAACCGACATGGAAAAGAGGGCTCCTCTTCCTGTTTGTTTTTTTTGCATCCGTTTTTTTTCATTTCATACATTTAGTCTTTGAATGGGTGCATAACGGTCTTGTCAGCGACCCTCAAACTAATGAACAGAAACCAAAAAAAACACAGGGCGCTTTGGCAAACATAACGGGGGGCGGACAGCTAGCGGGAAAATGCGGATGGAAAGGCATTGAAAGCAGAGGTTGTGGTTGAGTTTTGGCAGTTCTCGATAAGATGACTCATCCCCTACGTGCTCAGAAAGCTACTTAGCTCTCTTCTTTTATTTTTTTCTCCTTCCCCCCTTCATCCCATCGTGAAAACCTTCTATCTCACCCCGTGCCATCCTCCTTTCATGACATCTTAAACCTCACATCCATCCTCGCAAAAAACTTCACCGAGATGGTGCGTTGGCAGCGGAAAAAGCTGGAAAAATGACAAAGGCCAATTCTGTATGAAGCGAGAGAGAGAGATGGATAGATAGATAGATGCGAGTAACACCACAAGGGACAGAAAAGTCCATGAGATGAAAGGGAGGGAGCGAACAGAAACACCAGATGTCCATCTGCGGGTTTTTGTCCACTGTCCTCGTTCGGAGCGTCTGATTGGCTCATTAGCGCGTGCCGGAGACGGCCAAACATGTGGCTCAACAATCAGGACGGGAAAATCACTTTTTTACATCACAAGCAGGGGACAATCTGCCTCTTCGGTACAAGCCCTAAACTACAACGGGAATTATCACGAAAGGGGGGCCACACAAAATGGAGATCAGAAAATTATGGAGTAAAGTAAATTACAGAAAGCAATCAGATGTTTGAAGGCTGTTTGCCATGCTAACTGAAAAGAGCGATAATCAGCTCTGAATAGAAATGAATTCAAATTGCAAACATATTGGCAGAGAAAACACCAATAGAACTGTGTAAATAAACAAATATATGAAAAAAAAAGTCCATATGATGGTCCATAGAAAAGACTTTTGCTAGCATACACAATAGCATATAAACCAGAGAAATACACTACAGTAGATTGAATTTCCTAATGCAGGCATTGTGGCTTCGCTACCTTGGGAGTGTAACGTTCAGATCCGTCATTTGTCTCTATGTCTCGGCTGCTGTTGACTGATCATGTTCGTACGGTAAGGCTTTTTACCTCACAGGTCTCGGGGGTTGACGCTCCAGTGTAACCAACTCTCCCCGCTGGTTCTTTTCCCCTGTGGGCGCCCCAGCCAATAAACTGGATTTGCATCAGGAGAGAGTCAAGTGGTTATTGCATGGCGTGGCGTGATCATTTGGGAGAAATGTTGCCACACAACTGCGATGAATCGTTTATGGCGTTTATTCATTTCGCTCTAATCAAACTCAACTGATTCCAAGGCATTATATTCCTCCAAATGAGGTTTTACTGTTAATCCCGCTCAGAAAAGACTCCTTTCGCTCCACGTGAAACGATGCCAGAAAAGCACTCGCGAGTAGGAGTTGAGTAGCTAGAGTAAGAAATCAAAACAAATGGTAAAAGATGTGAAGGCCATCGCCGGAGATGAGAGCGCCAAAATAGTAGTTTCGTAGTGGAGTAGGTGAACTGGAGTGGTGCTGAAGTGTGTGGGCAGTAGCCATTGAATCCAAAAAAAAAATGATGTACAAGTACATGGCAAATGTTCTTTTCCATTCACTTTGGAGTGGTTAAAGTGTCTCCCTGTCATCAATCCTCCCCTGGCGTGTGTTTTCTCACACTCATCCTCGGGTTGATTCAAGCCGACTGTCATGTGAAGAATTGCCTTTGGTCTTGAGTGAAGAGGAGTGCAAAGAAAGAAAAAAAGACCCAACAATGCTGAGAGATGAATGATATTTTCAACCCCTCGTATCCCTCAAAACGCGCCACTTAAAAAAGAGACGCTGATGTTTTATGAATGTGTTAGATGGGGGTTTTATGGTTGTTATTGCTTTGTATATGCTTCCCACTTGTAGTTAATTAGGTTGCTTTATATTTTATGTCAACCTTTATGCACCGTACCACCCTTTAGTGCTTGGGAGCCTTGGGGCTTATTGTTTTAATGGGAAACTTCTGACTTGGCACTATTCGGCGCCTCCATTTAAAAAAAAAAAAAAAAAAAATGCACAGGAGCAGATTGCATAGCAACACAAGTTGAAATGCCATCGTTTTTTTATGAATGCCGGTAAGTTGCTCTTACTGATGGGCTGCTGTTAAATCATGCATGCATTTAATGACCGCATGTTCCTCAAACATAAAAAATAAAAATGTTTAGTATTTACTCAAAGCAGCACTCAAGTCATTCGAGGTCAGCATTCTAAAAGTGATACATCATCAGGATGAAAAACCCGACGGCAAAGATCAATCCGGCAAAAAGAGGTAATGTTTGCACATTTCCGTCCCATTGTTCATGTTCTTTATATATTTGATTAATGGTGCGTGAAATGCAATTTATCAATCCGAGTGAAATCTCCATCACCTTGAGAGTCCTTTGCCTGCGCTTTCCATCAGCAACAGCAGGTTATGAATAGTGTGCGGTCCAAAAGACAAATCTCTGCTTAAAAGACTGATAAAAGTGTCAGATTTTAACCAAAAAACAGAGAAAGAAACCTTTTGGTGTGGCGTCCAATTAAGATAGTAACCTTGAACACAAAAGGCTGATGGTTCTTATTGTGCATAATATGTGCACATATGCTCCTGTGAACTTCATAACGCACACACAAAAAAACAAATACAAATGGAGATACACACACACACACACACACACACACGAACCCGCAGATGCCTTTCTCCTAACATAACAATGTGGTTATTTCAGGATGTGCTGGTATCAAGGGAATACAATGTGCAGGCTGTGTTTGGGGGATTTGACAGTGTTGCCAGGTTCAATATCATTAGCATGGTTTCACCTGTCTCCTCGCATACCGCGCCATCTCACACACGCTCTGGAAAACAAACAGCTCGTACACACAAACACAGCAGAGAGAGAGAGGGAGAGAGAGAGACTGAGACTGAGACAGACAGAGAGAGAGAGAGAGGGAGAGTTAAACGGTTCAACGTATGTCCCAAAATATACCGGAAACAAGTGAAACTGCGTTGCAAAAAAAAGTACAATTTCCTCAGTTTTCCACATTTTGCACAAAGCCTGACTCTGAGATGAAATGACGTGTCAGGGCGGCCATGTTTTCGCCGCGAGACTTCAAAGCCACGCTAATACACTCTCCCGGATCTCTTTCATGCCCTTCACCTCCTTTTTCCCACCCTCCGCTCATCGCCGACCGCTTTCCACCTGCCTGCCCTCTCTGACAATGTGATGGTCTCTCCTTTTTCACCTCTCTCTCTCTCTCTCTCTCTCTCACTCTCAGGCCTCCCCAAGAAGTGAGGGGTGATGCATTGTTGTTGTTGTTGTTGTTGTAATTGCCCCGTATTATTGGCATTTGTTTATATCTGTCTTTTATGGATCTACAGGGAGGGCTCCATTGCCACTGCCGCTCTCAAGAATGACCTTGGAAACTTGTTTTGTTTTCCTCCCGTTAACCAACAATCCAATACCCACTGCAGACAATTACACTCATAGAGAAGTCTGCACACAGTCTGTGCGTATGTGTGTGTGTGTGTGTTCAGCATCCTTCATTGTGGATCACGGTGTACGGTGTCATGTTGGTTGGGTGTGACAGAAAAAGACACAGGACGGAAAACAGGACGAAAAACAAGAGGCTTTTTACCAACTACCGTATTTGTTTTTTGCTTCACTTCAATCAAACGAGCAATCTGTTTCCGCGCGGGTCATTTTGTCGTGTGCGCTGCTGCAAAAACATTCAATAATCCAAGCTGTTAGGCCGTAGGTGGTTTTTCTCATCAGCATCGTTCTACAGGGCAGCTCGAGTCTTATTGCTTTGCTCCTTGTGACTTTGTCTGCACCCCACCTGGAGTTGTTTAGCGAGAGCATCTCACTGATACTGGGATCGGCCGCAGAACAAGTGGCACTAAAACTGTTTCTTGATGATGAGACTGTTCCGCACATTAGATGTAGTGATTGTAATACATAACACGTATAGATGAAATGAATCTAAACCGTCTCTCGAAGCAGCTACGTGGCTTGCTCGTTTTGATGAGAGCGTGTCCCTGTAGCGATCACTAGTCACTGAAATGTCAAATAGAAAATCAGATAATAAAAACAGTATGGATGCTACTCCGATGTGAAGTGGGATTGATACGACCGATCGCCACCGAGGCCTAAACTGTATCCGTGTCACTCACAGACAGAACGCCACCGTTTGATGTGACTATCATGACCATAGGGACTCTGCTTCCTGTGTAAACCGGTGTGGATGTTATACGTTTTTCTCTCTTTGGTATAAGGAAATTAAACAGCGTGGCAGAGCAGCCGAGGAGGTTACTCCCGATTTGCATGGGTATTGAAGTCTGGATGAGCACGTCTTGAATCAAACCGACCCCCCTTGCCCTCGGATTTTTACGCTCCTTGAAAAAGAGACGAGTGAAGATCGAGGAGGTGCGCGTTCGACGATCGATCGGAAAGGAATGCCAAGATGCTATTTTCCTAAGATGTTATTATTTTGATTATTTTGTGCTTATAAAAGTTTTCTTCATGTTTTTCCCCCACCCCGAGCTTGAATGAGGTTATCACATCTATTTCCACTGGAGTTAAATTGTCTTTTTTGCACAAACATGCATTCGAAAAGAAATTTAAAAAGGGACAAAGAATGAGAAGACAAGAGAAAAGGGAGCGAAGATGAAGGCCTGGCGCGTTGCTCTTCCCATAAGGAAATTTCTTTCAATCAGTGTCCATATTATATGTTCTGTGAGGGCTGAAAATGAGTTGTGGGGGAGAGAAAGAAAGGAACCCCTCTGAAGATTTAACAAGGCTGTCTGATGGGTCCAGAGGGCTGGCCATGAATAATACATTGATGCTGAAAGAGGAAGAAGAACAGACATTTTGGCTCTGCTGGACCATGGAGTTGAAGGGGAGAGTAGACATGTTGGCTCTAATGGATCCCACTTTTACAGGCTTTGGCCAGTGGAGGTTTTGACTCCCTCTGCAAGGCCTTCAATCCGATGCAACGCAGACTCGTGAGACCCAGCTGCCCCCCCCGAAGGGCCTCTCTCTTAATAGTTTGGCCTTGATTTACAGTATAATCTCGACGGTTTTCTATCGCCCGGGTGGTGGTCGTTTGAAAAAAAATTGAATGGTGGCTTTGGTTGTCCGTTCGGTCTCGGTTACTTCTGAAGGTCACAGCTCCAACTAAAGCTCCGGGTCCAGCTCTTTAATACTGCCATGCCGGACTCGAGGGTCTTCAACACTGATTAGTTTTACCACTGAAGGATGTTGGTGTGGTGTGTGTGTGTATGTGTGTGCGTCTGGCTGCATTTTTGGCCTGTGCTATGATTTCCAACGCCTCATTAAAATGCTAAAAGTTTAGGCTTTAAAGTCACTGTGACCCCCGGTCTGCTGTAAGCACCGGGGCCCCTGCATACTGAGCAGAGCGCCCATTGATCTGCCTAAGTAGCTGCAATTAACAGCGCTGCTCTGAGCCAGGATCGGACCTCTCTCCCCCCCCCGCACACACATATGAACATACACATACAAGTGTGTGGTCATCAAACGCGAGATCAAAATGAATTCATGAGCTGAACACTGACCCCCAAAGCGCTTGATCCTCGCGCCGAGCGGGTAACCTCTGACACCGAAACTCCGCCCATTACTGATTATGCATAGAATCATTTAACACCTTGGCCCCGGAACAGAAACCAGATGACATGAAATGATGAATAGAAAGCAGAATAAAGGCTCATTTCCACTGGCAAAGGCCGCTGATGTCGGATGACAATGACCTTTGTTGAAAACCTGAAAGGTATTAACAATTTAATTGCCGTCGCTTCTTGACTCCTCTATTTTCTATTCTCCGGTGTTGCGTGAAATATTTGACTGGTGTCGCATAGAGTCCAAGCAACAAGCAGACAGGAGCTTTTATGAAAATGTATGTCGACAAAGGTGATGTGCACCATTTAATAGGTCTTTGAGAAATGTTTATAACGTGCGTTGTGAATTGAAATAAAACCGTAGCGCTGTTTTTTCCAGAAAGTGGTTTGTGTCGGAAACCGGAACGCCGCGTACCCCCATTTGGCTGCTGCTATCACCTTGCCCTTGCCCCAAAAATATATTTCTCGGACGATCATCAGCGTCTGACTCAGACTGAGGAGCTCTGGGGCCCGGGAAACAGGAAACTGATTTAGCACTGCACTCTCGGGACGAGTCCGCGTAAAATCTAATATGGTCGGCCAGACAGAGGGAGAGAGGGTGAGGTTGGAAAAGGAAGTATTGAACTAGCCACCACACCCTTCGGGAGTCCTCCATCAATCTGTTCAGGACTCTCTCGGTTGCTCCCCGTGGTAGCTTTCACCCCAAAGTTTTTATGTTTGCAGAGAAAAGGAGGGGGGGGGATAATGGAAGAGGGAAAGCCAGAGGTGACACTAGGTCAAAAGGATCTTTACATTCTGGTCTGTCTGCCTCTGATCCTGTATTTATTCATCGCCTAATCCTTAATGGCATATCCACAAGTCCCCTATTCTCTGCCACAGCTTATCAGATCCTTGTGCCACTCTGTGGCAAGGTGGCTGCATATTGATGGGACTTGATCCCGGCTCCGATTGCCCTTTAACTCAAAGGGACATTTTCATTTGTCCTATGGCGAAAAGGGCAGTAGACACATTGCAGATGGACAGACCATTTCCTCATGGAAGCCACGTCTGCGCTGTCTATGTGCCTTTGTGTGTGCATGTGTGGGTAGGGGGGCATCTATGCTCTCAACAGCGCCTAGAGGCCGTTCTTTCATGTTTTTTATGGCAATAGATACTTTGTCCTGGCATCGATTCATCTGGATGAGCCAGAATTAATCCTTCGAGATTGTATTAGTTTGTTCATACATAATACTACAAGATGTGAAAACACGCAGCGTGTCCTGCCTTCCAGGGTTTTCTATGCCTACTGTGCATTATTTGCAAGTATCTGGTTTATCTGATAAAAACATGTGTTTAGCTAGCTAGCATTTCATAAACCACTTCCAGGGGCACTTTCCTTGTAAGTGGGAACTTGAATTCTTTTGATTCATTAGATTTTGTACCCAGGCTTTTGAATTTTTAGGACCCGGCTATGAACCTGCAGCCAGAAGCGATACTGGCAACCCTCCATCCCGTTTGTATCATTCTAGACGTGCACGTGCCAGACACTACGCAGTCCCCCCCCCTCAACCCTTCATCTTTCCCATTCTCTTAAGTGATAAAACATCCCCTGAGGCTTGCAGACTCACTTTATCGGTCCCGCACTCGCCTCCGTAAATCAAGGCCAATGTCATATGACAAGGTTTCACATTTCCACCCCACTTTCATTATGCCATGCAACCTCTGGGCCCCACTGAAAGGGAGGGAAATAATAATCCAATCAGATAAATAAATAAATTATGCTCATGGTTTAAAAAAAATAAAAATAAGAAAAAGGAACGGAAAGAAAAATAAAGGAGTGAGAGAATTAATTCCGGTAAAGGCAAAGGCTGTGTGTGATTGATTTGTCGTGGCACATTAATCTTGTTTCTCACCTCAATCTGTTATGCTACAGATGGAGGCTATACATTTAAGGGCAGGAGTTCGTCGTGGAATTCTCAATGAAAGAGTTGAACTTGTGAACGTGTTGAACGTACAGTCTGTGCTGTCGTGTCTGGTTGAGAGGCCGTGTCGCAAGTGATGCGAATTTAAGGGATGAGTCTGTTTTTGCACGAGTCACAAGTCACGAGTCACAAGTCACAAGTCACAAGTCACGAGTCCCAGCATTTCTGGTTTTCCACACAGGGACTTCAATCACGTTGAATTCATCAGCTGATTGTTCTTTGCTGTTTCTTTGCTGTTTCTTTGCGTTACTCATGTAGCCTAAAGTAAAATTGCGAGACATTTTCCTGTAAATAAACTTCCGTTTTGCTACTCTCACTGATTGACCTATACCCATTTCACAAAACCTTTTACATTCTCGCGCACAGTCATGCCTATAAACTCAGCGGAAGCAGCAACAGCGGACTCTTTGAATAGGAAAAGAACCGGGTAGTTAACGTTAGCAGCGATAGCCGCCGTGGCTTAGGAGACAAAGGAAGAATCAACAGAAACTTCATCAACAGCAAATCCAAGGAAAAGGATGGTACTGTTTGATTGACTGACAACTAATCTCTGGGACGTTAGCTGCAAAGACGATGGCGACGAATCTCACGGATTATCCACTTCGTAGTCCACGTTTAGAAAGTTGATTGAAATATAAATACACGAGACGGTTACCCTAACACCTACAAACGGCATCTGAGATTTGTAAGTGTAATAAGTGTGAGTGTTAGAAGGTGAGGCGGAGAAATTCCCTCGATGGCTGTTTGCTGTTATGTCAGCAGGGCTCTCTTATTCCCTGAAAAGAAAATGATCTGTTCGTTTAATCAGATAAATGGCCCTAATGTGAGATAATATGGCTCTGTGTTGCGCTCGGTGAATTACCCCTATTATGGTGCACACAAGGACTTGTAGAGGCTGGGGTGGGGGGGGGGTTGTAGACACACATGTGGCACACAGCATCCCAACAACAACACCCACCCACATCCACGTAATCACCACTAGTCCACCCAACCCCCACCCCCGTCCCTTCAGGGCCACTCATGGTGTTGACAGCCCGGACGAGGAGCTCTTTCGCCTGGCTAGGAAATGGGGGTCAGGTAGGGTCGGCTGGAGGTTGTTGGCAGCGCAGGTAACTGGGCCATCAGTAATCCGGCTGATTTACAGTTAGGGAGATGGCGCCGAATGTGCCGCGGGTGACAGGCGGGACATCGAGGTCTCGCCGGTGATACGCTTTCTCCCCGTTTTCACACTCCTCCATTTTCTCGCCGCTGTCTGCTCATAGGGTGTCTGAACAAGCCAAATCACAGACATTTTGATATGCCGCCTCTCTCATATTTTCTCACTTCTTTACCCCACTTTTTTTTCCCGTCTCTCCATCTCCCTCAGACCCTGTCTCTATCTATCCTCCCCTCCTTGCCTCACTCTCTCCCTCCATCCCTGCTACTGTGTTTGGGTTCAGCTTAAGTGATTAGCTGTGCTACAGTAAGGCAGCAGCCCCACTGTGGCGAGAGCTCACTTTATAAACTGAGGGGGCTTTGTCTTCATCAAAATAACAGCTAATTCTGGCTAGACCCAGAAACCCACATGCTTTTAGTTGATCCTCGGAGAGCTCTACAGGGCAGTCTGTAGCAGTTAGATATCTCCGCCAGACACCCTCACTGGGCTAAACGTCTTTTTTTACAGTACATCCCCGTCTTTGTTTTGGGAACTGTATACCAAAAGCTGGTTTTATTCTCGCGCCCCTGCAGCAACAGAGCAAAGAAGAAGTTTTAGCATTTAAAGTTGAGCAGATATTAGCCTGAAAAATATGTCTCCCACCTCCTTTTTCTTGGTTTTATTTATTCCAATTTAATAACATTTTTTTACTTGCCCTAGCTTTTTTTTCTTTCTTCCGCCGTCTGGGTGTTTGTTCCGGTGTTTGCCTGTACACTTGTGTGTGTGTGTGCTTGTGTTTGTGCGTCCTGAGATAAAAGATGATGTGTCCCCAAATTACTTTGGCTTTAGCAGCTAAAGAAATGCCTGCTAAGCAAAGGCCCATATTAGCATACAGATCAGGAGGCGCTGTAAGTGTTTGTAGAGTATAATTTACCGTGGCTTTGTCAAACCCATAAAAAGGAGTGTCCTTTCTCTGCAAATGCCAGTGCCGGTATATCCCTATACCCTTTTTTTATTGGCTCATAGTTTGGATAAGAGTCATTATACTGTAGCTCCCCTTGGGCACTAGTCATCAGACCCTTCCTCTGATAGATCTTTATGGTGTTACCTGTAGCATTTTTTGTAGCATCAATCACATTAATTAAAGACATTAGTATAACTTACTGTAAACAAAAGAGACCATTGCCAAGAAAATTGCCTAGCCTCTACCGGCCTCGACACTGCATTTTACATCGTGTGCCACCTGGTCAGATTTCATGGGGATTCTGCAGGATTGCTTTATGGCACAAACCAGGAAGAGGGCATAAACAGATCTAATGCTTTCAGATTTACTGGCAATGGCAGATGAAGGAATGCATGAAAGGCCTGTGGAAAAAATCACTTCCACAATGTTTATCCTCTCTAGTAAAGCCAAAGAGAAAACCTTTGACCGAAGAAGGAAAGTATCTCCTTTGCAGCAAGAAGCAACAGGATTTATGGGAAATGTGGTCTTAATTTTGAGAAATACTAGCACACAGGCTAGCTACCAGTTGCCTCGACCATGGGCTCATTTGTTTACGGAAATTATAAAAAGGTAGCAATTAATTTTGACGATGATATATTATGTTTACAAATGCTACACGTCGCACCTTTAACCTTCATTTCAATTATGTATTACAGTATATACTAAATATGACTGCAGTTTGCCACCCGCTGCCCTATCATCCACATGTTGAAATGCTAATGTGCTTCTCTTTGTTCTCTCGTCTCTCTGTCTCTACAGGTTCACTGGCCCCAACCTTCCCTCGCCCATCATTAGCAGCAAGAACTGGCTGAGACTGCACTTCACTTCTGATGGCAACCACAAATTGAGAGGCTTTAGTGCCCAGTACCAAGGTAAGACCCTAGAGGAGACTTAATATAGGTCTTGATATTATGACAACCATTCTTTATATTCTGCTTATTTTGTTGCAATTCATGTTAGGTATAGGTCAATACAACATTTTAGTTTGTATTACCATCCTATTAAATGTTGACATTCACATAAATATCACCATGCAAAGAACTGTAAAGATTTTTTTCCTGTGATAGATTTTTTCTACATCTATAAATCCATTGGGTCCCACAACCGAATCTTTCAACAAATCTGCCATAGGGGTGAGATCGTTCTAGTTGTTCCCAGTGCAAATCATCTTAAATTGTCTTGAATCAAGTCATCATCTTGATATTAGTGGGCTGATCTGCCTGATTTCAAGATTTTGCTAGATTTTGTTTCAAAACTGCATTGGATTGCATTGGATTATCTCACCCTGTTGGGAGATTTTTGCAATTGCTTCAAGGAAAACTGAAGACTCAACACTAGACAGGCCTCACAAGACATCACACACACACACACGCACACACACATGCATACACAATCCTCTCTCTCCCCTGAATCCTTCCCCAGTCCCATTACTCTCAGAGGTTCAGGGGTCAGCTTTGAGAAGGGATGAGCAGGGAAAAAGGATTAGTCCATCCATCCGTCTGCAAAAAAAAAAAAGACAATCTCTAAGGATCTCACCTCCAGTCATCCGCTCAAAGAGTCAAATGAGATTGGGGGGGCGGGGGTGGAGAAAGGAGAAGGCAAGGAGCCTATAGGATTACAAGTCCAATGTTGCAGTCATGCTTGAACATTGTGAACCCCTTGAGAAATTATAGAAAGTTTGAAATTTTTACTATGCAATCGTAATCAAAATGAGCCTCTTCTTGACTGAAGTAAAGGATCTATATTTACCAAGTTCATGTTTTTTAGAGGAAATTGTGCATGTAGTAAAATTCTCTTCTTGCATTGGTTAAATCAAGTAGGTAAGTAGAATCAGGTGGGTGAATAATTGGGTATGAAGTTAACCAATCAGAGGTCAGATCTTTGGGGCGGGAGTTTGTGTGGCACTCTCATAAATACAGGTGAGAAACCGGGTCAGTTTGCTGTTACCATGCAGATGAAAGAAAAACTATGCTGTGATGCAAGAGACCGCAGAGGAGCTCAGGATGTAGGTTAGAAGGTTAGAAAGTCATATCAGAACGATTTAGGCTCCATCAGTCCACCGTTAGAAAAGGATTTCATAAGGTTATTCCTCTATAATATATCAAATAATGACCCCCTGTAGGGTTCACAAACTTTCAAGCATGACTGTAGATAAATAAATATGTTCAGATCAGAGAGAAATGGGCGAAGAAGTGTTGACTCCACACATCGCATCGCCCAGCCGCCTCCCACCACCACCCCGTCTCATCACTACAATTCCCATGATGCCCCAGCAGAGGTCTGTTTCAGCAGTGAAGTGACTTGATTTATCTTCATCGGCTCAATCCCCCCCCCCCCTCCACCCCCCCTTCAATGTTCCTCTTCATTTTATGTAAGTTGGTTAGATCAGTGTATCACACATGAAAAGATGTTATTTTTGTGTGATTTTTTTGCTTCCAAACATATAATGAACAAGACTTTTTGACACGTGACTCAGATGTGATGGCTTTGAACTATAATTCGTCTGAGACTGAGCAACGGATACAAAACACATTCCGAGGGGAAAAGGTGAAAACCCATTGTCAAAAGCAAACAGGGTAATTAAATAGGATGAGTGTTTACGGATGTGTGAAGGGGAGCACAGATAATACTGATGGTGTTTTTGAAATTGGTGAATAAATATGCATTTAGATGAGGCTTTTATTTTGCAATGATGAGCTCCCTTTTTTTCAAATGAATATGCAGTGATTTCTTTTTTCATTTTCTCTGCAATTATCATCAAACTCGGTAATTCAAACCTCATCTTGTCATTGTACAGAAACGAGTCAATTTGCTACTCATGTGCACTTCCATACACCCCACCATCTAATCCCAGTTATTCCCTGCCACCTCCACTCCACAGAATGGGAAAGAAATTGCACCTTGTTGAACTCTCTTTTTCCCTTTACTTATAGAGGCTCTATAGAGGACGTGAGTGTCATGAATGTGAATTACGCGTCGCTTCTTGGTGTATTTTGTCTTTTCAAAGTTGTATGATCTCCATTCCCGAGTCATCTTCCCTATTTGTCTCTTTTATTACTTACAAAACAGGAGTGTGTGACGCGATGTGGAGTGGGCCTTTCAGTCTGTATATTATACCTACTGGTTGTAAACATGTGGGTGTTGTTATTACACGAACCCCCTTTTTCTAATGTCTCTCTTCACATTTTTCTCTCTCCAGTGAAGAAGATGACTGAGCTCAAGTCTCGAGGTGTAAAGATGCTGCCCAGCAAAGACAACCACCACAAGATATCCGTGTGTAAGTTGCAAACCCTCACCTATACCAGTCCAGTTTTGCGAATACGCTTCCCTCCCCGTTTCCTGCTTTAAACAACTGGTTGCTCTCACGGCTTCGGTGCAATTGCCCTCATTTATCAAGGGAGCGTACAACCCAATCTGACCTTAAAATTAATGCTTTGACGCCAACTTCAGTTTTACTGGCAACCTCCTCATTTCTCATTTAAATGGATGTGCATTAAGCCGGACAGGTAGAAAAGTGGTTCCTAGCGTATTATAGAAAAGGAGCATGGCAAACTAAATCTGGCATCTCAAATGGAAATTTCCCTCAACATTTTATTCCTTATTCAATGGTACCAATGAGAAATGGCAAGCATAGCACTTATATTGCAAAAAATCATCCATATTAACATTAACAATGTCTCAACACACTAATGTGTCTAGGGTGAAAAAACCTGCCAATGGGGTGAGATTGCTTGATGCCGATTCTAGTGGAGTGGAACTTTATTCAGGGGATATTGTCAATTTGCCATCTGGTTAGGAGGCAGGGTCAGCCAGCTAGTGTGGTACCCAAGGGGCAGGTAGGGGTTAGTTTCTGGCTCAAGGATAAAGCAGCAGGTCCCCAACCAGGCCCTCTGGTTGGGGAGCAGCCTCACTAACCACAAGGCCTCCCTGTCACCCATCTGCCTTATTCTGACTTGTATATATATTGACACGTGAAAATTCCTAAAACAAGTGAAACTGCATTGGAAACAAACTACATCACCCAAAATAAACAAAAATTAAAAAAACACATCGTCTTCTACATTGGCTGTTGAACTCACTCATGGGAAGGCCTTTTCAAGTTTTCTCCTTCAGGCAGGGAGAATCTTTCTTTCTCTTTCTCTCGCACCGAGGCCACTGTTCATTATGCCTTAGACCTCACTTTATTTCTACATCTGCAACTTTCACATCAGCAGCAAGTCACGTGACTACCTCCAAAGAGAAAGAGTGACAGACAGAGAGAGATGGGGATCTCAAGGGTTGAGAACAACTTGTTGAACAGACAAGAGGCATATTAATGATAATCCTGCCTCAAGGCCTTTTCAAATGATTTTACTCACCCTTAACTCTCACCTTTATATCCCCCCTCGAAAGTATTATTTTTGTCCTTTCTTCCTATCCCCCAAAAATTCAGTTTATTTCACTTTGTACTTTTATCTCCCTTAATTTTCTTCATGTGGGAGATATGTCTTTCTTTTATTTTTACATTTTATTTAAAGTCAACTATTACAGTTATAAATCCAGTTACTGAATCCAAAATCCAATGTAAAATGTGTCTCCTGAGAAGTTAAATGGTCTTGAATCCTGAATGTGTTTGGCCACATATTCCTGGGTTAGTCAGCATAGCCTTTCTTCATTATTGACTCAACCAACTCTCTTATATCCTCCCTTTTTTCCTGCGATTTGTTTGGTTACCGGTACTTTCCTGACGCCAATGGGCCTTATCTTTAATTCATTAGCTCCCTGCCTCACTCAGGAACCTGGGCCAATCAGCAGGTGTCACATTGACTTGGCCCCGCCTGTCAGACCCTTGACCCCGTCCGGTCTGTCAGATGGCCCCCGCTCAGTTAGCCGAGCTCGCTTGACCCTTCTTGTCACTTAAGCTTCCAGTGCTGTGCACCTGGTGGCATGATTTAAGAGCGTACACACAAGGAATGTGTACTGGGGTAACTTTTACAAGATAAGAAATGGTAAGCAGGGACTTGCTGGAGGTGCAGGTCCAATTACACATTGACTTGATGTGCGCAGATATTAATGATATTGGCAGCGCAAATGTCAAGCACATCTCATGTGTCGATGAGAACATGGTAATGCAGCCACTTCTGCTAACTCTGAAATGTAAAGAACCAACTTGTTTTTGACTTCCCTTAGTTTGAACAACCTCTTCTTTCTTTTGCTTTCTGTCACTGCCTCTTTTTTTTTTTTAAATGTCCCCTTATCTCTTCTAGTGTCTCAGATGGGTGTGGCACAGGGGCACAACATGTGTCCAGACCCGGGGATCCCGGATCGAGGAAAAAGGAAAGGCTCCGACTTCAGGTAAACGCGGCGGTGGATGATTTCAGGGGCAGTGAGTTATGGAGTGTGTTTTAGTTCATTGAGAGCAAGAGAATCCTGGACAGCAGTAGACAGATTTAGATTTACTCGGCATTGAAACAGAGTCAGTCCATTTTTGACTTGTGAAAGCAAAGGTGCTCATCGGGCCTCACCAGCCCTCACCGACCTGCAACAAAAGTGACGACTGACGCTCCCAGGATGCTCAAAGGAGCACCCAGCAGAGGGGATGTCATCTAAAGACAGGATATATTAAATGTTTTGGTTTAAAATCTAATATTTTGACTGTAAAATCAATGGAAGCAGCTATTCCACTTTCTAATATATTACTAGTTAGCTAACTTAGCGTAGCTACATCATGTTACATTACGTTACAGTGCCCAAATAGAAATTTCTCCCAAGAGAAATAATAAGGAACTTGAGCTTTTCTTCCATCGTGTGCTGCAGCTATTATACTGGTTCAGCCTGCCTCAGTTTTCACTTTTTAATAAATGATAATGACTTAATTCTTGACACTAATTGGCCTAATGTGCAGGTGATGGTTTGCAGCTCAGGGAGGGTTTGCAGTTCTGGATTGATATTTCTCATTTAATGTAATATTTCTTTGTCAGTTATTTTGTGTTAAAGCTGAATGAGGTAAATTAGAGTGACCAGAGATTTAATCAGTGCTCTCCACCTGCAAAGGTTGTTGAAATTAAGGGTTTTTCTTCACTTTTGACTGAATGACGTGACAGGTTGCATCTGCCATTGCAATTTGCAAGTTTCTTTCTTGTGTGTGTGTTCTTTGAGTTTCTTTTTGTGATGGAGTACCAACAATGTCAAGACCACCGTAACGTTGAAATATCCTGTTGTTGCACTTGTGCTTGTTGAGCTACTGTTCTAGCATACCGCACATTCCCCCAATGCCATGCCCTCTAAAATCATTACAACCAAACCAAATAGAGAAATGTGTTTATTGAAACAAATATCTTTCCATCTGAGCCATTGCACAGTAATAGTCTGTCTCTTTGGGGTGTAGGTATTACCAATGGGCCTATGGAGCTTCTTTCCTGTCAGAGGCGTTCACTGTATCAGTGGTCGGCCCTAACGCAGACAAATGGGTACCATCCGTCTCCCACAATGCAGAACTCTTGGAAGTCACAGCAGGGAAACCAAAGACAATCAAAACTTTTTTTTTTTTTTTTCTTTTCCAATAGACCATTTTGTCCCTCGCTGGTACCTCGTGTGCGCTCCCACTGTTACAGAGACGTTTCAGAGGAGAGGGAAATGGATTAGGAAAGGACCGGGGGGTTGGACCGTTCTCTTCTCGAGGGCCATTTGAGAAAATGTCAGAGTATTGGGTTTTAAGGGTCGGACAAAGGAATCACTCTACTTCCTTCCGCAACAATACAATGACCTCTGCAGTTCCGAAGTGTCCACGAGGTTGATAGAAAAGATAGAAAGACACAGAGTGAGTCAGTCTTTCTTCAGCGTAAGGTTTTGCGATACTGATGCATTGTCCGTGTGTCCAACCCCACACTTGCAGACGGGGGGCCACGGTGCATTTCTCCTGCGATGAGGGCTATGAACTGCAGGGCTCGAAGAGCATCAGCTGCCTGCGGGTGACGGACAGCTACGTGGGCTGGAGCGACGACCGGCCCATCTGCAGAGGTGAGGATTGACGTGCATTGGTTGTGCATTTCTGTACTTCTGTGATAGAGGTAGTCTCGATACGACCTCCATTTATATTTCCATATTTATATTCCCCCCCCCCACCCCCGATGCTGATGTGTTTACTCGTGTTGCGTCTGGCGTAGATGCCCACTCTAGATTCTCCCGTTCTCTCCAATATCAATTTGGTGTTCCACCATTTTACTGCGATTGGCCCGACTTTGACCTTTGGCCACCCTTCCTCCGCCTGCCGCTCCTGCTGGCGTAGCGCTGCCCGTCAGGCACGTCTCCCTGACTTCTAACCGTTTTGTGACAGGCGGAGAGAGAGAGAGAGAGCGGTCAGGCACCCTATGTGGTGTCTGTTATGTGCCTGCTGGCAATGTGCTTCTCAATTATCGTCAGTGAACTGTATTCATCAGAGTAGATTTGGTGGTTGGCCTTTTTTTTTTGTAGTAATCTGAGCAGGGAGGGTCAATTTTGTCACTTGATCAAAAAAACAAGCATTGACCCTTGTAACATGAAGCTGTTTGTTTAACCTGTATTTGAGTTGGGGTGGCTGCGTAGCCTAGTGGTTAAAGAGAGTGTCCATTAACTGAACCACCCCTGTTCCCATGTCAGCAAATGTGCACCCTTCTGAAGTGTCTTTGAGCCAGTCACTGAACTCCTACCAGTTCAAGGGGTACTATTTTGTAGATGACCCTGACCTTCCTGTGGAGGGGTGGCAAGCGAAAAGAGAATTTCCCTATAAGGTATCACCAATATCATCATCATTATTATTGTTTTCAAAGACAAAATCTGAAATGTGTTTGCCCATCTGCATTTTTGGTGTTCTTAAATAGTTTGACTTGTACATGGAAGTGACACAGTCAGGCACCCCCCCCAGTAACAAGATGCAGCACCCTCCAAGTTTCATCAGAATCAGACTGGTGGTCTAGCAGTTTTGGCCTTTCCGTGTTTGACATATTGACCTTTAATTATACCGTCCCATCAGGCCAATCAGTGTAATCTTTTAAATGCCAAAACAGTGCGAAAATGGGATCGTCCCTCCCGAGTTTCGTCAAATCCGTCGAGTGGTGTCTGTCTTCTCCTCGACTCTTCAGTCCCGATAAGCCACTTTGCGGATGAAGCCGGTAGTGAGGCGACAGCGCTTTGACGTGGATTTGCAACGCTGAAATTACCCTTTGGAGAGATGTGCAGAGATGATAGTTTCTGATTACTCTCTCTGCCGTCACTCACATGCATATTTCTTATTAAGTTGTTTACACACTGTTACTTTTCTCTACTTATTTACTCATAAAAAATAATAAAAAAAATCAGAATGAAATAAACAAGATAGGTAAGGCTGAATGCAACTTTTAATGAAAGGGAAATGATGAAGCTGATATAGAAACAAGGGCAAATACGTACACAGGAACACAGACACACACACATAACCCACTGATACAAAAACACACATACACGTTTCATGATATTTGTGTGATTGGCAATCATCATCATCTGTCAGTCAGTGATTCACAGATCTGCCGTAGTAATTGGGTTGCGTTTGGGTGTGAAAGCCTGTTTTCAATCATTCCTTCTTTTGAAATTGGCAAATGCAGGGGGGGAGATTATTTGTCTTGTTTCATTGATTCGACAGCGCTAAATGCTGGGTCATTACTCCAAAAAGGGCCCCTGTAATTGCAAAGTGCCGAGGGATAACTCCGAAAAAAAGAAAAGAAAAAAAAGTTGCGTAGTAATTAAGCCAAACAATCTCGCTCTTCCACCGAGAATGAGACGTTCATAAATCACAATGTCAGAAAATACATAAACGGGGCGAGTCATACGAAAAACTGTCCTTGAGGTAAGCTAATGATGAACTAAAGTTGCAGTCGTTGGCACAGGAAGGATCTTTTAGACCGGGGACGCCGATAGCTTTGAGCTATTTGTTGTGTCTCTTCAATTGAACAGATCTGTCAATAGGGAAACCAATTAGTGACATGGCGAGAGAGATGAGCGAGAGAGAGATGATGTATAAGATCGACACAAGGAGAGCCAAATGTCAGACTGAATGGAGACTTGAATTTCGCGAGAAATGTGAATTCTGAATCGGTTCAGTTCCGTGTGTAAGTCATCTTTAATTAATTATAGAGGAGTTCAGGCGGAAATTCATCAGCACTATTTTGTTGGTGGACTGGGTAATTTGTGTAAATAATCTTGACATACTGACTGACTGAAGTCGCGATACCGCAAGATCTTCACGCAAACGGCCCACTTGTTGGATTTCCTATCCTTGGACGATGCTACGTGGTGCATTTCCGCATCCACTTGTATACCCTTACAACCCAGCATGGCAGCCATTTTGTGCCAGTTTCATCAGTTTCCTTAAAACCCCTTAAAACTCTCATACAAAAAAGGTGTCTGGTGCAGTCACCTGGGCATTGTGTATCCCCCCATGGTTTCCACGGTCTCGGGGCCATCTTCATTACTCCACTCCCGTTAATGTGCTCCGAGAAATCCAGTTTTCCAGGGGGCTCCCCCGTTCCTTTTGTCTTAGAGTGATCCAATTGAGCCAAAATGAGATTATACCACGAAGGAGAAGGGGGTGGGGGGGGGGCACTGATCTCAGAAGGATTATACGGGTGGGAGGATTGATTGTACTGCCAGCCGCTAATCGTATGGATAGCAACAGAAATAAATAACGGGAACATATTTCAGGACATGATTTCAATTTTTCATATGATTGAATTCCACTAGGCAGCCGTTCCTTTTTTCTATATCTGACTCCGCTGACTTCTCTCGCCTCTTTTCCCGGAACAAAACTAAAAATATTCATTTTAAGAATTAAGAATAATTCCATCATTCTCATTCAACCTTTGCTGCCACACCTTTTTGTTCGGGGCCTCGGACCGGCTTTTAAATGAAGATTAAACATCGTCCGGAAATAATTGAAGATGTATCTGCGTCCTGAATTGGCATTAGTCATCGTTAAATTCAGCAGGACTATCATTAGCACGCAGAAAAAAGGGGGCTTCATCTGGGGCTGGAAATCCATCCTGAAAATGGTCAAATTTTCCTCTCGTATATTTTCTTTTCTCCCCTCTGGTCACGCAGAGCTGTTTTAATTCTTCTGCGTGAGTCGCCGTTGCCCTTTGATTGCCGGGTGATCAGCCTGCTGGACTTTTTTGTTTCTGTCCCAAAAAGGATGAGGAGGCTCGGGCCGGATGATCCCCATTATTAAAATAAAAAAAGGGGGGCAATGGTACATCACCGGACTTCCTCTCTGCTGTATTATTTTCATTAAGGTCACCCTCACTGTCAGCACCACTCACATTAATTACTTTTTTCTTCCCTAAACTCCCCCAAAGTTCTTTTTACAATTTAATAGTGGAGGGAGGAGAAGGGTGTGGAGGCACTGAACACCCGCAGGACTTCTCTGAGACGTTACTCATTAAGATGAGGGTGGCTGGGTCCAGGCCCTTTTAAATACTTCCATGTTGCCCTCCTACATATATACACACACAAGCATACACACACACACACTTCCCTTAAAGGATTCATTAGAAATACCGCTATAATTCGAAGAGGTGTTTAAGAGTTCTGCTATGCCCGAGGCCCCAGGGCCTTGATAAGAAAAGTCACATTGTCCTTTAAAAGTTGGTTTGCTAACTGCCCCCCCGACGGCTCAACTTTTTCAACGAGAGTATCTAGATACGCTTGACTGAATGAGCTATAGCGGTCAGAAATTATAATTCAATACATTTGTTTTGTTGAATGTTTGTGTGTCCCCCCCCCCGCTCTGTGATTCATCACGGCTCTGATTGCATCTGTCATTAGTCTCTCGTCCGTGGGTATTTTAACTGCCACGCTGAATCGGCGAGTCAAGTGTTTCAGAGAGAGAGAGAGAGAGAGAGAGAGAGCACTTCAGTGGATTTTGTTTGGATGGTACTTCTGCTTACCATTTGATTACAGTTCATAAACAAAACAATTGCCGACTTATCCTTACCGAGCGCTTGCCAAACAGCTGCGCGGTGCAGCTTTTTTGGGGATTTTTTTCCGAAGCCATCTCCCACTCACAGTAGATCAGACGCTGATGCTCGATTCAAAATGTAACAGTATCAGCGCTTTAAAGGTGAGTTTTGAAGTTAGCCGTCCGATTTGATCCTTGTGATCCTGGCGGCTGGGTGGGGGAATAATGTTCAGCGTGTCTTACTCAGATTACGGTTAGATTTTGTTGGTCTGCCTTGGCTTGGCTGTCCTTTTGATACAGTTTCCAGATACCCAGGGTGGAGTCGGGTGCCAAGTTTTTTCGTTTACTGTGTTATTCTTGATCTTGTCTGAGGCTATCATTGTTTTCAGTTGCGTACAGCCCTTCTGCTTACCGTACAACGCAATGGTTATCATATCTCCAATTACACACCCTCAACAATATATCCTAGATTTGCCACTGACCCAACATTTACCTCTCTCCCTCGTCGCTTGCAGCACCGATGTGTGGAGGTCAGCTGAGAGGCCCCAGCGGTATCATCACCTCTCCTAACTACCCGGTCCAGTATGACAACAACGCGAACTGTACCTGGGTCATCGCCGCCACAGACACGTCCAAGGTAAAAAAAAGTCATCGCTGGTGAAACATCACCACTTTGCTCCCCCCCCCCGCCAGCAGTAGCTGGCTTTTCCATCGGTGCAAAAGAAGAAAAAAGTGGTTCTGTGGCCAAGAAACTGATGTGTTGATGCACCTGTAGAGGGGAGGGACTCAAGAGGAGGCTCTCTGCTGGCACAAATGACTCATATTATACTTTACTAAATGCTAGAGGACATTTTGGAGGCTATTCAACACATCCTGTGAGAGAACCACACGCAAAAAAAAAACGCAAGAGATAAAAAGAACAGTGGAATTGTGCCAGCGGAAGACAAAGAGTTATTAGAATCACCTGTGGTGAGGGAGAGAAGAAGAGAGCGGGGGGAAGGAGAGGAGAGGAATGGAGTGGTGTTAGAGAGCATGCTCAGAGGATATCATGAAAGTGACATAGCCACTCTGTTCAGACCGATGACTTTGGAGTTGTGTTCAAGGCCGCCTAAGCTGCCCGCTTGCCAAATATCCTTCTGTGAACTCAAACAAAATGGTTTTACAAATCTGCTCTCTTATCACACCGGGCTGAGTGAAGGAGAGGCTATGCGAGGTGAGGCGAGCTGGAAAAGGTGGGCGCGCACAAACAGACGTGCAAAACACGGCAAAAAAAACGTACCTGCGCGCACACACACACACACACACACACACACACACACACACACACACACACACACACACACACACACACACACACACACACACACACACACACACACACACACACGCACGCACGCACACGCCGACACCCTTGGGTATACCCGGCGGGCAGACCTGCTGAAACAGACAACGGTACTTTGGGCTGTCTCCCGCTCGGCGTCCCGCTCCAGATGAAGATGGAGCGAGGCTGTTCTTTCTCTTTAGTTGGTGTAATGGCCTTCTATTCCTGCCCGTCCACACAGGCTCCAGCCAGAGGAGATGTTAGGTCAGGCGGGAGGCTGAGGCAGAACCGCCAGGGGGGGTTGGTGGGCGGTGGCGGCGGCGGCGGCGGCGTGACGCAGCTTTTCCGGACCAAAATTCAACCTCTTGATATTATGACTAATGTGGGTTCTTGTCAAGTGTTGTTCCTCCATCATGTCCCGAGGTTACTGGATGCAGCTCTTTTAAAAGTGTATCCTTCAGCATCAGGGGACACTGAGGCCTCTCTTCAAAAATAACCCAAATGTCAACGTCAGAGATGGATAGCAACATATAGCAATATGGTTATTCTGCTTTTTTTTTGTTTGTTCTCCCCCATGTCCCCTCTGCCCCCCCCACCTGTTTGTTGGCAGATGGTGGATGAGTTTTGTGGGGATGAAACTCTCATTTATCTGGTGATCTGACCTGTTTTGCCTTCCACGCCATCCATCTCTGCTCTCCACCTTGGCAATTTTCATTAGGCACCGGGTTTAACATAGGACAGAATGCAATTTGCATTTATATAAGCTTTTTCATTAGGCCCCTGCTCTCCCAAGCCCTCTGAAAACATTAAGAATTTGGGGCGGAAGTCTGCGGCAGCCAATTTTAAATAGCAGACCAAAACAGTCCTCGCTGTTCTTTAGATATATACTTATTTATTTATTTATTTATTTATTTGTCTCATTTCCCCCCTGTTTTTTTCTCCTTCGTTATTTATCGGCATTTTTGCACATCATACTCAAAACAAACCTTATTTCATTGTCTGTCTTTATTAAGGCTTGCCCCGTGTTTCCCTCGGCTAGGGCACGCTTATTATTTTTCTTACCTTGTTCCACCTTTTCTCTCACACTCTCCTGCAGCATAGAAATGAGCTGAAATGAGTATTTTTTACTTTTTTTTTCTTCCCCACTGTGAAAACCCAATATATACATCTTATTATTTTACAATTCTGTCTCCTTTGTGATGGATATATTCACCTTGCGGACAACCTCGAGTCCCCCGCCACCCCTCCTAATGCACTTAAAGTCACTGTGAGTCGGGCTAAACGGTCCACAATGGGAGTTATCCTCCTTATGACGCGACCTGCTGGTTTGATGCGGGAAGAATAGGGGTCATGTGGACCGTCTGGCGGGCAATCAGATGGGTGATGAGTCAGAGAACGCTCATGGTCACCGAGCTAGAGATCAGAGTTGGCAAAAACACAAACACATGCTGATATGGGGACTAAATGGGCTAAATGAAGGGTGTCAATAAAGCTAGACTGAAATAGACCGTCAATACGGCATCCAAACACAAATCATCATCATACAAATCATGATCGGAATCCGATGGGGTAAAGAATGAGGATTCGCGAAGGGGTGTGATGTTGTACAAGAAAGAGAGAAGGAGCTGAAGGGAGGTCGATGCACACATACCCAGCTGCTGCTGCTGCATAGGATTGGTGGGAATAGCGCCAGAAAAATGTCCAAACTGCAAGGGGAGAGATTGATTGATTGATAGACGGATGGAGGGAGGGGATGGAGAGAATGACAGATGGGAAGGAGTCTCTTCTCTGCACCTGGTGTCGGCAAGGGGTCTAAGCATCTGCCGTTCACGGTTGTCATGGTGACGCCCCCGCTGTTTTTCTAGGTGATCAAGCTGACATTCGAGGATTTCGACCTGGAGCGCGGTTACGACACCCTGACGGTGGGGGACGGCGAGGTGGTGGGAGACCAGAAGACCGTCTTCCACGTGTGAGTGACTCCTCTAACCTCTACCCGTTGCCCCTTTAGTCTTCACTCTTCCTCCACCCCCCCCCCCCCCCTCATCTCTAGCAGTCCTCCATTCTCTGCTGTTGTTACTTCCATAGCTGGGTTTAGATTTATTGGGAATAAAAAATGTCCCAAATGGAAAAGATTGGTCCATTTCAAACCTTTGATAACTACTTTCCATGGTTGGAATGATATTGTTTTCTTTGTGCATGTCTGCAAGTGAAGCCAATAAGCTTCCAGGAAAGTCCTCTCAACGTTCCTCTCAACATTTCAGACGACAGACGACTAGGATGGAGCTACAGATGACTAGGACAGAGAGATAGGCGACTAGGACAGAGAGACAGACGACTAGGATGGAGCTACAGACGACTAGGATGGAGTGACAGACGACTAGGACAGAGAGACAGACGACTAGGACAGATAGACAGATGACTAGGACAGAGAGACAGGCGACTAGGAAGGACATAGATGACTAGGAAGGACAGATAGATGACTGGGGTGGAGATAAAGACGACTAGGATGAAGATACAGACGACTAGGACGGAGAGACAGACGACTAGGACAGAGACAGACGACTAGGATGGAGAGACAGGCGACTAGGATGGAGCGACAGACGACTAGGACAGAGAGACAGACAACTAGGATGGAGCTACAGACAACTAGGACAGAGAGACAGACGACTAGGATGGAGCTACAGATGACTAGGACGGAGAGACAGACGACTAGGACAGAGAGACAGACAACTAGGATGGAGCTACAGACGACTAGGACGGAAAGACAAACGACTAGGAAGGACATAGATGACTAGGAAGGACATATAGATGACTAGAATGGAGATAAAGACGACTAGGACGGAAAGACAGATGACTAGGAAGGACATAGATGACTAGGAAGGACATATAGATGACTAGAATGGAGATAAAGACGACTAGGACGGATATATAGACGACTAAGACGGAGATAAATACGACTAGGACAGAGAGACAGACGACTAGGACGGAGCTACAGACGACTAGGACGGAGAGACAGATGACTAGGACAGAGAGACAGACGATTAGGATGGAGTTACAGACAACTAGGAGGGAGAGACAGATGACTAGGAAGGACATAGATGACTAGGAAGGACAGATAGATGACTAGGATGGAGATAAAGACGACTAGGACGGAGATGCAGAAGACTAGGACGGAGAAACAGATGACTAGGAAGGACGTTAATGACTAAGAAGGACAGATAGACAACTAGGACGGATAGACAGACAACTAGGACGGGGATAAAGACAACTATATGCTATATGCTATCAGATCACTTTATTTACCAGTCACGTAAACAGTTCATTCTACACCGTCGATACGATACAACATTCAGCATGAAACTGTAACCCATAGTCCATCTAATCTCATTGTCGTTTCCCTGGTCACCTTTGACCTCCCTTTGCTTTTACAGCATCCTTTCTCTTCCTCCTCACACTATACGGCGCCTCTCCCCTTTTGCCCCCCCCCCCCATTTCCCCCTCTCTCTCTGCCGCTGTGTCTCCTTTGTTTCATCACCTCTTGAAGCAGTAGTGCATGAAAAATAGATCCCGCGCCACGTTGCCAATCACCCGCTCTCTCTCCCTCAATGTTAAAAACAAGATCACGGCCATGTGGCGCAGCGTTGCGAACTGCATATTGATGCCCCGTAATGGAGTTTGCTCTAGCAGATGCTCCATAACATTTCACAGGATGTTGTTATTAATTGTGCTGAAATTTACCGCCTTAATAAAGTTTTTATAGATCGATTTTTATGCGAGGCTGCCTCGCCCGGGTGGGAACGGGGGGTAGAGGTGGGAGAGATTTGCGGAGGAGGGGTTTGTTGAGTGGTGAGGAGCTTCTTTTAGTTTTTTGTCTACAAACACACACACATACACATACACAGACAACACACACACTGAAAATGACTTCATCTGTCCAATTAAGGACTACCTCTCCCCATATGGACTTCCTCTGTGTGACATGAAACTAAAATAGACAGTGGGATCTTCTGTCATTGAGATCGGACGCGCTCTTTTTGCACAAACAAACTAACAATTACGGCTCCAGAGAATATAGCGATCAGCACAATATGTTGTGATAACTTAATCACTCGCTCTGCAGGTGTACACTTCCTAATTACAGTTGGGTGGAATTACTACTCAAATAAATTACTAAATTACTTGTTTTTTTTGGAGTGAACTGATCTTGCCTTCATTTTCCACTCTCTCTCTCTCTCTTCTCCCTACACGTTTTGAATTAGAGGGTTAGGATTAAAAAAATGCTTCATAGACTGGATTTGCCTACAACAGTTTTAGTGTTCTGCGATTTGATGAGGAACGTCAGATATTTATAACGTTTAATATAACTTCAGGTATTAAATAAAAAAGTTTTTTTTTTATGGTGTAGAGAAAGCAAGGCCCTTAGCTATTAAAAGTGACACCAAGTTCACTGTGCAGAAAGTGCAAACCCTGCCTGGCGTCAGTCAACTCTCAGCAAAACATAGTACTCAAAGCAATTGCACACGACAAATTCATACAATGTACATTCATATATAGTACATAAACATGCTTATGACAAATGACACTATGTGAAGACACTTCATAGTTAACAATCCGGTCCTCTGTCTCTCTCCATAGCCTATCTGGTACCACCACGCCAGACCTGGTGGTCAGCACCAGTCACCAGATGTGGCTCAACTTCAAGACAGATGACACCAGTGGCTCCCTCGGCTTCAAGGTTTCTTTTGAAGGTAAGGACACTTCAAACATACTGTACTGGCAAGCTGGCCTACCTCTATCAGACTTGCATGGGAATGTATTTCAAAAGAGGTTAAGATATTTTGAGCTTAGCGGGATCAAAAAATGGTAAGGCCATTAAAAGCGGTTCCAAAGGATCGCTCATCTTGGTTTGCATGTTTTGCAAGATAGCTTAAATCAAACGGTCCAACAGTGCTTCCCCATTTCAAACCTAGTCAGATTCCCAGAAGTAGTCAAGATAACAAAGTGACAGTTTAGGTATCTTCAACAATTAGTGTTGTGTTCTACTGTGGAAAAGCTCAGGAGTTTTTGGCAACCTCAAAGAGAATGAAAATTGTCGTTTTGGCTCTTTCCCTTCATACATGGTGACTCACTGCTCAAAGGTGACATCATGGCTTCTGACAGCACACATTTTACTTTTTTTTCTACCGTAACATCGTTGCGCTCCGCAAAATCCATCATCATCATCCAGGTTTCAAACAGCAGAGGGGTCAGAGATGCTGCGTCAATCACGTTGAAGCCTTTTATTATGAAGCTAGGATACGGCTGACACTAATTCCTTCTTTTCGGCGAATAACCCTCACCCGTTGACGTCACCGTCTTCTGCAAGGACCCATTTTCCTTGCTCTTCTTACTTTTTTCCCTTATTCACTCCCTCCCTTTCTGTTTTCCTGCACACATTCCCCCAACAATCTTTTACTCAGTGTCTGCCTGCCTCAGACCTCAGGACTTTTATCATCCACAGCTGCAGGGCTGCAGGGAGTGTGTGTGTGTGTGTGTGTGTGTGTGTGTGTGTGTGTGTGTGTTTACGCGTGTGTGTGCATGCATGTGAAAGAGACAGAGAAAGACAAGAAGAAACAAAAGAGATAGACAGTACGTGTGTGTGTGTGTGTGTGTGTGTGTGTGTGTGTGAGACTATGGGGAGTTTGCCAGAGTTTCTTCCTCTAGATAAGTGTGCCGTTTGCCTCTCAGAAGCACAGTGAGTCTTCTCCCTTGCCCACAGATGCTTATTTTTCATCAGTAAAAATAACAGAAAGTGGAGCAGCACGCAGAACCAAAGTGTAATTAAAACAATGAGTTCTACTTAATGAAGGGGAAGAAACGCTTTGAACCAGTTCACCTCCCAGACTGGAGCCCCCAAAATCTAATTTGCATTCTCAATTACTTGTATTTTAAGCCTGATCATCAAGTGTAATTGCAAGCACAGTCATACCAGCACACACACACACACTCCCACCCTACCCGTGTGTTTGTGTGTGTGTGTGTGTGTGTGTGTTGCATTGCAGTGGCCTCAATCTTTCAACTGATTTTTGTTTGTCGCACAAACACAGTCACAGGCAATGATAGCGCACGTGCGTTTGCTCCAAGCCCCACGCGTTGCAATGCTGAACAGGTGCAATCGTAAACACGCACTATAGGCTGTTGCGATTTTTCGGGTTTTGACGATATGTCTAAAATATTATTTTAAAATTGTAACGTGATATATCGCGAATATTGTTTCGGTCCAAACATAGCCACAATTTTGTGCTTGTTTTATTTGACGTTATTGGTTCATTAATGGGCTCTGTCTACGTCTTTGGTTTTAACACCAGAATACAAAAAAAATGGGCACACGTCGTCAGCAAATTCTACTTGACAATATGTCGTAGAGGATACAGAGGATACAAAAAAAACGTGGTTCTTCTGGTTTCAAAAGAATGATCATTGATGACACGCCCGTGTGCAGGAAATGTACGGCCAACGCTGTGACAAAAAGTGGAACTACGTCAAACATGATAGCCCATCTCCGAAACCACCACCCCACTAGTATTGCCACTGTTGAGAGGGTATACATGTCGCACCGCAGCGCAACTGCTGTTTCCTCTGAAGAAGAAAACATCGCTTTACACACTCTGTTACGCAGGAAACATCTATGAAAATATTGTGAAAACATTGTTCACATGAATTTGTCACATGAACGACTTTTTCCTAATGGAGACTTTGATGAGTTTAATCATCGCAAACAAGCGTAACACGTGGAAATCTGATGTTGTGACAGCCCTCACATGCGCACACGTGGAGTTATTCACATCCATGTGCACATGCATGGACAAATGCCTCAAAGGCACATTTTCTGCAGATTTGGACCCCGTATTAAAGTCCATTTGTAGTGCTGGGCCTTAGGGGATGGCAGTGCCGTTGTTGACAGTAATGTGAGTTTCAGTCCCATTACAATGCCTAGATGACTTTGCAGTGTCAAGCAGACGACAACAAATATGTCATTACGTCTCTTTCCTTATTCATGAGAATCACAAGTGCTGCTTCATTCACTGCCGCCCCCTCTCTCTATTCAACACACACTCACAAACACACATGTTGCTGCTGCTCTCCACACACACACACACACACACACACACACACACATCAAAGGGCTCTTATTTCTTATTTATTCCTTCCATTTTCCCTGATGATCTAATTGTAGGGTCCCGTGGGGAAGCCAGGCCCTACTTGAGAAAAACACTGCAGGGAATTCGGGTTCTTCTTTGAGTCTGCTACTGTATGTTGCAGTGACAACCAAGGGATTATTATGTGTGTGTGTGTGTGTGTGTGTGTGTGTGTGTGCACGTGTCTGTGTATTTGTGTGTCTGCTTTACCACCCACTTGTGCTTCCACTTGTGGTTTCCGTCGGAGCTACACCATTCCACTGGTTCATTTTTCCCCTCGACTCCCCCGACGTCTCCTCAAAACTCGCTTTGAGCATCCCCCTGTTAAAGGTGACTCGCACTAATGATCAATGAGTCGTCTGGTCTGCGAGGATGCCTCAGGACGGCCGTACATCCCAACAGCAGCGGGCTCTAAATATGTGTTTTAAATGATGATCATCATTAGGGCTGAGTATGGATTTATATCCAGCGTCACCCCTGGTGCGACTTAAAATCGTATTAGACTCTGCCATCATTTCCTGGATGGATGAGCTTATTCACTTTCTTGCGTTCCCCCCCCATCCGGATGCCTCGACAGGACGCCTCAGCATTCCCATCTGCAATCTGCAAACCCTCGGAAAAGTAGGAAGAAGAGTGAGTGAAAGAGAGAGGGATGCATAAATCCTGGGATAATGAAATGGGCGTGTGTGGTTTTAAGGGAGAAGTGTAGTGGTGGTTGTGTGTGTGTGTGTGTGTGTGTGTGTGTGTGTGTGTGTGTGTGTGTGTGTGTGTGTGTGTGTGTGTGTGTGTGTGTGTGTGTGTGTGTGTGTGTGTGTGTGTGTGTGTGTGTGTGTGTGTGTGTGTGTCTGAGAGAGAGAAAGTGCTCAAGTCAGCTCCTTGTGTAAGTGTGAACGTTTGTCACACAGCGAGGGGAGGGATGCATTTGCAGAGGGAGAGAGAGAGGGAGAGGCAGATGAGCAAGACTAGTGAGTAACATTTTGGGAGGATAAAGAGACAGTAAAGAGGTACTTAGTGACACAGCGAATTACGGAGAAAATAAAACCCATGACGGGGAGAATTGGCAAATCACGTTGATTTCGATGGCGTACAGTACAGTAGCTAGCCTGTCTGTCAGGAAATGAACTCTTCACAGAGCCATTCATGACTAATACCCACATCCGTAATATCCATTCTGTCCGTCTTTAGCCAACGGGCCGGGAAAGGGGGCGGGTCTTTGAAGGGCTATTTTTTTTCCTGACAGAACTGGGGGAATGTTGCAGCAGCGGTGAAGACCGGCGGACTTACTTCTAATTGGCGGAGCTGACGATACATATTATTTTTTATTTCACACACTCAAAATGCATCCGATGATGGAACCAGTAGTGATGACATTGGCTTCAGGCTGCATTGTAGGAACAAACAACAGAAGTCTAAGGGTCAGTGGTCATCCCTTCATTCTCTATCACGCTCAACATGCAACCATCATATAGAAAACATTTTTTTAAATAATTTATATATACCATTACAGTGGGCGTTATTCATCATAATCAGTCAACCAAACTCCCGTATTGATTATGAAATATTTTTTTATTGAGAATAAACGCGCATGGATTTTATTTTGGCGTCCAGGCTCTTTGTGGAACGTAATTAAGACAAGTGAGGCAGGGAGCATCGATAGCATCCCCCCCCTCCCTAGGGGAACTACGACACAGAGCCCACAGGCAGTTGCTGGCGTGGTGGTGGTGGTGGTGGTGTGAGATTCATATGCAGCAGTAGCAGCATTAGCACCACGGTGCAGCGGGGTGAGCAGCAGCAGCAGCAGCAGCAGAGAGTGAGCGAGTGACAGTTTAAATAGGCCGCCCAATTTGCAGCGGCGACACACTGCTCTGCTCCATTTATCATTCATCATAACTTACCATACTATGTGTTTTTTTTTTCTTTTTTACTGTGTTTATTATCTTTCGATTTAGGATGATAACGCTTCATTTGCGATATTGTTTCATACGAACCGATTCTGATCGAGATGAAAGGAGAGAGACGTTTTACGGACAGAATCCGCTGCCTGGGGAGGATATTGAAACAGGATAACACCAAAAAAAAAAAAAAAAACTGAATATGCAATATACCAAAGAGATAAAAACATAGTGAGAGTGGAGAGTAGAAAGGTTTTGACTTTGATACTTGGTGGTGAAGAGCGTGTGAGAGAGAGAGAGCAGCGAACACCCCGTTTTGAAATGACTGTGCGCTGCTTGTGCACGCCTGTAAGTCACACTCGTCTCAATCGTACCCCCTTTCCCTCCTCCTCTTCCTCTCTCTAAACTTATTTTCTTCCCCTTCACTTCGCCCCCCATCCCCTCTCTCTCTCTCTCTCTCTCTCTCTCCCGCCCTCCTTCCCTCCCTTCCCTACCCCAGTTCAAACAAACGAGTTCTCTGTTTCTCCGAGTGTCTTGCAGCATGCACCGCTGTTTCCACATACTGAATAATTGATAAGACAGCAGCGATTTACCCTACACACACACACACACACACACACACACACACACGCGCATGCATGCACGCAAACAGGTAGGATTTTTTGGGATAGGGTCAGAGAAAAGTCAGCCCTGTTCAGCAACTTTGCATCACCCAGCCGAAAGGTTGCAGTTGCTCTGAATTGCTGTAAGGGAAACAGAGACTGAAGAGTTTGAAGAGCCTTGATCTAGCCTGGAATCCTGCGCTGTAGAAACCCTACAATGCATCTTCCTTGAAAAAGATATCACTTATCACCGATGCAGTTGGACAGTGTCAATACCTGGGGCGCCGGAGGGTACAGCTAACATGGGTGACAAAGACAACCTACATTTCTCATGAGCCACAGGGCCACATTCGGCCGCGGCGCTAAAAAGGCTAGCGGATTAGAGGGAGGGTGGTCAGAGAGGCTGCTGTGGCCCGTCTTGTGGTGTCTCTGACTTCGAGATTTGAATTTTAAGAATGATTTTAGTGGAATTACCTTCATTGAACCAGCTTCTCCCCCTGAGAAACGCTCCATTTTGAAAGCTGTAAAACGTTCACTTATCGACATTTGTGCCCCGTCTCATTTTTCCATGCAGAAATCGACCAGGGCAGCTGCGGAGACCCCGGTTTCCCGGCCTACGGCAAGCGGGAGGGCACGGGTTTCCGCCACGGGGACAGACTGTACTTCGAGTGCCTGCCCGCCTTCGAGCTGGTGGGCAAGAAGAACATCACCTGTCAGAAGAACAACCAGTGGTCGGCCAAGAAGCCCAGCTGTGTCTGTAAGTGCTTGGATCGGTTACTGCATGTCATTCAGAGTCAGTATTCGGTACTGTATACTCTCTGTGTGTGTATGTGTGTGTGCGCAACCTGCATAATAAATGGTCAGATTATCCTCGTGGTTTGCCGAGCACAGGCTGTGGATTTTGGAACAATAGGAGGGCTTATTAGCTAATGAACGCCATGAAAGACAAACATAGACGGCGAGGGTTAGAGGAGGAGGGGAAAGAGAGCCGGGCACGCAGATAATGTCCACTCCTGTATCATTGATGAGATAACAGGCTGGACAAAAAGCTGTAGTATCTAGATGAGCATCAGATGGCTAGGAAGAGAGTCAACCTGGCCACATAACCTTTTAACGAACACGGCGTTTGCCAAAGGACAACCACGTTGAGGTGTTTATTTCGAAACCCCCTTCTCCATCTAACACACGAGCATCCCGACACATTTTTTTTTTCCAGCATCGCCCAGCCAGCTTCTTCACGCTCACGCGGGTTACACGCATTCAGTCGAATTGCCGCAGGCCACTGAGCAGCAACTGGTGAGGTCAAACGGACTACCTTGAGAGTAGCTACCGCTGAGGGAAATGAGAGCGTTTCTTATTCCATTTTCCCCACTCGAGGGTTTTTTTTGTTGTTTTTTTTTGCCCAGCCAGTCTGGCACTAGAGGCAATAATTTTCCCATCACAAGCTCGTTTTCTAACCTCTAGCTTGTGTTTCTGTGTTGCTCAGGCTACCGCCGTTGCTGTTTTTTTTCATGCTCCAGGGCCCCCTCGAATAAGATGCATTGATTTTAATGGGCTCTTCCTCTTAAATAAAGGTTTAATGTGCGCTTGTGATGCTCTGTTATTCAGTCCCGCTTTTCCAACTCGGCCTTGTCGAGGCTCCCTGGACCTAGCGAGTCGAGAAATGGATATATAGTACATTCGTATCACAGTGAACCACATTCGACTGCTGTTACGAGCGACCTTTATTGGATTCAGCCATATTTCCCTCTTCATTATTTTCATTTCCTGTGAGCCTCTTGAGCCGCAGCTAGGGTATAGCATGGTGTCTGTCACTATATACCCCCGTATCTGCCCATGCTACAAGATACCGGTGGTTATAGCGGGTGTTTTTTGTTTTTTTAAATATGACTTTCTTCCCTATGTGTTAGATACCGACAGTAAGCGGGATGTGAAGTGGATTTCTACAGATTCAATAAAATGTATCAAATCATATTGTCCTGTCGTCAGCAAAAGTAAATGGGATTTGCCAATGTTTTGCAGCCTTCCGGACAAGGCTCTTAGTTTGCTTTTCATTTCTTTTCACATCGCTGTCTCTCTCTCTCTCTCTCTCTCTCTCTCTCTCTCTCGCTCTCGCTCTCGCTCTCAGTCTCCTGTTTCTTCAACTTCACGACTCCTTCGGGGGTGCTGCTGTCTCCGAACTACCCTCAGGAGTACGGCAACAACATGCATTGTGTGTGGCTGATCATCACCAAGCCCGAGAGCCGAATCAATCTGGCCTTCAACGACCTCAGCATGGAGAAACAGTTTGACTTCCTCTCCATCAAAGACGGGGGAAAGGTACCGTTTGAACAATAAGGCCGCGGTCGCTTTTGAATTGGCTCTCTGTGCAACTTCGTTTATTGACCCGCCTGTCAGTCAGCCTGCCAGTCGGTAGGAGTTGCAACCTGTCTGTCTGAATCCCTGGTTGTTGTATATCTGTACCTGTCTGTAGGGGGTCTTTCCTTTTCTAGTTCATCAGGATGCTTGTGGTCTCACCCTCATCAGGCAGCCTGTATCTATCTTATCTTCCCCAGGCCGAGTCTCCTATCCTGGGTACCTTCTCCGGCGACGTCCTGCCCCCGCCCATAACGACGAGTGCCCACGTGGCGCGACTGGAGTTCCTGACCGACCACACTTACACAGACAGAGGCTTCAACATCACGTTTACAAGTCAGTACTGAGCTTTACTTTGAAGGCGATAAAGGGGAAGTCTTCACAGTTTATCGCAAAAGCCCGCTCCCCCACTGGGTGTTTTGTATTCCTCAAATTTTTTTTTTTTTGGTGTGTGTGTGTGTGTGTGTGTGTGTGTGTGTGTGTGTGTGTGTGTGTGTGCAAATTTGTGTGTGTTTATATAAGTAATGGGCCTCATGAATCATCCTCCATATCTGTGTGTCTGTCTCCCACAGACTGCAGAAACTCTTCCACCCAACTGCAACATCTCTCCCAGTGCACGAACGCACGCACACACACACACACACACACACACACACACACACACACACGAACGACAAAAGCCCTGTCTTCTTCTTTGTCTAAATGCAGCCTTGACGTCTAAATAAAACCACAAACAAAGACGCGGCATCCTCACCTGACAGAGATATTGCGGCGGTGCTCATTATATTCTATTCTGGGTCGCTGCTGAGTTCTGAGGAAATTCCAGTTGGGTTTTTTTTTTTTGTTGTTGCTCAAATACAGTACATGTTGGCTGTATGCTGGTAAACCCATTTCACGGATATGCCGCGAGGTTTTGGCATCGGAGACGATTGCATTTCATTGCATGCGCGGTATTGTGAGCCGAACCCGAACAGCTCTGCATTTATTTACATCCCAAAGTAAAGAATATCCTCTTATAGTCGTGCAGCTATAAAGTTAGTTTGCCTCATTAACGCATTGCTCTGAAATTGGTTGCTCGCAATAAAATGTTATTTTTGCTCCCACAAACAGCAGGCTTCTCATTTGGTCCAGCTTGGAAGGTTCTCGGTGCTGAATTCGCCACAGTATCTGAGAAAACTAAAAAAAACACTAAACGACTGCTACTTTGGAGGGTTTTTTTTGGAGCAGCAGGATGACATGAGTGAGCAGGGAGTCCACCCTTGAAACCCCTGTGTCGGCAATCATCTGCCCATGTTGAGGTGTCCTTGAGAAAGTCACTGAATCCCTGTACCCCCTCCAGAGGCGCTGTTTTGTGGGTGACCCTGTGGTTATGACCTCACCGTGTCAGGGGCAAGAGAATACTTTTTATCCAATGGGGATCAATCAAGTGTCACATTATTATAAGAAGTAGTAAAAATGTGCTGATATCTCAGTCCAGTACACATGGTGGCTAAGATTTGTAATTACAATAAATTCTGGTCGAAAAGCCTCAAAACCTCAGCCTACCCAGAATGCACCTGGGCCCTGGCTCGCGGCTCATTTGCAAGCATGTCGTCAGCCCGACCCAGGTGCCTCTGGAAAGCCGCAATGTGGAGAACACACGGCGGCTAATGCATTAATTAGCCACCGTGATTAATAAATAAATAACCGCTGCAACATAGTGAATGAATGTCAAGAGCAGTTAATTGAAGACGACGGCTAGATCCTGAGAACGGTGTCGACTTACTGTGGGGGGGGGGGATGTGGGTGGGGGGACACCTTCCATCATTCATGTTAATTAAGGACATGCCAAACTGTATTGAGGGGACTTTTGGCACGTTAATAAATAAGATGATCGTGATGGATGAGGTTTGGTTCGCACTCCGTTTGGGTCCAACGGATACAGAGGAGGGATTCATCAACCCCTATATGTGTCAACTGCACATGTGTGTATAAGAGAGAGAGAAAGAGAGAGAGAGAGAGATGATTTGTATTGTATTGTATTACTTGAAGTTTTACTCAGATGGCTGATGGTTGAAGTTTTGACGATGAGTGTAAACAATCCTCCTTTTTTGATCTATGCATCATCCCAGCTGTGTCATCTGGCGTTGATGATGTGCATATGCTTCCCCACACTCTGAAACTCGTGCAACGCAATGAATCAATATGGCTCACTAAGTGAAACAAACTTCTCTGCTGGCTAAATGCTGGCAATGGGAAGAAAAAAAAAAAAAGTTTTGTCAAGAAACTTAGGTAATTATTTTAGGATCCCCATGGAAATTAGCGTTTTTGCACAGAAGATGTGAGATGTGTGGAAGATTAGTACCAGCAGAATCACAGGTAGTCTGTTCTCTTCCCCGTCCTGAGTGTCCAAGTTATTGAAGTGTTGTTTTCTTTCTTCTTTCTTTTTCTTTGTTTTTCTGCAACCTCACCCTCCCGTCCCTCACATCCCCCAATAGCATTCCGCCACAACGAATGTCCGGACCCCGGTGTGCCGGTGAACGGGAAGCGTTTCGGCGAGAGCCTTCAGCTGGGCAGCTCCATCTCCTTTCTGTGCGAAGAGGGTTTCGTCAAGACCCACGGATCACAGACCATCTCCTGCATCCTGAAGGATGGCAACGTGGTGTGGGACAACGCGGTACCCCGCTGTGAAGGTACAGGAATTTTGAGTTCTGCAGTTTTCAATCATAGTTTTAAAAGATTCAAAAAAATTGGTGTATTGATCGGTGGGAAGTTATATACCATGATCTCCATCCCACTATGATGGTGTTGGCACAGTCTGCCACATGGCTCTGAACATCTGGACCAGGGTACTGATGCAGAGTATCTAAGGCAGTTTGAGGCAGATGCACATAGCTGGGCTACTTGAAGCAGCAGTACTGCCCTCCCACAATCGATGTACATTCAAGTCAATAATGTGCAAGCTTACAATAGCTCAGAATTGCAATCAGATTATTTCTTCTCAACACCTCGGATGGTGGACAACTAGACGTCCATCAAGAGGCCGTGTGGAATGCAAGGCAGAGAAATCAAGAACCTGACTGTCTGGCCGAACGCCAGACGTCTCGCCACCCCCCCCAAAAAAAAATCAATCTGAAAAGTGTTTTTGCTAATTCTGCAATTATTAATGCAAATATAATGACTGTCTGACATGTTACGGCGGTGATCATTCAAGACACGAATAAAGGCACTACCGGGTGATACAGGGATGCATTCCAGCGGCGAGCTTTGTTCTTCAGTGCCTCACGTAGCAGACATGCCGAGCGTACCGACAGAATGCTGAATCATCCGTTTACCTCTCCGACTCTATATGAATTCGATAAACCGCTTCCAGGGAACCAGAGAGGGCCAATATCGCCGGCTAATCCAAGCCAAAGCTAAAGGTATCAGAGGGCTAGCGTTCTGCCTGCATGGCAATATCGCGACATGTCTGTCGTAAGCGTGGCCAGCGCTCCTCCAAGGGGTCGTATCGGGTTCGCCATTCACGCCACGCAAAGGAGCCCGCCGTTATTAAAACACACGCCGCCGCCTCCTCCTCCTCCTCCTCCTCCACCACCCGCACTAGCTTCGCGTTCCTCCCGAGGCCATCTATCATACCCCCAGCATTTGTGCCGTAATGCGTTTTATAGATGTCCTTCAGTGCGCTGAGTCGGCTGATTAAATCATTCCACTTCAAAGGGAGGGAGGCGGCGGCATCGTAACTAAGTTCTCTCGACGCTCCCTGTGTGTTACAGTTAGGGACCGGCGCTTAAAGAGATGCAAAGCAAAAGCAAGCCATTATACAGACGGGGGGATGAGAGAGGGGTCGATGCGCTCGAGTGTCTATTTCGCCCGACGATCAAAGTTTTTTGTTTTTTTTTGATACGGATAACAACCGTCGCCTTTGGAGGAGGGGTTTTTGCTGACAGATTTAAAAGACAGCAGCACCGGGGGGTGTAAACATATGCATGCACACACACACACGCACACACACACACACACTTGCAGCACAGGAATACACACACCGAGACACACGTACACGGTAACACAGGCACGTTCCCCCCCGGGAGACGGGTAACCTTGAAGTGGGCTGTCACCGATTTACATTAGATAGACCCTGGCAGTAAAAGAAATGAGATGGTCCCCCGGCTGATGCATGGGATCATTCATGGACGCTGTCATACATCAGCTGGGACGGACATACATAATTCAACCTTTATCTGTTCTCTCTCTCTCTCTCTCTCTCTCTCTCTCTCTCTCTCTCTCTCTCTCTCTCTCTCTCTCTCTCTCTCCCCCTCAGCCCCATGCGGAGGGGATCTGAAGGCTCCCAGTGGGATCATTCTCTCTCCCGGTTGGCCAGAACTCTATAAGGAGGCCCTCAACTGTGAATGGATCATCGAGGCTCCTCCAGGCTACCCCATCAAGATCATCTTCGACAAGTGAGTCACCCCAACAACCGACTGCCGCCGCTGATTTTCTCTTTCACGCCTTGTCCTGTCCCCGTTCACACCTTCACCATGCATTTAGTTCACTTTTAAGTCTCACTTCCTTGGTCTAATGCAATATATACTGTACAATCCCCATAAAACACACCCCAAGCTTATTTATTTATTAAGTGCTCATAATTATTTGATGATTTTTTAAATATGTTCCCCCCTCCAAGATCCTTACACACACACACACACACACACACACACACACACACACACACACACACACACACACACACCAAAAACACAAGTGGAGATGGTCCGTCGTGGGATGAGATGTCTGAGGATGAGCCATCAGGCTCATCGTCAGACATCTCACCACTGTAGTGTACCATGATAACCAGGCGCGCCATGCAAAATGAATACAACATAAATGTCTGTTGCTCTTTGATTTTTATGTAACATGAATAAAATATCGCGCTCCATTTAGGCGGCGCGACTCTGAAGCTAAACATTTTCATTCACGGGTTTGATGATGAAGTGGCTCGGGCAACAAAGACAAACAAGCGTGCATGCACACACACGTATGCACACTAATAGAGACTACTATAGTATGCATGTCAGTGAGGCTCCATATAGTTATGAAGCCAAAGACACACACACACAACCATGCATAGCCGTGTGTACCCACAGCATGAGAAACACTGTGTTTTATTTTGACACTCTAAACAACTGCCTCCACAATATCAAATGGTGGATGTCTGTTATGACAAGATGAGTCTAATTTGTTTTTGTTATGATTGATGCATTTTGATCTGGACTTTTTAATATATATTTTTTTCTTTTATTACTATTATTTTTAATACTATAGAATGTAGTTATGATCATTTTATAGTATGAGTTAAATGTGTTCTTCGAATTTGTAATTGATCATACCACAAAAAGTCACCCCCCCCTCCCTTTCTCTATGGTATTGGTTTCTTCCAAAGCAAAGTCAGTTCGTTCGTCGGTGATTGAAGTTGCTCAGACAGAGCGGTTGCTGTCGAAGCGGTTAGTAGAGCAAATGTCCCTTTACAGACGTGTGAAAATGAAACGCAATTCATTTGAGAAATAAAGACATTTAGTGTTTAGAGTTGTTGCTGTTGTTAACTACTAGTAATGGTAGGCTAGCGGTCAGCTACCAGAGCCATGACTCTATCAGCTACTAGTAAATTAGGCTAGCTTCTAGCTAGCTAGCTAACGTTAGCGCCTAGCGACCATTGCTAATGATTCCTCAAGTTGATTCTGGTGTGTGAATCTTGTGGTAGTGAGCTGATAGTTAGCTAGCTACCACCACTACTGAATTATTTTCATATCTCTCTAACCAGGTGAGCAATGCAACGAAAAATATCTAGTTTCTTGAAAAAAAAAGCCAGAAGCCCCCAACCCTGTATTAACAATAAATTATATTAAATTATATTTCAAGGATTTCAAGAGTTTTATTGGTCACATACACAATTACTTTGTACATTGCATAGTGAAATGTATTTTTCTGCCTGCAACCTTATGAAAAGCAGTATGTATACAAAGAAGTATAATATTAAATAAATAAAGATGAGATATATATGGGCATGTATAAGGATAATACATATACAGACAGACAGGGAATGTGCATTGAAATGTGCATGGATAGTGCAATTGTCTCTTCAGTCCAGATATTCAGTGTAGTGTAGTCTTACAGTATGGTCCGGAGTTTAGCAGACGGATGGCCTGAGGGAAGAAACTCCTCTTCATCCTTTCAATCATTATATCCAATCATTTGTGACTTTATTATGTGGCATTATTAATTTTATTCTCTGAATGAATTAGCATTTAATCTGTGAATTTAAGCCTCTTAGATTATTATTATTATTATTATTATTATTAATTGTGCCCCCTCAGAATTTTGGCTTGCATGACGCCCCTGATTATAACATACAATAAATGAACAAATAAATGAATCAATTCCTCAGCTGTGTACCAAATGACTCAAGTAACAGTGTCAAGTAACTTTCCTCAAAATCCTCATGATGAACAGGGAACTAGTATCAAAAATAAACCTTGTAAGATCGTAACCTCGCTCGCTGTGTTTCAGTTCACGATCGTTAACTGGACACCTCCGACGTTGTTTTGGCTTTGCGCCGTCGTTCGCCACTCATTTGAAAGAAGGCGTAAAATGTACGCTTCTTGTTATCCAAAACGCAACTCATCCTATTTGTGGTTGACTTTGGCTCGCTCCACCTGCCACCTTTCTCTCCAACTGGCTTCCTCCTCCTGTCACTACTGATAAAATGGCATGGGCAGCTTCGTCGCATCACAATCCACTCTGGTGTAGCTCAAAATGATATTTAACCCTCCCAAGATGTTTAGGAAAAATGCTGGTGGCCTGTGACCCGGGGGTGGTCTTTGACGGTGATCTTTTGAAGATCCCATTGAGACAGTCCTCTCTTTCACTTGAGGACTGTATCATATATCCTTGTCAGACAGTGAGAAGGTCTTTCACGCTTTCATATCATCTCGTTTCGACTAATATAAGTCATTTTGCTGTTCTCAGGTTCCGCACGGAGGTCAACTACGACATCCTCGAGGTGCGCGACGGGCGCTTCCCCTCTTCGCCTCTGATCGGCAGTTACCAAGGCACCCAGGTTCCTCAGTTCCTCATCAGCACCTCCAACTTCCTCTTTCTCCTCTTCTCCACCGACAAGAGCCACTCCGACATCGGCTTCCGCATTCGCTACGAGAGTAAGTAGCGCACTCTTGGATTTTTTTTTTACTCGACGACGCGGCTTCAAACCTGCAGATGCCGGCGCTGAAGTGGCAGCACTCATTCACCCACACATCGTAGAAACGAAGACGCATTCATCAGAGGCAACGGGCACAAGCATTGTTCACCATGCTAGTGTGTAATGCTCCTATGTAGTTACAATTCCATGCCAACTGGTATACACACACACACACACACACACACACACACATGCATTAATCACACGCCGATTCTCACTAAAGCTGCACGTTTTCAAGCTTGAAAAGAAAAAGCGTCTCACACTGGTAACCTTTCGCCGTTTCTCTCGGGGTGAATTCCTGCAAGGCTTCAATAATTCACTATGAGCGCCGCTCAGACAGAAACACAACAGCGGCAGTATGCAAGGTGCAGCAGGCGAGAGCGCGGCGACTTCCCATTGGTTTATTCCTGGTACAACAAAAGATGGACTATTCTCTACTCTTATCAGGCTTGCTTCAGAACTGCCTCAGAAGGTGCCGAGACCTCTGAAATAGACCCTTTGAAAAACGAGATGTATGCCTTGCGCCACTCAAAGCAGTTTTGAGTATAAGCATGTTTCTGTGTGGCGTGTGTGTTTGTTTACTTATTTCTTTCACTCCCTCTACAGCCCTGCAGTTGCAGTCGGATCACTGCGTGGACCCGGGCATCCCCGTCAACGGCCAGCGACACGGCAACGACTTCTACGTGGGCGCCTTGGTGACATTCAGCTGCGATGCTGGGTACACACTCAGTGACTCAGAGCCTTTGGAGTGTGAACCCAATTTCCAGTGGAGTCGCCCCCTGCCCACCTGCGATGGTACGTTCCAAAAAAGGTTGACCTAGAAATGTTTCCCCCCCCCCCTTATTCGCAAATGGAATTGAGGCTGAACTCATTGTTTTTTATGGATATTGTTGTTACGGATGAAAGCTGCGAAAAGCTTTTGAAGCGCGTTTGCTTCTTATTGCGTCATCTTTACATCGCAGTATATATTTGTGAGTTATTAAAACGGCGATAACCTTTCTCCTGACAGATCTCGTTTCAGACTTTTAAAGATTCTGCCTCGTTTCATCAGAAATGGTTAACATGCAAGGCAGTCCGCTTACCCTTTGAAGTTTCCCTTCTTTACTTCACTGTAAATGCTTTTATATTTAAGGACAGTATTGATCCCCCCCCCCCCCCCTCCCCCTCCACTCTGTAATAATATTGATGATACCACCCTCTACGTTTTATGCTGTCTTGAAGGGCACCTCTAGTAAAATGCATTTTACTGCATTGTAAATGCGGCAGACGAGTTTTGCCATTATTTCAGTAAATTTCATTTATGTCTTTTTTCTCATCCACTTTGTTTTTGCCCTCTTTTCTTTCGCCTCTTTCCTTCCATTCTCAATTCTTTGCCCGCCCTCACCAGCGTTGTGCGGCGGTTACATCCAGGGCAACACCGGCACCATCCTGTCACCTGGCTTCCCGGACTTCTACCCGCACAACCTCAACTGCACGTGGATGATCGAGAGCTCCCACGGCAAAGGTGAGGCGAGAAGGATCGGCGTCGACACACACACACGCACACACACACGCGCGCACAGCGGACAAACTCAATATCCTCCGACAATCTAATTTCCCCTTACCACGTGGCCTTTTTTCCGTTTTTGTCAAACGGAGTTGTCTCTGTGAGAACGGAGCGCTGAGAGGCTGGCCTAGGGCTAGAGCACCATGGGACGAGTCTCCAGTGCACGTCGCCGTTGGTAGCGCGCTCGCAGCAAATTAGGGGCCGTGACACCACTTCATTTGGAGCTCCTTCTGTCTGCGTGGGTGTGAATGTGTTTGATAAGTGCTGATGGTAAAATGGGAGCAAAAAGAGGGAATTGAAGCTGTTCCTTTTCACGCGAAATCAAAAGACTCCAGACTGAAACTGTCAAAAACTTCTGTCTCCGGTGAACGTGCCACATCCGATCGTGTTTTTTTTTCCCTCCAACTTCATTTCATAGCAATCTCACAGCAATATATATTAATGAGAAAAAACGCGTGCACGTAGCATCTTTCAATTTTCAGACAAACTTTCAGACAAACAACAACAACGTCTAGCAACAAATCTTCTTTTCCTCCTCCTTCATCTAGGCGTCCAATTCACCTTCCACACCTTCCACCTGGAGAGCCCCCACGACCACCTGCTGGTGACGGAGAACGGCAGCTTCTCCCAGCCCCTGTGGAGGCTGATGGGCTCCACGCTGCCGCCGACGCTCAGCGCGGGACTGTTTGGGAACTACACCGCCCAGATCCGCTTCCTCTCCGACTTCTCCGTCTCCTACGAGGGATTCAACATCACCTTCTCCGGTGAGGACAGAGCCAGTGTGTCAGACCCTTATTTTGAAAGAGATTGAGGTTCAGAGGTTGGACTGAAAGGTCGTAATGTCAAGGGTTTAAGCTCCATGATGGGGATGGCGCGCGCACTCGCCGTGCCTATTTAACAAGGGTGCGCGTCAATAGGTTATCAACACAAACATGATTATCGGTCCCCTTGTCTACGGTGGCCTCATCTTAGCCGAGTATCGCCAAGTGTGTCTTCGGGGAACATCTAATTGCACCCACTCCAGAATGATGAGATGGTTAACATTAAGAGAATTAATGTCTTTTTAAATGAATCAGTTAAGGTCGAAGCACAGATGGGCCCTTTAACCTACCGAGAGGCGCTTTTCACCTCCTTTTCGCTCTCGACGGCGTCCCTTGATTGGAGCACTAGGGCACTTAGGAGATAGCGGGAAAAAAGAATATAACAAAATCAAACGAGGCGCTATCGCCGGAAAAGCCGCGGCCGTTGGAGGAAACCCATCTCGGGGAAAATAGTCATCTCTTCAGGAGGTGAAGAAAAAGCAGCCTTGTTTCCGTAATTACTTTTTTTTTTTTTTATCTTACAATGCTGGATTTTGAAGGAAAAAAGGTTCCACTGGCCATGGAGTCGAGACCTTTTTGGGCCTCATAAAGGCATGATGGTAAAATGACTAAATAAATGAAATGTTGCATTGTGAGGTTTAGATGTGAACAGTTATTTAATGGAAAACTCCCAGCGAACTACCTAAAAAGTGTTTTTGTGGATTACAGTTTATCCACCTTTTTTTATTTGTAGATTACAGATTATCCACCTTTGTTTATTTGTGGATTACAGTTTATCCACCTTTTTTTGAGCCTGAAACTTTACGAAATGAAATCATAGTTTTACTTCATAGCGAGTGTAAGTTATATGATGATCGGGTCATTTAAGGTCATTTAATAAAAATAGAATGGATCTTTGTTTATGTTGGTGCTTCTTCTGATGATCGCTGACTGGAGGTCGTAGTTTACACACCTTTTTATTTGCCCGTGACATCACTGCACATTGCACTCACATCTTTTTTTCCCCCCTCTCTATCTTTGTTTCAGAGTACGACCTGGAGCCGTGCGAGGACCCGGGCATCCCCCCCTACAGCACCAGGAAGGGCCTGCTGTACGGGGTGGGCGACGCCCTCATCTTCTCCTGTTTCCCAGGTTACCGGCTGGAGGGGCCGGCAAGGGTGGTGTGTTTAGGGGGTAGGAGGCGGGTGTGGAGCTCCCCTCTGCCAAGGTGTGTTGGTAGGTGGTCACATGCTTTATTTTGGCTTTGGTCACCCCCCCTCTCTCCCCCCTCTCACATCTCATTACACCCTGCACTCCTGCGCACACACACATACACAAACACACATTCGTCCACCCACCATGACTTATTGATTTTGCTTTTCGGGAAGCCTCGGGAAGCTCGAAGCTGCATACCTATAGGTTTTATGGTGCATCAAATCTTAATAGCTGCATTAGAGTTATTGGAATGAAAATGTATTGTGTATCGTTTAATCATAATAATAGGTAATGCAGAGAAGCGTGGGGATGGTTGACCTTTCTGTGTTTGTCCTCAGAAGGGCTCATTTTGAAGTAATAAGAGCACTGTAAAACATTCCCAGCTGTGTGATAAACAGCAGTGAGCTAGCGGGAATATCTTTAGGGCGATATTTTTTACCAATTACACACTGGTGAAATGGTTCGTGGAGTCTAAACTTAGACGGTAATTTGTACGTGTTAAGGTTTTGACACTCCGGTGGAAGCAAGTAATTAAGTTTTAATAAGCTTTATTTTTTGAATGAAGTACTTATTTTCTTTAACCCACAGCGGTAATATCTGACTCACACTTGTCTGAATGTTTGTTTAGACTTGTGACGCAACGTGGACAGTAAGGTCAAGCAATTTCCTGACAAAAAACCATCCACGTGATCTTTTACTCCTGTCGTCATGGCGATTTTTGTAGCAGTGTCTGTTCATTTGGGGTTTCTCCATCCTTTTTCTTTGGTCGCCAGATAAGTCCAAATCTTTGAAGTTCGGCAGCGATGACACACTTTGTTATTTTCATACTTCTGGCACATTCAGCCATATTTTTAGAAACCTGATACTTCTCCACACCTCCCAAAAATTATCATCCCCCTCATCTCATCTCATTCATGACGTCCAAAAATTCTGGATATATTAAGGGTCATTTAAATTCTGCCAACTATTTATCTATAGACCTCCCTTTTAACTCTTTTTTGCTTGTTTGATTCTGAAAAAACATTTTTCAAATTGAGTTGAAATTGCTGTTAATCGAATTCAGATTGCGGTGTGATTATGATGATTTCCCTCTCAGCATCCAGCGATGGTTATTGGCCACATTCCACCCCATCACCTCCTCCATCTCCCTGTGCATGCCAGTATGAATAATTCCACTTTTGATGTAAGATTCAAGCATATAGCGATTGACATGTTCTCTGCTCTCTCCAACACCAACCTCCTCTTACCATCCCTCTCTCTCTCTCTCTCTCTCTCTCTCATCCTTCTCTCTCTCTCTTTCTGCTCTCTTTTCCTCTAGCTGAGTGCGGCTCATCCGTGACTGGCATGCAAGGGGTGCTGCTCTCGCCCAACTACCCCGGTTACTACGGCAACAACCACGAGTGCATCTACTCCATCCAGACGCAGCCTGGCAAAGGCATCCAGCTCCGAGCACGGGACTTCCGACTGGAGGAGGATGACATATTCAAAGTGAGGGCGGAGAGTGTGTGTGTGTGTGTGTGTGTGTGTGTGTGTGAGCGTGAGCGTGGCTTGTGTACCTACTTGCGTCTCCACGCTTAATAATCCAACCGCTTCCTCCCTCTTTCCTCTTCAGGTGTTTGACGGCAACAGTAATAGGGCTCGTCTGCTGGGGCTGTTTACAGGCAGCGAGCTGCTCGACACCACCCTCAACTCCACCTCGAGCTCCATGTGGCTGGAGTTCATCAGCAACGCGGAGAACACCAGCAAAGGCTTCGAGGTGCACTTCACCAGTGAGTAACACCAACTCGCTTAGACCCAACTAGCCACACCTCCGGCTCTCAGGTGACAAACCAGGCTGAAGATGTGTTGACCTTTTTTTTGAGAGACTTCCATCCTTCTCTCCTCCCTTCATCCCTCTTCTCATCATCGCATTTGTTCTTTCCTCTTCGTATCCCCCCGCACTGCCCCTCCTCCCAAGGTTTTGAGCTGGTGAAGTGCGAGGATCCCGGCGTTCCCCAGTTCGGTTACAAGCGGGAGGACAAGGGTCATTTCGCGGGCAGCACCGTCTCGTACAGCTGTGACCCCGGCTACTCCCTGAAGGGCCCCGCGGTGCTCACCTGCCTGAGGGGGGAGAGGAGGGCCTGGGACAGCCCGCTGCCACTCTGCGTCGGTAAGTCTGACGATGATCTCGAAATGTCATTGTTTGTCCACAATGCACTGCTGCGTTCACACCGTTTCTACGTCTTTCCCATGCTATTTGATGCTACGTCACCTTATGTTATTTTATGCTAGGTTATGTCGCACTATATTAATGTTCATTTTGTCAAGTGCAGCTATACATCCGACCCAATTCCAGCTGCACTTAGTTGTGCTGCATGACCTAGTTTCTCATCCATCAAATTTCAATTAACTGCGGACAATGTGAATGAAATATTATATCGGGTCGCCCCGGTGCAGGTCTGGGACAGCTCTGTGGTTTCCCTTCAGCGCCCTGACACACAATACTATTTTGAGGCATCCATTTGGGTTATTCTCTCATGAAATATCGCTGTGCGCTTCCTTTTTTTTTACGAATTCCCCCTTCTCATACTACTAAAATAAGATTCTTCCCCTCATATCAACAATTCAGCAGGGCACCTCGACGTGGGCTTTAAACCTCTCTCTCCTCTCGCCTTCCTGGAGAGTAGAAAGAGCTTTCAGAAGATCAAGCTCTTATTGTAGGGAGATAACGTCAGGTAGTAGTGGAGGGTAAACCCAACCTAAGCTGATTTTTTTGTTTATATCGGTTGTTTAACTGACAAAAGGTCGTAGTTTACCCGCTTTTTTTTTCTTTACCACGACATCACTGGGATGATATCAGTGTTTTCTCATGTTTCATGTTTCTCACACACACACACACACACACACACACTCACTGATAAGCCCTCCAGATGACATTCTATGACACCCACCCACAAAAACCACTGCTTACGCACTTGCACAGCTCATGCACACACACACACACACACACACACTCACCACCTATATGGTGTCATGATACATTTTTTTCTCACGTGTTACATTTTGACAAAGCCTCTCACAAACCGGTGCAGATGCTCAGTAACACCGGGCATGTCTGAAGAAAACAGGCAGGATCCCGCCAAGGTGACTTGAATAATACGCTGACAGGTAATTTCACGTCTCGGTATATAAACAACATTCAGGATATATCCGCGAACACGTTTGTCCTCCCCGTGGCCCCTTTCTGCTGGTTGAGTGAATTTGGAGGAGAATATCGAGGACTGTTTCTGTTTTGTAATGGGTGAGAATTATTTCCTAGCGGTGGGTGCAGATGAGAAGGGGGGTGGAGACGGGAGAATGAAATTCACGAGCGTTTGTCTAGAGAAGTGGAAAGTTGCCAGCTTGAATCACCGTGGGGGAAAGTCTGGGTTGGAGGGATGGAGTGAGTAACACTCGTCCCCTGCCTCATTAATTACTTCATTACCAGAGCACTCTTGATCAAGGCCCCGGACCCCCTCAACGCGTCGAGGCATCCGACATCCGACTGCGGTAGCACTTCCTCCTCGATGCGAGTGTGTAAATGTCCCCCCCTTCCCCCCCCCTCCCCCCTGCGACTGCTCACCCGGGGCCGTTAACATGCATCTTGATTTAGCTGGATTACATTCGCACCTGACACGTGTCTCTCCGCTTTAACACGTCGAAAATTGATTTTGCTTTTCCCCTCACTAAAACAGATTACTGCTCGAGTCGCTTTCTCTCCTGTGTATTCCTTTTAAAATAAAAAGCAAATGCCTCTATTCTCTCATTTCCCTGAAAATATCCTGAAAATCAATTTTTTTCAAGTATGTCGCTAAATAATAGTAGTAAATCTGATATAGAGCGCAACAGTGACTGGCCACTTTTTTTATGGCTCTGGTTCTGGAAGTAAATTTCCCATTCATTTACTCCAGAGACATTTCAGAAAATCCTTATATAAAGAGTTTTAAGGAACCAAGCCAACCAGATAGACAATGAATTGTGACCATAAAACATTTGATTCTGAGCAAAAAAAAGATTGGAAAACGGAAGAAAAGGCAAAAGGTACAAGACTGTGTACATCATTATTTTATGAAGTGAAGGAACTACTCATCCCATAAACCATTGCGAATTATACTTTTCCAAAAACCTCCAAACTAATGATAGTTTAGCGCGCTTCTTCTTGATTTTAACATTTGTCAATAGTATAGTGTTGATATTGTTGTTGTTTTGTGTGCGTGTATATAGTGTTTCATATAGTATAGTGTAAAGTGTTGTCATCGACATGGTACAGTGATTCGTTCCAGCTGCACAGGATAAGCAGCTAGCTAGGTTACGTTAGTAGCTAACGTTAACGTTAGCTGACAAGACGTTCGCGGGTGCGGTGAACATTTCCATGGTAACAGCGAGCTCCACCAATCAGAGACGTCGCTGTTACACTTTAGGATAGTGGGTAGTGTAGTACTTCTCCATGCCATCGCAAATAAAACATGTTTTTCTCAAAACAAGGTTGATATCATACGGACTTGTGGCTTCTACAGGAGCATACACTATCATTTCACAACCTACTAGCTTGTGGTGAGTCTACATTGGATGGTTACGACATTATGGCTAATAATTAAAATCCCTATGCAGAATATGAATGGGATTTTCACTTCCGGAACCTCACTGTTCAGCTCTATTTCTGTTTATGTAGTGAACTTATGTAGCTAACTGACCACCTTCAGAGATGGTTTAGGGTGATCAGATCTCGAGACAGAGAGGGAGACAGAGCGGGAGTCGACATCGGAAAAGATGTATGGAGCGGCGACACAGATTGAAGTGGGGAGAGGGAGGACGGAGGGAGTTGTAGAGTTGAGGGGCCCCTAATACACTTCCTCCTCCTCTTCCTCCAGCAGCAGCAGCAGGTCATCAGGCCAGAAGAAAAGAGATGGGTTTGTCTCACTGTGATAGATCACCGTCTTTTTTATTTATTTTTTCACTCGGGCCAGACATTCCACGTTTCTCACACAGCAAGAACAGCATCGCCGAGAGAAAAGACTAAACCTCAGCAAGAGAGTGAAGATTAATCTGATCACAATTTTTTTTTTTTCTAATTTTCTCTCTGTTCAGCCTTCCCTCCCTTTTTTCTTAGTTTGCAAAAGGCAGAATCGTCCATTGAATTGCTTCTCTGTCAGTCTAGTGTTTCCCTCTGTGTGTTTGCGATATAACTAACTTCCTTCTCAACAGCGTCTATGTGTGTGTGTGTGTATCTGTCATGCGGGGCTGTGTTTCAGTGCAGTACCCGCTAGTAGCAGATGGGTTTCCACGACCACCAGCATCATCAGTATGATTCTTGTAGACCTCACTTGTCCTCCTGGTTTCAAGAAGCCATTTCCCTCTAAGAGGAAGGAAAAGGGAAAAACAAAAAGAGAAAACTTTCACCCTTTTCCAGTCTTTTTGAGTAGGCCTCGAGGATGTCATCAAAAACATTTCAAATCCGATGCTGTTGGAGGACTTTCTTTTTCTTATTTCTTATTTGCCTTTTTGGAAGAGGGCAGGAGGTGGGAGTTGAAAATTGCTTTTGAGTCATGGATTTTATTTCTCAAGGCAATGTACTAGTTGAGGCTGAAAAAGATCTTCCAGTATTCTTGACAAAATGTGTTGGCCTCTAATTTTGCTTTTTTAGTTTCATAGGTGTGTGCATGTATGTGTGTGTGTGTGTGTGTGTGTGTGTGTGTGTGTGTGCACTTACATTGCCAGTTATTGAGTCACTGAGCTCATATTTTGTGTGTGCCACCTCAGGGGCATTAAGGGATTCACTGCTTGTTGAGCCATGAAACTAGAACTGTCATATCTACAGGCTCTTACTGTATGAACACACACCTGTGTACACACACACACACATACACACACATACACACACACACACACACACACACACACACACACACACACCAGAGACCATTGACCCTTCTCTGACAAACAAGTGATTTGTGTTGTTCAGCATGACAAGTCTGCCATTCCTTTGGTATGATCTACTGCCAATCACACTGCCCACGGGATGCACTGGTCAAAGCATATCAGTGATATTGCCACCGTGGCAAGCATGCCTCTATATCACACACACACACACACACACACACACACACACACACACACACACACACACATACATATATTTTCTGACTGATGCCTCAAAATAAACTTCACTATATTGCCGTGTCACTCTAAATCCCAGCCTCCATCAAAGATATTGTGAACTTGAGCTCAGGCCTAATTTAGCTGAGCGAACGTCGCGTGCTGGAACGACCCTGTCGAACGTGTGTGTTCTCCCATGGTCTACAAGTACGACAGCTTTCAAAGGCGACTGGATGAGATCATGGTTAGAGATGGTGGATTGCCTCAGCTGCGCCAAGAGAAGACACACACACACACACACAGAGAGTATATTGACTTGGCTGCTCTCCCTACGATCATTCAAATGGCAAACAAGATGAAGAAGCACATTGCATTCGCAGGATGTGACTGCAATGTCAATAATTAATCATAAGATGTGCTTTATTGGAAGTGGGATTATGAAGAATCTAGTCATGAATTATATGAAGTATGTTAACCTTTGTTTAAACCTTTATTATTAAAAAATGTTCCTGCTCTTTCTTGCCTTTTTCCCTCCTCCCCATCCTCTAGCCGAGTGCGGGGGCAGCAGCAAGGATGAGCTGACCGGTCGCATCCTCTCTCCGGGCTACCCGGCGCCGTATGAGCACAACCTGCACTGCGTGTGGTCCATCGAGGCGGCCCCCTGGAAGCACCATCAGGTCCGTGTGACCCTTTGTTGTTTCCTTTTGTCTTACTTGCTAGTTTTTCTGATTACTTCCTTCCCCCGGTCTTTGTTTCAATCTACCACCTCCTGATGTACTTTCAATTTAGCGGCCCATTTGCAGTGGTATTCATCACTTCCACAGGCTACTGTGTAATCAATCCTTGGTGAGTGCTTGTTGATTCAGTGTTGGATGAAGGGCAGTGCCACCGCAGAGTGTTTTGGTCTTCGCCGGTAGGGATCATGTTGGCCCATGTGTGTACGCAGGTTAACCTACGCTCAGTCAGGAAGCTTCCACTTGAAAACAGCGTGACAAAATGTAAGCAGTGTTTAATGACACCTCTTGACACCGCAGAAAGCAGCCAAGGCTTTTAGTCACCCATTGTGATTCGTGATAATTACTTGAAACTATGCTTCAGAATCATACTTTGTATTCTATCATGCTTACATTTGAATCCTATCAATGCAATGTATAAAAAGTAGCAAACCATTTTTAACAACGCTTACCGACGCTGGGAGATGTAGTCCCTCCAGCACCCCAGGGTCTCCTGCCAGTCATGTCATGCCCGGTATACCTCCCAAAGAGAGGCTCGCTCAAGTTGAAACTGAAAGTGAACACATTCACGTCACGACTACATTAGTGCACATTTTCATCCATGTGCGTATGTCCATTCATCTGTGCGTGTGACCTCCTCCCTCCTCTGGCTTTCAGTGTTAATGAGTGGACCACTCCGGTGTAATTTTGCATGAAATCTGACCGACGCTGAAAGGGTCTCATAATTGATTAGACGTTATAATTGAGCTGTTTATGAAACGCATCACCTTACCCTAGAGACCTCGACAATCCCACCATCAACCACTCCTCTCGTCATCCTTCAAAAGCACTCACTGGGACTTGATTTGGGCTTCCTACATACTATAAGATGCCATTTGCTGAACGATTTAATCCAAAGCACCTTGCAATAACAGGAGCGCGTAGCCTCAACCCTGGCAGCGTTACCGCCATGCTGTACCCATTGAGCCGCGCAGGTCCACAGGCATTTGTGTCAGTTAGAATTATATATATAAACAATAAATCTCATTTCTTGGCTGCACTGGAATGAATGACAAATCAAGACACAAGCATGGACCAGGCTTAGTGTGTTCAGAGAGCTTCGGAATAATAACTGTGTTTGTGCGCCGCCGTAAAGCTGCGATTGTCTCGTAAGCCGAGAACACTTGAAGGAAATGGTTACGCGGAGGGCGCAGCGGCTTTCAGAGAGAATACCGAGTGTTTCCCCAAAGTACGTTTGACGACGGAGGAAACACGTGAAATCGGGGAGGAGTGGAGGAAGTGGGCGAGAGAGTGGATGGTTGAAATGGAAAAGCCCCTCTTATGTAATGCAATTACGTCCCGTTATGTTCGTCTCTCCGTGGGCGTGTGCCTTCATGTACGGGCGTGGGAGTCGCCGCGCATGTGTGCAAAAGTCGGATGTTCTCTGACATTCCTAGAACATTTGTGATTGCGTAGCGTAGGTTCATTAGTGCCTTCACCACCTCTGGGTCCCTGGCATCCCTTTGTAAGGTATGCTCCATATACACGCCTTTGATCCTATCTACACCATCTATTATTGAGGAACATTTGCAATGCATTAGCCCAGGGATTCCTTGTCTCACAAATGCTTCAGCTGAAACTAGCGGGCTAATAAGACCGGGGCTCAGCGTGTGTGTGGCCTGGAGCCATGCCAAATGACAGCAACCATCTAACAACACCTACTCACTGGTGCACCATGGGAGCATGAGGATTGCGGGGTACGGATGGAAAGAGGGCACGTGTGATGTGGTAGGCAGTAGGAGAGAGAAATACACATTTGAAGAGATAATAAGATAAAACGAATATAGATTACAAGGGGACAATTCAAAGGCTGCATATTGCATGGTGGTTACTGCTGGGGTCATATGAGGGATTAAGGTTCACTGTATGAAGCCAAAAGTATTCATGAAAAAAATAAGGATTTTTAAAAGATGCGTGCCCTGTACATTGGAAAGCTCAAGTCTTACAATGTACTCTGTAGGCTCGAATACTTGGGGTGTTTTGTGTGTGCTGCAGGAAACAGCCCAGAGTGAATGAGTGAGTGTATTCGGGCTAATCTAAGCTGCAGCGAGCCTGTAGTGTGTTGAGAGAGCGTTGGTACGGACACGGATCACTCCGATTTCGTTCAGCTACTCGTCTTGTGCAGAATAACTCATTGTAACTCATCGACTGCTGCTTTAAAGTTTGTGCTGCAAAGAGAGGCGACACGTCCAATCTGAATCTCGCGAAACATCTGTCGGACAAACACCCCAACCTTTTTAAGAAAAAAAGACTATAGTCGACTAGCAAACTCCCCCGTTATGTCCATGAATGAAATAAACGCGCTTGTGCATATGCCCCAAGCTCGCAAGCAAGTCCTCATAACATCCCCTATATATACCCACAACAGAAATGCATACATGCATCACTAGCTAAGTCACAAATGTGATTGTATACATATTTGGCCATTGCCCATTCATAGATAGTGTATAAAGATGTGTGTTTTTTGACTAAAAGCATCAAAATATAGTATGATAATGGCATTTGAAAGTGTTTCCCACTTGCTATCGGTATCAAAACCAAAATGTTGGCCTTCTGACAACACTATATTGGGCAAATGTTAGCCAGTCAGTGTTTCCCAGGGCTGATATGATGGAGGTGACAGGGGAGTTTTGGCTTCAGGGTTTGTGTAAAACCTGCTGTGAAACTTCACTCTGTTTTAAAGATCTGCTAACCCACCTAAAACAGTTTCATTAGCATGGGTTTTTAACGCAGCGCGAGGTGTCCCATGATGGTCTAAATGATGTTTCAGAGGCTTTTTCAACCTGACAAGAATATGGATGGATTCTGGGGGAAAACGCTGTTTTGGGCAGGAAAATGGTCGAAATTATAGATACAGAATATCAGCACATAACATCGGCTTTTGGCAGCTTCAATCAAAAAAAAAAAAAAAAACATATCGGAACACACAACAGGAACACACATGCACACACACAATTCCGCTCTCTGGACTCGAAATCCTATATACTCCATCTTTTGCGAAATCAAAAAATCTTCAGAAAAGGTGCATTGTGCAAGTGTATATATATATATGAATATATGCATAGGTGCACCTGCGTGTGTATCATAGTCCTTTTATCTTGCCGATCCATTGTCCAGTTTGACACCTGTGCCTCGTGCCTCGCTCAAATCCAGTCTGAATATTCTTTTATCTCGGCTTTGATAGCGCCTCTTTCATGTCGTTGCATCATGTTCACGACAGTGCATGGCCTGAGCAAAGATCGCGCTGTGACCAGACCTCGGTGCAAGTGTCAAGAAAACCCCCTATGTGTTGATTGTATCTACGCCGTTTGCGGTATGCAACCGGCTCAGTGGCCCGATGTGGGACGGGGACGGTCATGCACGGGTCCTTAGCCCTCAGTGCGCCTTCGTACACACTCTAAAATGTGAGGTCGCATGTGTATGTTTGCTCTATGTTTCTTGGTGTCTCTCGAAACCACACAAACACACCCACTTACTTATTTATCAGTTTCATGCACACACACACACACACACACACACACACACACTCACACTCTTGAAGACTCCCCACAGGACTCTTGATTGCAGCTCCACTGTTTTGTATTCATACAGGAGAGTCTCAGCACTCTCTATTTCTCTCATATGAATACAAAATAGAATCAAGAGAGAAACCAAGAATACTCTTCCACCCCTCTTTCTTCCCCTCTTCTCTCCTCGCAGCAATTCCTCTGTCAATTGATTGAATCATTTTTTCTCATTAAGAGAATGAGACCTCACTTGTGTAAGTGGAAAAAGTTCTCTCTGAAGGAGCAAGGAAGTAAGCTAGGAAGTAAGGAAGTAATCTCCTCGGTCCACTCTGGAAATGCAGTATTTTTTTGAAGTATTTTATTGCAAGTACCAAAGTAGGAACACACTCACACACACACCCGCACCACACATATACAATTGCACAGCGACAAGGCGAGAAGAAAGTGGATTAGTCAACATTGGCGTTTTAGATGCCAGTAGCGCCGCCTATTCTCCACATGTTCCCACGTCGCTCTCATCCTCTCTTCCTCACCCCCTCCCTTATCCCCTCCCCCACCCTCCCCCACTCCCAGAAAGTGACAGGGAGAGATTGGCCATTTAGATCTTGTATATAAAAGGGAGCCAATTATCCTAACATGCAGTCCATGTCTGTCCTCTCTCCGAGCGACCGCTCAGCCCAAATCCCTCCATCCCTCAATCCCTCCTCCTCTGCTTTTCTTATCTGCCCTCGCTCATCCTCTTCTTCCAACAACACGGGCACGGTTAACACGAGATTCTTTGTTTCTTTCCCTCCCGCACCCTTTGCAGCGCACCTACTCTTTCCTTGCGCGCCCGCCTTCTTCCCGCCCCTATCCGTCTTTTTTTTCCCCCCGCACATAAATCTGGAGATAGAAAAGTGATGCCATCCAGTGACTTACAGTCCAGAAGGTCGCATTAGAACATGAGTCCCATCTCAGCACATGGATCCAACACGTGACTGGTGCATAATTCCGCCGTTCCTCATGCAAATCCCCCCCCCCGCAAAACCATCTCACTCAACCCTCGACGCTGACTCACAACACACATATGCGCTCACACGCAGTTATATTACGCGTCGATGCCGTGTACATGCGGGCAGACACACACTCTCCCAGACTAGGAACACATTCAGCTTTTGCTCCGATTGCTTGCTCGCAGCGTTAGCGTAACATGTATGTGGACCGCCTGAGGCACTTACCTGATGGAGGCCTTGGAACGCCACTCAGCGCTGCATTTAGCGGGTAGCAATTGCTAACGCTGATGTCGTGGCCTGTGGCGTGTGACTGGCATTTGAGTCTTCTACTGTTGGTAGAAGCAACAGTAGAAGACTTGTTATGCTTTCCAGAATGTTTTTTTTTCCACACGTATGAGTAAGTGTTATTCCTTTCAAATTTACAATGATGTCACGTTATGTTATTATATGAAAGGGCACCGGCTATCCTTCATTGAGTATGAGCAAAGAGTACACTGTAAGCAGAGGAATAATCACACAGTGTTTGTGCTAGTTCTTAGATGATGAATGTCATCATTGTGTTTTGTTTGTGTGTATTTGTGTTCGTGGTTAAGCCTGCATCCCTATTTGTCTGCACCTATGCACGTACAAATGTATGGGTATGCATGGCCGCATTTCTGCTTACGCTTGAATATACCCATGAGTGTACATATGCATGAATTTGTACTTGTCCTCCTGTCTGCATGTGTTTGTTTTATATGCATTTCTTCCACAAGCGTCGTTGTCAAATAGGTTATGTACAGTATCCACACATGCGGCACACTATTGAGTAGCCTCCGGCTGCTGCTCCCACATCAGACAGTATGGGAGTCGGAGTCTGACACCAATTATGCAGAAAAGGTGGGAACTTGTTGCGAAAGCCGACATATCAGTGGGTTGCTGTTTCTCCTCTGCATTAGCTGTAGCTCAAGGCTGTGTGTGTGTGTGTGTATATGTGTGTGTGTCTGTATGTAGGGGGATAAGGTACCAAAAGCACATAAAGCATCATGATTTCCACCCGAAGATGATGTGTGTATATGTGTGTTTGCCTATAGCCTTGAAACATTTGGTGTATGGGAGGGGCAGTCTTTATATATCCCTACACCAGAAAGTATATGGAGGAAGGAGTGGGCAAATATCTGCATACTATGTCAGTTTAGCAAAAACCCTTACAGGCAGGTGGAGAGAGAAAGAGAGAAATGATTAACTGAAAAACTATACTGTATTATACTGTAAAATGATATATATATATTCCATCTTCCATAATTCCTTCCCTTTTCTGAATAGATCATCAACAAAGACGATGTATTACTATCCACTTGGTAGTTAAAAGGCGTCCAAGTTTTTCCCTCAAACAGTTATTTTCTATCAATATTAGTGCTATGGGATTCTTATGCTACGTACATGCCATGCATTCTCAGTCTCTCTGTCCAGACACTTCAGAAACATGTGCACATTGCACTCAAGTACTGTAGAAGCATATTAAAGAGTAACCATTGACCCGTAACCTGAATGGTCTACCTGTCTGCTAGATGTTTTCACATGAGCAGACAGTCAGACCCTACCATTCCTACCACTCAGGTGAGTTACAGTAACAGAAGCCTTTCTTTGTCTCTGAAATTCCCAAAATAATGGGTGTTAGAACGTGTTGCTGCTGCATTCATGTCATGTCGGAGGAAGGGGAAAGATTTCCCATTGCTCCGACCTGGAAGCGTTCACACGTTCAGCTCGTTGGGAAACCCTTAGCTATTGCTAGCTAGCTCCATCGCAAGTGTTGCAAAGTGTACTAGTGTGACTATAACTAGTAATTGTTATTTTTATTACCTTGGACTTTGGTAGTTTCGCAGCAGCCATGTTTGACACGCTTCAAAAACTTCCCATATTTCCTATTTCGAATTGCCACAAGTGTTTTTTCCCAGTCGGAAGCTCGTATTTACGGTATTTCCCATTAAACATGTATGCATCGTCAGCTGTAGAGCTGGACCCATAAATACAAGGCACATCAGTGATAGCTGTTTTTAAACAGAGTTAAAGTGTTTTGCTAATACCCCACTGACATATTGTTCTATTTTGAAGGAAGGAAAGACAACAGTGTGTTTCGGGTTTAGAGTGTCAAAATCAAAGCAACCAACTAAATGAGCTCCCCGAAACGGGCCGTGTTTATCTCATTTTTAGTAACTATCCGAGACTTGACTGCAGGGAAAGGCTGCTGAGAATATTGTTTACGTCTCTAAACACGTAACCTGCAGTCTGTTGATGACAGATGCTGCCTTTATTTTGAGTGGTCCATGCCAACAATAGGACTTAATTAAATAACTGTGGTTTTCCATCTGTTGTACAATACCACATTTTGCCCTTTTAGCCTCATCCAGCCTGTCCAAACACACATACACACACACACACACACACACACATGCTTATGCGACCATGCACACACACACACACACAAACACAACTACCGTGCACTTGACTTCCATTGGACCACCAGCTGGCTGACAGCTGTCTAAGCCTAAGTGAAGTTTAGATACTTTGACAGCATCATCTTTCTGATGTCTAGACTGAAACTATTAAACACCGTGGCAGACGTGTCTGCTTGACTGACATTTTGGATCATCCACGGAACGCTCTACATCTTTTGTCTCTCAAATTCATATTACAATGATACCCATTTCCCTCCTTGATACTCGCCCTTAACTGGATACTAGCAACATCATTGTGAATTGTGATGGAAAAAAAATATTGCAGGCCAGATTTTGCCTTCTGATATGATGTGGCCTTCTGTTGCAGATATCTTCCATTAAAAACATCTACGACACCCAAGCTGAAATTATTGGTAACATCCAGAGCTAATGCATGTTTTTGTGATGAGATGTTATTTAGAAAACAACTTTGTTTCAGGGCCACATTTGCAGACTGGAAGGTCGGCCAGCTTTTTACTATTGATTGACATAGCTTCTAAAATATTCTTGTTTTTGTCTCCACCAGCCTTCACTTCCTGGTGTTCCATACGGAGGAGGTCCACGACATGCTGCGGATCTGGGACGGACCCCAGGACGGAGGGGTCCTGCTGAGGGAGCTGAGTGGCTCGGTGCTGCCACCCGATGCCCACAGCACCTTTAACACCATCAGCCTGCAGTTCACCACTGACTTCTTCACCAGCAAGCAGGGCTTCGCCCTTCAGTTCTCTGGTGAGGAGGCGATGGGGCGGTGGAGGGAAAGGGGGGGAGGTGGGGAGGTGGCAATAGGGTGACAGAGAGAGAGAAAACTTTCCAACACTCACTTACCTATTGGAATTGAGCTTCCTTTTGATGTCATCTTACCTGGCGGACACCTTACTTCTTTCTCCAGTCTCCACGGCAACCTCCTGTAACGACCCGGGCATGCCCACCAATGGGACCCGCGGCGGGGACAGCAGGGAGCCCGGGGACCATGTGGTGTTCCAGTGCGATCCTGGTTATGTCCTGCAGGGGGCCAACAAGATCACCTGCACTGAGATCAACAGTCGCTTCTTCTGGCAGCCAGACCCTCCTACCTGCACAGGTACAAGGACTGACTATTAGTAGTAGTAGTAGTCGTAGTAGTAGTAGCAGTAGTCATAGTACAGTAGTAGCGGTATAAGTGCAAAACTTTAAGAGATGCATGGATGCATGCATGATGGATTCAGTTTTTTTTATGTTATACTTTTATAGTGTTTTTTGTTTTCTTTCATTTTTTTCTAGCTTTATACTTTTAAAGATATTTCATTTATTTTTTTCCCCCATATAAATTAATATCAGAGCTGTTCTCAGCTAGCCCACACTTTTTCCAAGAAATGTACTTTTGCAGTGGCTGCTTATAGGCTTAATAAGGTAAGGTAACTTGTCCATTTAACACAACACACCGTATATCCTCTCCTGTTTGCCGGGCTTTTGTGAAAAAGGTAGACAATGCTGATCAATCAGTGTCTCTGACACAATTACTTTACAGACTCCTGAAGTGAATCTTAAGTGGCAAACCTTATTGCCTTGTTCCCTGGGCGTCTGCCGAAGTCACCACAAGAGACAGCGAGATCTGATTAGTCTGCTTCACAATAACAACACAGACATCGCGGTCCGACCTCAACTCTTTTACACTCTCTTTTTTTTCATAGGGATATGATTGGACTAACTTTGTGCCCCGGAAAACAACGTGAAGCAATTAACAATGGGAATTAAGATACTGTAATTAGCTGCCTTGTTTAATCAGTGCCCGGCTTAATTGGTTTGATAGCTGGTTCTGGAAACACAAACAGAGGCTAGGGGCAGGCCGGTTCAATGAGTTACAGGTGGGGACCCGGCAAGCCAGTTTCAACATTAGCTGGGTTTCCATTAAACATGACTTACTGTGGGAACCTTTACATAACATTGCTCGCCATGTGTTTTGAATTAAATCATGCTTAAGCGACATTTACACAACTATATTTAAATTATTGCATTTCAAATACTTTAAAATAATCTGCAATGCACTGCAAAAAACTGCAGTGCAAAAAACTTCCAAATTCTGAAAAAAATCTGCCAATAGTGAGAAATAATGTTCCTCCTTTTCCAGTGTAGTTTTGCGTGTTTCAGTCAAGTTTCAATAAATGAAACGGGGCAGAAACAAGGCAGAATAAGGCAGAAACACACTGTTTACTCGTGGATTTACTTCTCTGTTTGTAATCGCTTTCTCCCATTTTGATAGCGCCATGTGGAGGGAACCTGACCGGACCTAGCGGGTTGATTCTGTCTCCGGACTATCCTGAGCCTTACCCCCACGGCAGGGAGTGTGACTGGACAGTCACCGTCACGCCAGACTACGTCATCGCTCTTACTTTCAACCAGTAAGCTGTAACGGCACACAAACATAGTGAACAACACAGTCAAGGGTGCAAAAAAAATAGCATTCAAAAAGGCATCACTTTTAAGCATGTTATTACCCTTTAGGACAAAAAAACCTGAATTTACCAAATGATACCAAAGCAATTTTCCTCGCACCCCTACATTCAGGTTCAGCTTGGAGCCCAGTTACGACTTCTTACATATCTACGACGGGCCAGACTCCCTCAGTCCCTTGCTCGGCAGTTTCTACGGCACGGACGTCCCAGATCGCATCGAGAGCAGCTCCAACACGCTCTTCCTGGCTTTCCGTAGCGACGCCTCCCTCAGCAGCAACGGATTCGTCCTGCAGTACACAGGTGTGTGTGTGCACCCTTTTGTGGGTAGTTGGCTTTTTGACAATAGATTCGGACAATAGTGTCTTTGTGTATGTGTGTGTGTAAGATTTATCTGTCTTGGAGAAGTCGTATCCAACTCAAGCTTCTTTAAAAAACTGAACAAAACACTGGATTTGAAATATGTGATGTTTAATTCCCAAGACTTAGCCAAACAATTCATGTTTCAAAAATTCTCCCTCTGGCGGAGTGGAATTGGATTCGCCCTCTGCTGCTTATCGACCTTGTACAATTGTTTCTTTTTAACTTTGGTCTTGTTTCAAGTCCAAAAGCGAGCAAGATTAGTGGTGTGAAAATTGCTTCTGAGAAAAAAATAAAAAAAAATAAATGAAATGGGTCTCTTTTCTGCTGCCCCGTCCTGATCACCACCCTCCCATTTGCGCCATTTGCATCTGTCTGGGTGCGGAATTATCGATCCGTACCTCCTCCACCGGCCGGCTAAAAAGAGAATTATGAAAATGAAAAAGCCGACAGCATGTGCGCTTAAGCTCTGTTTGATCAATGCCTTCGCCGCCACATGAAAGGCTTGTTACGCATTAGAGCAAATGCCTTTTTGTTGTCTCACGCCGAAGCTGCTGCTGACCGCGACTTTGCTCACGCTACGCACATGGCGCAGGATGATCACAGAGAACCCCGGTCGCTTGATGGATATCGCTACGGATCTGCGTTTGTGTTTCAGTCTAGCGGGGGGGGCGGCGGGGCGGGGGGGGGCGGGGGGGGCGAACGCTTCAGTGCCTGTTGTGTCGCAGGATGTGTTAAAAGCCCTTCTGCTAACAGATATTCAGACGTTGAACAAGCTCTAAATTAAACGGGGCAGCTTCTTTAAGGGCTTTGCTCGAGAGAACAATGCTAAATCTTCCTAAATCTCCCAGCCTCAATTAGAGGCTGTTTAAGATATCAGACGTTTAACCAATTCCAGATTGACCCCTAGGTCTTCCGCTTCTTGGCTTGGCGTGCAGCCGGGAAAGGATTAAATCCATACAAGCTTTTTTTCCGAACTCCGCCCGCCTATGGGATGCGGCCTCGCGGTCCATTTTGCAAATTGGACATAAATGGAGTGGAAACACTGCATTTTTTGGGTAACGCTTTCTCACAGAGCCCTACCCCCTTAACTCGCTCTCAACAATATTTACTGCAGTGTGTGGTACAGTGTGCGGTATTGTATGGTCAATCTGGTAGAGCAGATGGACCCAGTGTGTGGCTCAGCGAAACCCTCTCTTCCCCACTTCCAATTCTCCACACTAATGAACCATAACCAAATAACACATAAATTACTTCCTCGGTTTCAGACAAACACCGCGGCCACGAAAGCCTGTTTGGCGGGCGCGTTATGGTCTGTTTGGTGAGGAAACAGCGAGTTGACGAGTTGGCCCCGGCTAGTATTTGGTCAGCCTGCCATTGGAAATTGCATTACAAACTCTGCCTGAGGTGCTGTCATCCTCTTTACCCAGCGATCGTTATGTCTCTCTTTCTCTCTCTCTCTCTCTCTCTCTGTCTGTCTCTCTGGCCATGTCTGATTAGGCTCTGTAGGGGGAATATGTGGGCCGCAACTTCCCATGCCTGAGCCATGTTTAAATAACACACAAATATAGACACAGGCGGGAACACACACACACACACACACACACACACACACACACACACACACACACACCCACACACACACACACACGTCTGTCTAATGCATTAAGTTCACCCACTCCAAGACTCCCTTTCACATCACATCACATCACTTAAACCCCTTAGAGCATTTTGCACAAACAGATGATGTTTCTCACCCGTTTTCCTCACACAACCAGAAATATCCCCGGGGGCCAGGCTTGTTAAATCGGCCATCTTTATCGCCGTGGCCGACCTTACCGCCACTAGCTCGCGTCCAAGGCCGGTCTGGACCTGGATGCCAGCTACATCCATCACGCCTCCACTGTCTCCCTTGCCAGGTCGGCAAGTTTAATGGAAGTGGAGGAGGAGAGGGGAAGGCTGGTGAAAAGGCCTCACCTGCCTTTGAGAGAGAGGGGGCGAGTGGGACAGACAGACCACACGCTCGTCCCTAGCAGATGAAGGGCAGCCTCCTGTCTGGTCAACAGGCCTCCGTCTGCAGGATGAAATGTGGAGGGCAGCAGATTTAGAGATTCAGAGAGTCAGCCGTTTGACAAACTAGAAACGAGGCATCTGTTAAAAGGTGTTACTTGTATAGGCTTGTCACACTTGAATATGTTAGGTTAACTTTAAGACTGGGTTATAATAGCCCTGGGTTAACTTATCTCACGTTTCACACTAGTTTTCTTTAACCCTGGGCTAACAATTGACCCTGGGTATTCAGTGTTCAGGATTTCACACTGTAAGCTTGTAGACCCCGGGTTAACGTTTAACTCGCTGTTACATTCTAACCCCTGTTACATTCTAACCCTGTTACATTCTAACCCCTGTTACATTCTAACCCTGTTACATTCTAACCCTGTTACATTCTAACCCTGTTACATTCTAACCCCGTTACATTCTAACCCCTGTTACATTCTAACCCCACAACATTTCACACTATTGTTCTTAGGTGCTAACCCTGCTTCATAGCAGGGTTTGTTAACCCAGGGTTAAAAGCGGTGTTAACCCTCTTTCAAAAATGCAAGTGTGAAACGCTGCTTAGCCTGGGGTTAAATGCATCCTTAACCCAGGGTTAAGAAAGACGTTAGCCTGGGGTTAAGTGTAGTGTGAAAAGCATATTACATTCTAACCCCTGTTACATTCTAACCCCACAATGTTTCACACTATTGTTCTTAGCACCGCGTTTCGGGGATAGCACCACAAAAGCGGTGCTAACCCTGCTTCGTAGCAGGGTTTGTTAACCCAGGGTTACAAGCAATGTTAACCCTCTTTCAAAAATGCAAGTGTGAAACGTTGCTTAGCCCGGGGTTAAATATGTCCTTAGGTGGTATAGTAACCATTTAAAACAAAACAAGAACATCTCTGTGAAGATTGGCAGCCTCTACATTGCGTGCCACCGCGTTGGATTTTGCGTGAAATCTCGCTGCATTGCTGTATGACACACAGAGTAAGGTTTGCTTTATGGTACAAAACATGTAGGGGGCGCTGTTCTACCATCGCAAACAGTTTCTCTCAACGGCAGATGGTAGAAAGAGTTATTTCGAGTTGTTTATTGGAAAATGTGATCTTCATTTTGAGAAACACTAGCACCTGCAATACCACCGGCATAAGGTAGAGGCATCATCTTGACCACGGGTATCACAATTATTTGATACACCGAGGTATAATAATGCTACGCCTTTACCTTGGTGCCTATTTAAAGATCGTTGATATTGAGATAGAGCATTTTGTTTTTACTTATTTTAGTCCGACTTTGAAAGTTTTTTTCCCACCAAAAGAAAACATTTGACTCACCCTGCCTTCATTAGGTGTTCTTGTCAGTGTGCGTATATATTCCAGTCATCAAATATTGAGGTTTGCGGCCATGCTAGATCAGATCGGGCATTTGTATTGCGTTTGTAAGATTGAGCTAAATTGCTCGGGGCATTTTCCCTATGTTTATTTTCGCCGTGCGCGGTGCGAAGTCGGCCAAATTGACAGGCCTCCTCTTATATGCACATTTTCCACCTAAGAGCAACATGATGGTAGATTGAGTAAGACATCTTTCTTACGACCTCAGGGGTGGTGATTGATATGTGGTTAGATACCGTGTGTGTGTGTGTGTGTGTGTGTGTGTGTGAAGAGAAGAAAAGAGAGCTTGTATATGTGCATTGTCTTCTCCACTTGACTGCACAGCAAAGCGTTGTTTGAGAGGGTGGTTGTGTGCAGTCAGCAGACCTTGGGCCAGAGCTACGCCACTCTCAATCAGCTGCCTGTCCGTCTGCACGGCCATACATACCTCCAGCAGCCACAGATGAGAGGGCACTGTCAAGGGCTGGAGAGGAAAGTGGCAGTCAGGGAGATATATTTACTAAAAGAGGAAAAGTATAGAGCGGTGGGAAGAAAACAAGAAAAGAGGGAAGGAAGGGAAGAATGCAAGCGAGCAAGAGAGAAAGATCATAGCGTGTTGCGGTGTCGAAAATCCGAGAATATCAGAAACGACTCGAGCCTCTTTCGCCTTGATGTAAAATTCCTTTTGAGTACCGACATGCATTCCTATCTGACGCCGATTTTCCGCCGTGTTACCTCCCTCCACAGAGAACCCTAGGGAGTCCTGCTTCGAGCCGGGCCTGGTGCGCAACGGGACGCGGGTGGGCGCCGACCTCAAGCTGGGCTCCACCGTGGTGTACCACTGCGACAGCGGCTACACGCTGGAGGGAGACCCCACCCTGACTTGCATCATGGGGGCAGACAGCAAGCCCAGCTGGAACAAACCCAAACCCATCTGCATTGGTAAACACTGACATCTGGAGACGACTCCTATAAAAAAAAAAAAACCGGATCTGTGCTCGTATTATTATCACATGTATGACCATTTTGCGCACAGCTAGGTTTATATGTGTCGGGTGGGTTTTTGCACGTTACATTTACACATGTCTGCCCATCGGCTTACACTCAAGGTGAAACCTGCATTATTCTGGCTATGATGTGACATGTACGTGGCAAGGTTGATGCATGCTCTGGCTCTGTGCATTCCCCCAGGGAAGCTGATGAAAGCTCCACCGAATAGAGTGTCAGGTAGAATACATGCTATCACACACACACACACACACACACACACACACCTGCAGACACGAACACAGACTCTCCCACCCATGAAGATGTGCGGATACACACACATGTAGACAGAAACACATACATAAACATGCACACACACACACACACGAGGATAAGCACATGTGCAAAGATGCCCTCACACATACACACACACACGTGCGCACACACACAGCGTATATGGGGGCTTTTCAGCAGGAGGAGGTGATTCAGGCCTCATCTCTCCCAGGCTAACCCAGAGGGACACTTGGAAAACATTGCAATTTCACTGTGGCAAACACTAGGGACATCTTCCACCCGAACCCCAATCAGACAAGAAAAGTAATTTAGGAGTGACGGTAACAGAGGGGATGGAGAGAGAGAGAGGGGAGAGAGAGGGATGGGGGAAGGGGGAAATGGAATCGTATACTGGCTTTATCCTGTGTCTCTCTCTCCCTTTGTCTTCTCTCTAACCCTACCCTTTTTGGTTCTCTCTCTCTCTCTCTCTCTCTCCAGCTCCATGTGGCGGACAGTACTCGGGTTTGGAGGGAGTGGTCTTGTCTCCCGGTTACCCGGGCAACTACAGCAGCGCGCGGACCTGCCTGTACTCCGTGGTCGTGCCGAAGGACTACGGTAAGCCGGGTGAAAAGCACACATAAGCACAGAATAAACGCACGGGAGGATGGAGGGATGGATGGATGGAGGATGGATGGATGGGGCATTCGTTTTATTGTTTTAGTTTATTTTGTCATTTCTCAAGCCAGCCTTTTGAATGTATGTGTGTGTTGGAGAATTGGATCAAAACAAGCTGCTTTCAGGTACAGATCAATGTCTCCCGGCAAAGACTTTACCCCCGGAGGAAGTACAGGAGCACGCGGATCATGTCTCCTTTCTTTTTGACGCGCGAGCCGCCTTTTATCGGCTTCCAACTTCCTGCGTAGTCGTCTTTCGCTACGGAAAACGACAAAGAAAATGAAGACGGGAATGGAAGAAAAAAAAAACAATCCCGCTCCTTCACACCTCAATATTCTCAGTGACAGGCGCGTAGGAGAAAACAACTCGGGATGAAACTTGTAAAAGGGCTGCACGCTGTCGTCTTCACTTCTAATTAAAGCGCTTTAAGTCTTGAGTCTTACTTTGTGGCGCGCCTCAGGACCGACAAACTTTGTGTAAACGAAGGCGACAGAAGCTCTCTCACGTATACTCGCGCGAACGCAGGACGCACCCAATCACACTGATTGATTGACAGAGCCCCTATATCCATCTGCCTCGTTGCAGCGCGTTGCACAAACCGTCCCATTACTTTGGTAGAGCAATTTTATCACATACACTCCAGGCATATGTCTGTCTGTCAAGCCACACACACACACACCTACACACACACACACACACACACACACATAACACCAAATAATTGCTGTCTGGAAGCTGCAGAGTTCCCGGCGTTTCACTACCTTTTTGGCATTTCCATCTTAAAAGGTCACAGTTTCTGTCCAGGATGTGATCTCCGGTATTCTAGCAGGAGTAAATATTGGGGGGGGGGGGGGGCGGGGGAAACAGTACGTAAGGTGCGACACACCTCACACACTCACTTTTCAAACTGTCCGCAGTGTCTCCCTGCTTCTCTCTCTCTCTCTCTCTCTATCCTCCCTTTTTCTCTCCCCTCTCTCGTTTTTCTAATGAGGTTATCAGCAGAGTTCTTCTCTAAGGGAACGTCGCACATTATCGTTCGTTTTGAACCGGCGTCGTGCAGCGGCTGTCCCGGGGGATGCTTCACCCCGCGATCTGTGAAAATGCGGAGGTCGTACATCTCATTCGGAGGTCCGGCGGACCCATCCCTCCCCGGACCCCCTGACGGCAACATATTTCAACTCGGCGTCAAGTCAAACCGGGAGAGAGAGAGAGAGAGAGAGAGAGGGAAATGGAAATAATTAAAGCCCGCATTTGGATTTTCTTGGCAAATGACAGCGAGGCCCGAGGCGGCGGCAGCAGCAGCACACACACACACACACACACACACACACACACACCGCAGAACCACATACCCTTTTCGTCTCATTTCCCACTGATTCCCATTAGCTGAGGGCTGGAGGTGCACGCTTCGCCCTAATGGCAGGCTATTCTCCTCAATGGCGAGGACAGGAATGGGTGCGGCGGCATTCACTGCCTCCCCTTAAGGTAGATAAAGAGAAAGCGAGGATGAAAACGAGCCGGAGATACAGATGGAGCTGTTTGCTGAGTCATGGTCGAACAAGTTTAAGTCAGCAGCAGAGGCCCTGCCATTACACCTAATGGAGGACAATATGTTCCTTTTTGCCCCCTCTTCTTTCTTCTTCTTCTCTCTCTCTCCCTCTTTTTTTTTTTTACCTATACTATTCAATACGAGTAAACTAGACATCGGATCTGATAAGGGCTTGAGTATGCTTGAGTGATGGGAGTGGGAAGATGGGTTGAAAGGATGAAAGCGCTATCATAGAGCTTTAGCGGCACATGCTACACCAGATTGGCTGTCATCGCTAGCGCCTGTCAGCCAATGACGAGCCATCAAGCCTCGACGAGATCTTTCCCGGTGTAACGTCCCGCTTCGGTTGGTTTTCAGCAGAACTTCAGTAGAACATCTCAACTTGATTCCAATCACCAACGTGAAAAGCTGGGGGGGGGGGGGGGGGGGATGACGCGGCCGCTAATTCCCAAAGGGGTTTCCACGACCTCCTGACATACCTTTTGTTTTTTGTTGTTGTTTGTTTTTGTCTTCTTCAGTGGTGTTCAGCCAATTCGCCTTCTTCCAGACCGCCCTGAACGACGTGGTGGAGGTCTACGACGGCGCCACGCAGCACTCCCGCGTCCTCAGCTCTCTGTCCGGAGCGCACACAGGTACTCGTACGCACACACACACACACACACACACACACACGTACAGAACTACAGAGAATATTTCAGCGGGTGTGAAACACTTGGGGAGGTCGGAGGCGGGCCAGAGGGACTATTTCAATGAGCGTGTAGCGGCGGCCAGGTAAGACGTGACTCCCTTGTACAACTTTGTTTTCATGTGCAACACCACGCACCAAAGGAACAGAAGGGATTTAACTCTCCTCATCTTACTCTTTGAACATGACAGGGGACTAAATAAATGTTGTCTTAGCGCTACACCCCCCCCCCCCCCCCCCCCCCCCCCCCACCGCTCATAGGGATCCAGTTAAACTGCAAGGCAAATTGCTGACACAGGCAGAGCTGCCGCGGCCCGTAGGTGGGCTCCTGAGAGCGATAAACACGATTCAACAGAGACAACACAACGACTTAAGCGGCACTGGGGTAACATATCGGCAGGCAGCAAAACACACACACACACACATGCACAGAGTAGCTGCATTAGTATTGCACGTGCACGTACTTGCAAGCGCTCAGAAGTACACACACTTGCAGTCACATACGCAGGGACGTGTACACACACATTTGTCTTTCTACACTAATTCTAACCTTACACACACACACACACAGAGTAGATATGAAAAGAACTGGAGAAAAAAAAAAGGATATGAAAAAGTAGTTTGGAGAGATGAAGAAAAGCAGAAAAAAAGTAATAATAAAAGCTGGTCAACAGGAAAGTGAGCAGAGGAAGGAAGATGGAGGGCTTCTGTTGCAACAATGTTGTGAAATTGCAGACGAGTGGACTTGAGAGAGAGAGAGCGGTGGGATTGTTGACAGTGGGGCGAGCGAGAAGGTGTGTGTGTGTGTGAGTTTAGGGCAGCTCTCCATCTTACCCCTTTGCCCCAGCCCCGTGGCTTGACGAAAGCAAAATGATTACTTTGGTTTGTATCCAGGGCAAGCCTCAGAAAATCCAGTTTACAGCTCAATAAACAGGGGGATATATTAACTGCTGGGGCTCCTAGCAGAAGGTTCACAGAGCTCTCTAACCAGGCATGGCAGAACAGAACTGACACACTTTCAGACTCGCAGCACAGACGGACACGGACGCGGGAAGCACCGGCGCATGCAGACAAAAAAACGAGATGAATTAGACTTAATGCAGAAGCGTGTACACACACATTTTGTCTTTCACACGCGTATACATCTAAACACATAGCTCCGCCCACACACGTGCATGCACCTGCGGGCTTATCGAGTAAGCGAGTTCTCCCACGCCGTCTAAATATATGGAAGCTGTTTGTCGTCGCGCTCGGTGACGCTTCAAGCCAGGTAGTGTGTATTCTGGTGATTCCGGCACGCTAGCAGTCAAAACACAAGGCAGTCGGCCGCGATGAAGCCGATCTTGGAAAAAAGCGTATTCCCGCAAACGGCGTTCGGCAGCTCGTTTACACTTCCTGTCATGTCTGAGACAAATCTCTTTTATTGTGAAAAGGGAAGGCGAGTGATTGTGGGCAGTGGCGACAAACATAATACAATTAGGGGAAAGTGTGTGAGTGTGTTAATAAATGAGTGATAAAAGGCAGGAATGATAGAATGAAGGATAAAGGAGAGAAATCAAGGACTTATCTAAATGCTAATTTCTAAATTCCTTCCCCAAACAAGGCGGTTGTTACTCACTTGGCCCTCGTTTAAAGTGCGATTGGAAAGTCAATTTTAATGCGACTTCTCTTCGATTTCGCGTCGTACTACCTGTTCCGCTACCGTACACCCCCTGAACAAATGCAATACATGCATTCGCGAAGATTAAAAGTTGCTTTACAATTCCTATAATCCCCACTTTGCCCCCCCTCCCAAAAAAAAAAACCCCGCCCTTTCATCCTGAACCTGTTTTCCTTTGTAGTCAAACAGCTGCCGTGTTAATCCCCAACATTTCCCCCGAGTTCCCCTGAGCGATAGCACCTGACGCCCATGATGATGTGAACCCGACCCGCTTCCCCGACGACCGGCGCTCAAAACCAGCTGACATTAACTAATCTCGTACCCAAAAATCGTATCCGTCCTTGTAAAACTGAATCACTCATATACCGCCGCGACGTAGAGGATAACGTTGAGGGCAAGACGAGGGGTTGGGATTGGAACGTGGCCAGATGGGGCTGATGAGTTACGGCCCGCACGACACACCTTGTTTGGACGGTGTACCTGCCCCTGCGCGGTCGAATTATGAAACACTGTCACCATGACGGCACGCAGCACGGTCTTCCTCTAATAAACTACCCAGCATGCCTCGGGGGTCCCGCGGCGGAACTTGAGTAATCGCGTGGCGACGGCGGCATTAAGCAACTGTGCCGCGGGGGAGTCATCTCGGGACACGAGAGGGCGTGCGAGTTCACGTACGCAAAAAATAAATAAATAAGGAAACTCATGCATGCACACACACGTGCGCTCACACACACACACACACACAGATGTTGCCTCTGGGGTTAAGCGCGCCTGCCCGCTAGTACAGTGTGACAGCAAGCAGACACAGAGTAATGAGATCCACCGCGGAGAGACCAGTCGGCTTGCACACTGAGAGAAAGACGGAGAGGGAGATGCCCACACTTTGGATCGTGTTCTACGTCCGTCAACAAATAGTTTCCCATGACAGCAGATGCATCAGGAAGGTTCTCCTCGTGCTTAATGGCATTATGAGCCGGTTCTAGATAGCAGGAGACGATCACAGTGACCGGTCAAGATTTTACACAGATTTCAAAAGTTGGTAGCGACAGATTACATTACATTACACAGTCGCCCCGTGAAGTCTTCAACTCCCTACATTTGTTCCATATTGTGTTATATCATTCTCTAGTTCTAATAATTACCACACACTCGCAATGTGCTTGCGATGCCTTAAGGCAAGCGGCGTCCAATCGCGTGTTTTCACTCCAATCAAACACTACACCAGGTGATTTCACACCCTCGACCGGAGAGGAGGGCCTAGTCAATGAAATCACCCACCGTATAGTCGTCGGGGTCGGAGTGAAAACCTGCACGATCGGACGCCGCTCGCCTTAAGCCTCGTGAACACCGCTTCAAGTAGAGTGCTACTGAAATGGTTACATACATAGAGAGAAGCCTGTCGTGTAGCTTCGTGTAGCTCCGGCCATCCGCCGCAGCCTTTTCATTAAAACGGTCTACGTGTTAATTCCGTTCCCTCCCCCCCCCCACCCCGCTATCCTAAACCTGTATCTATTCATATCCTGTCCTCTTGTGCTTTCACACCATCATTAGCAGGTTCCCAGCTAAACGCATTTTTTTTTTTTATTGTTAATGCAGGGAGCACACACAGGGGTTGCATTAAAGTGAACTTTGTGAACGCCTGGTGAAAGTATGAGACTTCCCCACCCACGCCTTATTGTATAACAGCAATGTGCATTTGTCAGTCCAAGGCATTCGTTCCCACTTACAGCCGCCTTTTTTTTTTTTTTTTTTTTTGAGAGACCTTCCGGATAAACACTGAGACTAACGTAACACTTAAGGAAGTTGGCGGGAGTGGATTGATGCAGATAACTCGTCTATTGAATTACAGAAAAGAATTGAAGTTACGTAACTTACTTTGTTCAGATGATCGAATGGAAAAATATGTGCCCACGCAAATATCTACTTAAGGCAGCACTCTGCTGAAACAGAAAGAAATGACAAGCTGTGAATTTAACTTTTCCATTACAGGTGAGTCATTGCCGTTGGCGACCTCCAACCAAATCCTGATCCGCTTCACCTCCAAAGGACAAGCCAGCTCCAGAGGATTCCACCTGGTCTACCAGGGTGAGTGAGACACACAGACAGACACACACACAAACTAGAGTTAGTGAACTAGTTAACTAGAGTTAACTAATATGAGCTAATATCACCTTTTTTTTTTACAGATCTATTGATTATTAAACTGGTAATCTGCGAGATCCCTTTATTTATCGTTTTTTGTCAACATCTGATGATGTCCAGTTATCGGTCTGGTGTTTTTGCATTGCACTTGGCAGAGAGTTTCTGTAGGTGGCGCTCTTTTTTTCTGTGTCTGTTCAGCCACGGTAGCCTACCGCTGCTCATGCTAACTACCCAGTTCTTCTTCTATTTGTTCCAAACAAACCGCTGCTGCTGCTGCTGTTGCCAAGAACATAAAACGCATCGGCTCTTGTGCATCAGAGGGTTTTTCTTGGGGGAAAACCTCCCCGACACCTGCTGTTCAGACCAGCGAATGTAAAAGCGTTTAGGTTGAATCACTGCTGTGTTTTATCAATCAGCGACGGAGAGTATCCAGAGAGCAAAACCGACATTTGTTAAAATGAAAATGCCGCGGATTAGTACTAAAATCAAAAGGTTAGTGCCAAGGGTTGCACAGTGTGTTTTTAACAGCTGTAATCACCCTCTCTCTCTCTCTCTCCTCCCCTCTCCTCATCTCTCTCTCTCTCTCTCCCTCCCCTCTCATCTCTCTCTCTCTCTCTCTCTCTCGCTCACTCTCTCTCCGTAGCTGTGCCAAGGACCAGTGCCACCCAGTGCAGCTCGGTCCCTGAGCCTCGGAATGGCCGCCGCATGGGCAACAACTTCGCTGTGGGCGCAGTGATCCGCTTCGAGTGCAGTCCAGGTTATGTACTGGAGGGATCCAGTGCCGTTGAATGTCTGACAGTCCCCAATGCCCTGGCGCAATGGAACAGCTCCATACCCAGCTGCATAGGTAGGAAATACACAGAGAGTGAACACACACCATTCACCATTCACTCTACCTGGGTGTCTCTTTCTCTCTTTTATAGTCTTTATCTACCCATTTCTTTTTCTTTTTTTTCTATAATTTCTCTCTCTCTCTCTCTCTCTCTCTCTCTCTCTCTCTCTCTCTCTTTCTCTCTCTCCATCTCTCTCTCTCTCCTCTTGATGCCTTGAGTCTCTAACTAGCTACTCCCAGACAGATGTGGGCTGCCAGCCATTGCCTGTAGCGATACACTGAAATTCAGCCATGCGGCACACAGGTGGCAGACACTGCTGAGGGTCACACACACACACACACACACACACACGTGTACACACACACACACACACACACACACACACACATATACAAACACGCACACATATTCTAAACATACAGCTGTAGCAGATGCTCCTATGCTGTCACCAGATGTGAATGCAGCAGAACAAGCTGGGATGACAGTGTTTGAAGATTGTAAACACTGCTTTAGGGTATCCTACTGTGTGTGTGTGTGTGTGGGCACCCGCACAGTATATGTGTATAGCCTTTTAACTTACTGTTGAGTCCTAAAATGTTATTTTTTTCTTGAAGCAAATAAAACTTTCTGCCAATGGAGAGATAATACCACGTATTTCCAACGCAACTTGTTTGAAGAATTATTTTGAACCAAGTGTCATTTTCTTGATACTAGTGAAGTGAGCCTTGTTTCTAGAAAAAAATCCTGAAACAAGGGGAACTGCACTGGAAACAAGTGTAATTATGTCTCCCCATTGGCAGAATTTTTCACTTGTTTTAATGTCATTTGTGTAACCTGACTGTCCTCTTTCTATCCCTCTCCTCCCTTCCTGCAGTGCCGTGTGGAGGGAATCTGACCCAGCGAACTGGGACCATTTTGTCTCCCGGGTTCCCTGAGCCTTACCTCAACAGCCTCAACTGTGTCTGGAAGATCACTGTTCCAGAAGGATCGGGAATCCAGGTTGGAATAACTTCAAATGTGTCTGCAGCCATCACTTAAGGCTAGATAATCAAGCAACAATGCAGTAAATCCAGGTGTAAATGTGCTCCAGAGATGGTCAGAGGCGTATTTGGCATCATGAACAAAAAACGCATCACCACTCCACATGTAGCAACTACAGGAAAAAGGAAATAAACTTTCCGATCAGGAAGGGCACGCAAAACAAACAGGCAGGATACTTGCTGATAGGGAACAAGCAGGATGAGGTGTTTACTGTCAATTTCAAAGGATTAAAAAATGATCAGGGAAAGTGATGCGCACGGCAATCTGCGTCTTGGTGAGGGAGAGATAAAACCCATTTCGGTGTGTAAACTGGAAACACACGCCAGATGTAAAAGTATTCTCGCGAAATCATATCTAGACACAATCTGAATGTGAGAAGCATGTTGATGAACAGGATGCCTTAGAGTAGTGCTAACTTAATGGCATCACACTGTAGATATAATATACGATCAATATAGATATATAATCAAGCCTTTTATCAACATGTTCATCTTCGCTCCACCATGAGGTCAAAAAGGCTGCTCCCATCTCAACCGTGGAACTATCAAAGGTTCCCCCAAAACTCCCCTCTGCAAAGAGACCGGGCTCTCCGCTTTAACCTCGGGACCCCAGCAAACCAAACCATACGGTGCGAATTCCTACCTCAGGCTTTTACCAACATGTTCGCCTTCGCTCCATCATGAGGTCAAAAAGGCTGCTCCCATCTGAACCCTGGAACTATCAAAGGTTCCCCCAAAACTCCCCTCCGCAAAGAGACCGGGCTCTCCGCTTTAACCTCGGGACCCCAGCGAACCAAACCATACAGTGCGATCCTCCTCATAAAGCCCTTTCAGACTCAGTTAAGTGTCTGTTAGGTCTCAGACTGTTAAGGGAACTGATTGATTATATGTTGCTTTAGTTTCTATTCCCCCCAGGCCTGCATGACCTACAAAATCGTGTCTGGAGATAAGTTTTCAGCTCACCAATTGCTCATTAGCAGAGGTAGCTGTACCCAGGGAGGGCATTTACAGTTCCCTGGGATCGGGTGAGCAGCGGAATGATAGAAGACATGTGCAGGGAAAAAAAATCTTGACAGGCTCTCAGATTTAAGTAACTGTAATTGTCCTTGACAAGGAGCATGTTTACATCCCTGTGGAGGTGGCTGATTAAAAGTTTCTAAATTTAATTTGGCAGATAACCGTTACAGAATTCTAACTCGAATTACCCAACATGACATAAACTTTAATAAAATTGACTGTTCAAATCCTTTTTTTTTTGCAAATTGTGCGCATTATTCTTGGATGTATGTATGGTTGAGCTCTGTCAGGACCCTGCCAAGGTCCCTGTAGATCTGCCTGGTGGAGTTAAGTTCTTTTGCTTATGCTTTAGCCACTGTGGCTAATGACCTGAGTGCTGTCCCTCAGCTATTAGCTCCTCCGCCGCAGCTGACTGTCCTTGCAGGTCAAACGCGGGAGTCGGCCCGCAGGCGCACTTAGCATGCCGCGCTGCACACTGATGTAGAAATAGCTAGAGCACGAATGAGACCGGGAGAGAGCCATCTTGAAGCATGTGCAAACAACATGACGTACTGACACTCGCGCATGCATGCATACTCACCTGGCAGCAGTTGGGTTCAGTAGTGATCTACGAGTGTTTGGATGCTCTTCAATCCACCTCCACACACACACACACACACACACACACACACACACACACACACACACACACTTCCCCATTGTACCAAGGGTCACTCCCTGTCTGTGCTCACAAAGGGTAAAGTGATAACCAAAGAGGCTTTGTCACATTGGCTCTGTGTCTCTCTGCAGCCCAGTCCTCCTCTTCTTCCTCCTCCTCCTCCTCCTCCTCTCTATCTCTCTCGCCCTCTGTCTGCCTCTCTCTCCTTCCTCTTCCTCCCTCTTCCTTTCGCTCCCTCCGTCCTCCCTTCCACCAGCTCGCAGAGACACATTAGATTGGAGTGTCACGATCCAGAAGAAAACTTAAAGGAGCGAGGTGCCTCGCCGGCACATTTCGCCGCGGCCCCCTAATGAAAGATCAATCTGTGATCTGCCTCGTCTCCCCGGGACGCTCCAGAGCCCCCACCGGCCCTTTAATTGGCTCGTATCCGATCTATAACTATCAGAGGTGGAAGAGAGGGCTGAGGAATGGATGCGGGGGGGGGAGAAAGGGAGGTTGCGGGAGTGAGAGAGAGCGAGCGAGAGAGAGAGCGAAAGAGGACACGGAGGTGAGGAAGAAAGGGTGGTAGACTGATGGGGCAGATTAGGGCGAGGGGATCAGACAAAATGCCGAAGAAAAGAGAGGGGGATGAGTTTTAGCTAAGGAGGGAGAGCAATGATAGATGCCACAATATGCTATCAAAACAGTTTATTGTGTTTTGAAGCACAGTATTGATCCGGGCAAATTGAAGAGTCTTGCTTTGAAGAATATACAACATTCTTTGCAGATGTCCTACCAGTAAGTTTCGGATCTGAAGCCAGCCACTTGAAACCAGCCTTCTAATCTGCCAATTAAATCAAAGAGAGAGCGAGAGAGAGAGAGAGAGAGAGAGAGAGAGGGGCGCCGTTGTAGATTGGTGATTTGTCTTTTTATTCCCACAAGGTTTCAGAATTGCCTTTATCTACTTCAAGCAGGATGAACACCGAAATGACTAATAAACAGTAAATTGATTCATCCGAGTCAACCCGCAACCCACCTTTGTTCCCATAAACCACTGAACAAAGGAGAGAGGAGCGGAATGAAATACAGCTTGATATCATATCTAGCTGATAAAACTTGATATTGTAAATACTTTTTCAGGATCGGTGCAGTTATTTTTTACCTTTACCATGCTGGAATCTGTGCCTGCGGGGGTTTGCGCTCGCAAGTGACATTTTACAAGGCAGTTAACTGGTTGGAAAGCTAAAATCATCAATCAAAATTGCTGCCTGACCATGTTTTACCCTCTGAAGCATGTTTTTTTTTTTTGGGAAGGTGACTCTTAACCCATCATCCTTTCTCCTTTCTCTCTTTTCATATCCTCTCCCCACTCTCCTTCCTTCTCTCAGATCCAGGTGATCAGCTTCGTCACAGAGCAGAACTGGGACTCGCTGGAGGTGTTTGACGGAGGGGACAACACTGACACCATGCTGGGCAGCTTCTCAGGTATCAGTGTGCGTGTGTGTGTGTGTGTGTACAAATGCACTTATTTGCTCGCATGTGTTTAATGAAATTGAGTGTATTTATTTGCACCTCAACCTTTGACATCACACTGCTTTTGAAACTCACTTATCTGTAGCGGAGGCAACTTAATTGCCTAATCAATCATCTGAGAGCAGGCTGTGACCGGTATAGCACATATTTGTAAAACTCCAAAAAAGTATTTGCAATTAACGAAACAGCATCTCCATTTGGCACGGGTATTTGGCTTTGCAACAATGCTAAGTGGAGCTCCCAAGTATACGCGAAGGCAGGTGGCGTAGTCATGGGGAAAATTCAATCTGTCTTAGCTCCCTGCGGGCTAAAAATCTCGGCGCATTTTTAAAAAGGTTAGCCTTTTCTGTGTGGAGACGAAGTGAAGCATTTGTTTACAGTATCTGTGTTTTTTTCCCCCCAACCCCTCACAGTGAGGACATGGCAATTGAGAATTCTCATTTTGTTTGTGCCTGGAACTGGACCAAAAGTAAATGTTAGATGTGCCCCGAAGTAAAGAGATGAGAGGGAAATGCCAGGCGCACACAAATTTAGGTTATTAACATTAAGCAGCCAATCGGAGGAGGTGTCGGGAAACCATGTGACGGTGCCGTCAGAATTCGCCTCCTTGGTTTCCTTCATATTCTTTTGGGAAGTATTTGTTTACCAGCTGGGTACGTCCTACCCACACCCTGTAGAAACAATTGCCTCTCCATCTGTTCCCCTAATATGCTGATGCACCTACATACATTCACTCGTGTGCACGCACAAACACACCTCGACACAAACACACACACTTTCTTTACACAAATTTATAAAGCTTTTTCAAGTATTTGCCAGCAGCAAATTATTTTTCTCCTACAGTTAGATAATTATGGTCTACCTATGCATGAGATAGCGTTGCTAAACTCCACTATTAATCTTTTCCCCCCCCCAAGGCACCACGGTCCCGGCTCTCCTCAACAGCACGTCCAACCAACTCTACCTCCACTTCTTCTCTGATATCAGCGTGTCTGCAGCCGGATTCAGACTGGAGTACAAAAGTGAGTGCGACAGGGTTCATGCCACGCATCTCGTTTGAGCTCGGTCAAGACCGAGCTACCGAATTGTTCCTACTGTGATGTTTTTTTCCTCTACAGAGTCAAACAATACTTTAATGAAATTTCTCATAGAAAGTGATTTCTTTCCCACAGCGGTGTCACTGACCAACTGCCCAGAGCCCACGGTGCCTATGAATGGCATCAAGGTCGGGGAGCGTCTCCAAATGAACAACGTGGTGTCTTTCCAGTGTGAACCCGGATATACTCTACAGGTGACGACCCCTTATTCTCATCCTTCCTTTGTCAGTCAGATCTCCTCCACTCTGTGTTCCTGTCAGCTTTCCATTTTCTTCACTCATCTCCTAAAACAATAACAATAACATGCCAGCCATTGTAGATTGATTTCTTTCTTCAGTGTTTCCTGAGGCACACATGATACAGAATGGCTTTTCTGTTTATATCTTGATCGTGACCTTCAAAGTTGCCGCTGACAACAAGATGGACGATTCAGTCAGTGGCTCACAGGTTTAAATGGGCTAATGAGTGAATCAGCAATGGGAATGGGAAAGTGTGTTTTGAGAAAATGGTCTATGTTTGGTAAAGTATACAGAATTTGCGGACCGAATATTTGTTCTAAGCCGCCGAGTTTTGTCTGGAGGTGAAAATTGTAACAATGTTTTCTGCTAAGGCAAAACACAAAACTACAAAACCAAAGAGGAAAACAGTAGTAGCAGTACGAGTACCAAATAAATAACAAGTAAGGAATTGGTTGCAAGCGTAGCGCTCTTCCTCAGGCAGACTTTTGCTGCCCTCCATATTCTTGTTTGCAGAATTATCTGGTTGTCCCATCCACTTACTTACTAGACAACATAATGATGATGATGATGATGACGACGATGATTATGATGCCCAAAAGTCCACCTGTTCCATTGTTTACACCTGTTGTCATTCCGTTTATGTGTCATTATATCTTTACTCTTTTCACAGCACTAAGCTTCAGAATTTTATGGGGTATTTTATTGTTTTGTTGTTTATTGTTTGTTGTTTTACTTTAATTACATAGCCATCAAGGATCATAAGTCAATTGTCGAGACACTCTTGTTTGCAATGTTACGTTGCTACGATATAAAAAAGCATGAGGGTAAATAAAATAGGAAATGAACGTATGACAATAAATAATGAGAACAATAAAAATGCATGAACATAAGCAGAAATGCTAACAGTTCCAATATATAAAGGATAATATAATATGTAATTTTGCACGTAGAGAAAACATATAGTGCACATTAGTAATGCAGTTGTAGCTTCACTATCAATACTTTCTAATCTTGCCTCTATTGTAACCTGAAAGAAACTTTGCATGCTGGTTTGGTTTAGGATTTTGAGGATTTTGAGGATGAGTCTCCTCCATTCATCATTTGATCATTTGGTGACCAAGGTGAAAATACATAAGCTAGTTAGGAAATGTTTCAAAAGGTTTCCCTTTGTGGCATTTGAAGTATCAACTATGATATATGTAATATTTACCTTCTCAAAATGGTGACACCCAAATGGTGACCTTGTGTTCTTACTTTTTTTCGTCAAACGGCAAAATTCAAAGTTGATGCCATTTATCTTTTCATCATGAGAGTGCGTTTATTCCCTCCTATAATTGAAATGCACAGAGCTCCCTGTGTGTCAGTTCCGAAAATTTCGACCCAGGTTTTAAACCGCTCCAAATGATGTTGTAAGTGCTCGGAGGAGTGGCGCTCTGCAAGTGTGATCAGGAACTCAGACAGTGCTCAGAATTTCCAAATGGTCAAGTTTTGCTGCCAGAGTACACAGAGTACCAAACACAGAGTACCAATTCGCAATTTATTGCACCTGACATTTGAATGCGTTGCACCAAAGGACGCGCGTGAAAAAAAAAAAAAAGAGGCCGCCAACCAGGAAGCTGTCACCTATATACAGGTCTATTTTGGTACTGGCAGAAAATCCAGATGGAGTACTGCTATGACGGGACACGCGAAGGAGGTGCACATTTTTGGCTATTTATGGGCGATTACGGTGGACGCCAACACAACAACATCAGAATTTTATTTTTTGTTTTTTAATCTGTGACCAGAATTAGCTCGGGGAACCCCACTGGAGGGCTCTATCAATCTGTGGTTCCCTGTAATCTCCCCTCTCTGCTTTCCTCTCAGTATCATCCTTTGATATGCTCGTGATGCCGCCGCTCTATTGTTGTCTCTCAGATGTATGTAAGTCATATGGAGATAGGTTCAAAGAGTGACAGATGAGTGACAATGAGAGAGAGCAAATGAATTGATTTCCTCTTAATTTTTTTGACACGTGTGTGTGTGTGTGTGTGTGTGCACCTTGCAGGGGAACTCGCACATCTCCTGCATGCCAGGAACCGTCAGACGATGGAACTACCCACCTCCTCTTTGCATCGGTAAAAAAGGGCTTTCTCTCCCTCCCCTTCCCTATTTCCCTTCCTCCTTCCCCTTTCTCTCTACTTCTCTGTCTCTTTTTTCTTTTCTTTGCGGATCCTTTTCTTTTGCCGCCCACGCCCCCAAGGTAACGGCCCCTTGTTTTGCGGCGACAGCTGATTATGCCACGCGTAACACAAAGCGTCTCAGGTCCAAGGTTCCCGGAGGAAAAAGGCTCACGGCGCCTGCCAACCCCGCTCGTTCTCAGCCTTTTGAATCACGGAAGCATTATGATTACCGTACAGCCACATAGGTGACGACGCTCACACAAACACAGAGACACTTACTATCCCTCGTGTCTTAACTCTCGAATCTGTCAGAGAAGGAGGGAAAACCGGAGACCTAAACGAAGCAGATGCACCTTTACGCACCTGCACTCATCTTTCAAGGCCTCAAACGGTAGAACACTGCATTAGGCACCTTCTCCACGGCGAGGCTCGAGTCTCCCTGCCTAAGAGCCTGTGAGAGCGCCTTGACAAACGGGTCCCACTTATTGGAACGACCTACTATCGCCTAATTAGTTCCATCTCAGGCCGTGATTGGTTGAAGTAGAGGGGAGATTCATGGCGTTTACAGGCATCAGCGGTTTCCTGATTACCCCGGGCTTTTTTTTTTCTGCTGGCACAGGATAACACTTAACCCTTCACTTATTCCTTATAGAAACACACACTGGTACAGCACCCTGACTTCCTCTCTGTAGATTCTCCTTTGACGTATGTAGGCTGTTTGTCCCTTTTTATTTCTTAATTTTCTTTGTTGTTTTTTTCCCCCTCTATCTCTGTCTTTATTATTTCCCCCCTTGACTCAGCATTTTTTTTTTCACTCTTAGTTTCAGCACCCTTTCATGCTTTTAATTTTGGTGTCAGGATCTCACTCTTTTCATCTTTCTCCCTCCCTCATCTCTTTTACTTAGTATTTCAATACCTTTTTTTTCATTTTCCCATCTCTTTTGAGTGTCATTCTTGGATTTCAGTCAAGGAAACATTTAAATCCATCTGTGGTTTAAGATGAAAGGAGAGGGAGAAAGAGGAGAGGGTGGCAGATGGAGATATATGCCTCACCACCTTGATATAGCAAGTGTCCCAGGCTCCTTTGATAGTTGCAAGAGGTGTATTGACCTATTTTGTCAAATGCTGGCTCCCAGTGTGTCAATTTAAACTAAGACTATATATTGATATACCGATATGGACGTTGCTTCCTGACCACAACTAGTGAATATATATTTTTAGCATTATTTCTATTGTTTTATTTCAGATTTGTGGAAAGAGAAACCATTCCAGTGTGGTCTGGGAGCATTTTACTCAAGAGCTTCAGGGGCAGCACTCCATAAAACCTACCTCTCCCTGCCTAACCCACCTAAAAGAATTTCATTAGTATGGGTTTCCAGTTTTAGTGTCCCATGATGATCTAACTGCTGTTTCAGCCAATCGGCAGCTTCAGTGGAAGAATATTGGTATTGGTATAGCGTTAAAAAAAAACATTGAGTTCCCTCTCCCGCTCCCGCTAAACAAAGAGCTGTATTTAACTGCATTTCTGACTTCATTCGGAAAAAGAAGCACCCCTCTGTTTTTGGATGCTAATGGTATGTCCTGTCTGCCCCCTCTTGCTAGCTCAATGTGGTGGAATCCGGGAGGAGATGGAAGGCATGATCCTCAGCCCCGGTTTCCCTGGCAACTACCCTAGCAACAGCGACTGCACCTGGAGAATCTACCTGCCGGTTGGTTACGGTGAGCGACACCAGAGCCTCTTGCAAAAACATGCTGCTCATTCGCAGTTTTGCATTTAAGCACATTGATTGCGCAACTTGCAGAGGTCGACGGCAGAGTGACAGAATTTGTAGTTTTTAGCTGGAAAATGATTTTTGAAAAATGAGCCGATGAAATGCTTGTTGTACAGATATCATGTGCTCAGGTAGACACCATATGTGCTGCTCATTATTTCATGATTCGTCTTTATTACCTTCATTTATCCTTGGAAGATACACAAAGCACCCATGCTTCACACTCACACAGTTACATTCATTCACACTTAGGAGCTGCCCAGTACAATCACAGTCATCTACTCATGGCTACCGAGCACATTGGTGCTTAAGTGTTTAAGGGCACCTCGGCAGTATATTTAAGGAGAGGAAAAGTGTTTCTTATTCAGTTCCCTACTGCCACTTCCCTTCAGTGTGTTTTTTTCTTCTTCAAATAATACACCTGAAGGTCACACATCTAAAAGACGTGCCTTATTATTCCTTTCTTTTCCAGGAGCCCACATTCAGTTCCTCAACTTCTCCACGGAGGCCAACCACGATTTCCTCGAAATACGCAACGGCCCCCTGGATACCAGCACTGTGATTGGCCGATTCAGCGGCCAGGATATTACCTCCTCCTTGCTCACCACCTCCCATGAGACCACGGTGTATTTCCATAGCGACCATTCGCAGAACAAACCGGGCTTCAGGTTTGAGTACCAAGGTAAGAGACTCAGCGGGGCGAAAGTGTCAGAAAGGCCTAGCTCCTAGAGAAAGATAGGGGCAGTAAATCAGAAGTTATGGGAGCATGGGAACAACCTTGACCCCATAAACTGTATTTTTTTTCTGAATAAAGAAATTTCTGTATGATTGAATTGTGCTAACTGCAGAACTGGGACAGTATCAGGCATGTGAGTTGTTGTTCTTCTTGCAAAGCTTGATCCAACCTTCTGGTACTCAGGTGAGTGTGACTGGTGCTTTTTTTGGCCACATCAAGCCATATTCTGTCGCTGAAATGTGGCTTTTGATTCATCAAAGTGATTCCACTTGGTTCAGCAGAGGGGCACTGAATGCAATCACAGTGGACAGAGATATTTGCCTGAATCAGTGCAATCAAAGAATGACTGCAAGAACGAAGGTTATTGGGATGAATTATGACCGAACGTGTCTTTTTATCGCCTGGACTATTAGTGTCACGTCACTGCAGATGCATGTAAACCAATACCAATCACTGAATTGACCCATAGCCCTTGTATCAAAGTAATCAACCTGCAGACCCAGTAAATTCCCAAGATCTATAAATCTCTATACATAACAAGAGCTGATCACTTAAAAGATTGTCGCCCCGTGTTGCCACGAAAAGGCTCCACTGCATATCGAATAAACCCCCGCTTGTCTACAAACGCAACAAGCGCGGAAAGTCTTTTTTTGCGATTCAACAAACGAGCCAGCGAATGGAAAGGTGGCGCCGTGCATTTCCATCAGTATGTGTACATTAGCATATAAATCAAGCATTATATTTGGAAATGCCCCCTCGCTTTTTTGCAGTGTTTGCATGAGTTATCTCCCACAAAAGGAAGCTATGATCCATAGAAATCAATTTATTTAGTCATATGTACATCCCAGTTCTTCAAGGCTCACTTGCCTGCTCAGCTTGTGTATCGAGCAGGGGAAAAAAAAAAGAAAAAAGCAGGACAATAATTTACCCACACTACTTCTGATGACTGCATCAAACCTCTCCATCTCCAGTCGAACCCACCCCTGGCAATGCGCTTTTTCTTTTTTTTTCTCTGAGAACATCTCAGCAACTGAAAGGGAAAGAGAAGGAGGGAGGAGAGAGTAGGATGTTGAGTAGGGGAAGAGTCAGAGAAAGACAGAAAAAAAGAAGGATGAAATATTTGAGATGAAAATGGAGAGGGAAGGAATCTCCAGGATCACGCTGTCGTCGTCTGGTAGTGGAGTACTCTCACATATCCGGATAAATTAGCTGTAGCCTCTCAGTGGGGTTGTGCGTGGAATGCGCCGTGATTGCCGGGCTCCAGCAGCGACAAGGAAACCGAAACCCGGCAGGTGGCCGAAACCGGCAGGTGGCCAATCTGTACCTACCGCAGCGTTCACCAAATCACAACGCATTTAGAAACAATCGCTTCTCTGATCCACGTTATTGTCATCGAACAAATCCAACGTCTTGGTGGTACGTCCGAGTGATACATCCATAATGGACGAAAATGCCAGCCCTGTTTTAAGACTAAAGAATACAGTAACTGTTAAAGATGCTGTCACTCATTTCAATTGGTTGATGTGTTTGTTTTTCCTCCCTCAGCGTACGAGCTTCAGGAATGCCCCGATCCGGAGCCTTTCCGCTACGGGGTGGTGGTGGGGGCGGGGTACAACGTGGGCCAGTCCATTTCCTTCGAGTGTCTCCCGGGGTATCAGCTCATGGGACATTCCATCCTCACCTGTGAGCACGGCACTACCCGCACCTGGGACCACGCGTTCCCTCACTGCGAAGGTACGAGTGACTTCCTCTCTGTCTAATCTCCATCCGAAAACGATTTTCACTGAGCATTCACAACATCGTGTCCCCGAAAGATTGACATTAGTATTTAAGCTTTGAACCCAGAGACAAAAGAAAGAACATACAATAATTTCCTGTGTAGAATTCATTGAGCTGTTACATCTTTGCCGCGAAAGCAGTGATTAACCATTAGGAATCATGCGGATGAAAAACTGAATTATCATTCTCCCCATTAATGAAGCAAAGTGCTCTTCAATGAAAATCAATACTGCGCCAGAAAAGAAATGGAGAAAAAGAAAAGAGAAAAAAAAAAGAGGGGCTAAACTGAATAGAAAAGTAATGGGTCTTCTTGTCCCGTGCCTCGTCCTTGACCCAGATTCTCACGCTCCAGCTGTCGATTATTCAATAAAGGCAGGCAAAATTACAGCGGGAGGTGACGGCCGTGACACTGGACTTTGAATGAATGAGCGGGGAGATGAATGGGGGAAAGAGAAGCAAGAGGAGAGAGGGAGGGAGAGAGAGAGAGAGAGAGAGAGAGAGCAGGAGATGGAGGGGATTACTGTCTCTCACAGCTATTTAACTTTGTTAAAGCCGAGCCTTTTCAATGTGCGTGTGAAGGATTCTGTTGAAAGATAACCGGAGAATAGATGTCAGGAGTGAGTCAAATGTGCCTGTGTGCATATGTGCATGTGCCGATGTGTGTGTGTGTGTGCATGCATCCAGTTCTATGTCCAGTTCCATGTTGCAGGTGATGTGCCACACTTCCTCCACCTTCCTCTCTCTGTCAGCCAGCAGAAGCAGCATCCTTCCAGCCACCCTATTCCCCTTTTTCCCCTTTCTAATCTTAGTTAATGAATTAAACATACAGTATTGTGTCCCTGTGTGTGTGTGTGTGTGTGTGTGTGTGTGTGTGTGTGTGTCATCCAAACCGAGCAGGAGAAGGCAGCCCTGATGGTTCTGACTGTGAGTGTAATTGAATTGGCTTTAATGCAGTGGCCTGGTGTGAGGAAATGATACAGCAGGAGATGAAGAGAGGGGGAGATAGCTCAGTCTAAATGGGATAAACACACCTGAAGCCACACCAGCGCCTGACTGACTGACTGACTGACTGACTGACTGACTAACAGACTGACTTACTGACATATTCGATTTTAAGAGAGCCTGCAAATAATCAATTTTCTCTTTCTTGTTTTCCTCGTTTTTAGATTACTTCTCTGTCAGTCAGAAGCCAATTTCTCGTGCATACGCGCTCACAAACACAAAAACATGCACAGTTGCCGTCGTGTAGCGAAGTGTAGCCATCGCTCCGTCGTATTTTACTGATATAGTCTCACCTACAACCCACTCGATATGACATGGCAGCAAACCATGTCGTAACACCTTTACTTGCCCCCAGTGCAGAACGGTATACCCTGCCCTCCAGCTCTCTCTCTCTCTCTCTCTCTCTCTCTCTTTCTCACTCTCTCTCTTCATTTGCACATTTCCTCTCAGGGGGGGTGCGAGAGACTTGTAGATCGATTCCCGTTCCCTCGCCTCCACTCGGCTCCCCGTCTCCACATTATCTACGCGTCACCCCACTCTTTCACCTCTGTCGTGTCGTTCCTGTCCTCCGCACTGTATTCGCTCTCCCATTCTCGGCACTCCCGAACTTTGTTTCCACCGCCCTCCCCCCGCTTTACCCTCGACCCCGTCTCACCTCCTCCCCCCGACTCCTTCCCTTTCTCGCCCTCTCCCACCTTCCCCTATACTGCACCGCTAACTCAATTATACACTCGCGCGCGCACTCATAGAGCGCGCACACACTCGCTTTCATACACACTCGGCGTCAGCAAGAGTCGCACCTCCACAGAGTGTCTAGGGTTTAATCAATGGGTCTGATCGATAGCTCATTTAACAGGTGAGTCAACAGCAGAGGGACCGTGCACCGTACCACAGGGCTAATGCAGGCAGACGTGTGTATAATACGCGTGCACACACACCCACACACACAAAGAGAGAGAAAGAAACATGCAATTTCATGCCCGTGGGAATGATCTTACACCCATAGGCATCCCAAGGTGTGTTGTTAAGCTGAATGCCCCATCTGGGTTTCTTGAGAAGTCTGCACTGCAGCGATTACCACCCCCCCCCTCCCTGGCTCCCTCCGCCCCACCGCAGTGAATAGGGGGGTTTCTCCTAAGGGCACCGGCGAGGATGTTAGGAGAAGCTTCATAATCATCAAGCTGGTCTGAACCTCCTGGGTTCCTGAGGAATATTTGAAATATATGTATTTGCAATTTCTGTGCACGCAGATTTGGGGTGGGATGCAGGGATGGAGCTGCACCAGTGTGTTCTCATGTTTTTTGCACATCAGGGCACCGTGTATGTACAGGGGGAGAGTTTTGAGGTTGTAGCATGGTCAGATCTGAACATAGACATGCTGTTCAAACACTCAAACACGTACACACACATGCAGTTCAGGGAAAGATTATCAGGACCGTTGCATTCTATGCAGATGATGTACAATATCTTCTGAAATAATGGCAACTTCTGGTCGTCACAAGTCCATCGGTTTTATTTAACAGCACATGATCAAACAAAAAAAAATCTTTAATGTGACTAAAAGTGCTTATGACCATGATTATTGGCACCCTTTTCTAATACTTAGTTGCACAGCGTTTGGCAATGATGAACGTTTCTTGTAACCATCACTAAGCTTCCTGCACCTTTCTGCTGGCAGTTTCTTCCACTCTTCAATTACAACCCACTCCAGTTCTTCAGGATTCCTTTGACCAACTGCACATTTCAGGTCTCACCATTCTGGTTCTCAATGGGATTGAGATCAGGACTCATCGCAGTCCAAGGTTTTCTCTTTCTTGAGCTTTTGATTGTGTGTTTTGAGCCATTGTCCTGCTGGAGCACCCATGATCTTTGATTGACAGCCCGTTTTATGACACTGGGTAACACGTCCTTGCATCCCCGATTAGACAGCTAGAATTATAATCTACCCAGAGGTCCAGATTTGAGGACCACTGATTTATACCATCGGGAACCTGCAACCTGTTGAATTACACTTCCAAAAAAAAGGATTTGAATTCTACTAAAGGGTGCCAATAATCACGGTCATAGATAGATAGATAGATAGATAGATAGATGTACTTTATTAATCCCAAGCTGGGAAATTGCAGTGCAGCAGCAGCATTACACACAGAGACAATAACAACAACACAATGAATAAAAAATTTAAAAAAAGAGAACAACCTAGACATATCAAAATGGCAATATAGAATGCAATATAAAAATGTATAAATAAGCATTATTATTGTAGTGCAAAATAAAATATAAGGTGCAGTGAACAGAGTTGTGTAAAAACATATAAAGTGCATAGTGACTGTATGTTATGACCAGAGTTTTAGCTGTTATTGTACAGTGTGATGGCGTGTGGCAGGAAAGATTTCCTGTATCTGTCCCTTCGACAGCGGAGCTGGAGCAGCCTGTGAGAGAAGGTACTCCGCTGTCTGTCTACTGTGTGATGGAGAGGGTCATTGCCACTTTTCAATTTTGAAACCATAAAATATACTTATTGTGAGTCGCTTTGGACAAAAGCGTCTGCTAAATAATGTAAAATAGATTTTTTTATTCTTACTGTTGGATCATGTGCTGTTAAATGAATGGCTGCCAATAATCTTGGCCAGAACTGTATACACACACCTCAAGCTCAGTGCTCACTAACTCTTCGCCTCCTCAGCCCTTGTCTCCGCACTCCTTCTCTTCACCCCCAATGGGATAGCGTTGAGGCCTTATCTTAGCAAAACACTCCATCCAAGTCCCCGCTTGCTAACAGGCTTTATTGGCTAATCTTTAGCTCAGACAAGTGCCTGGGCACTAGAGGAAGAGACGAGAGGGAGCGAGAGATCGAGAAGGGAGGCAGAAAAAGAGGGGGATGAAAAAATCCCCTTTTTCTACCGATTCCAGTGGAATTATGCATCGGTCCTGTTATATTTCTGGCCCACAGATATGCATACTCTCTCTCTCTCGCCTTCCCTCCCTCAGTGCCTTGCGGTGGGAACATCACGTCAGACAATGGGACCATCTTCTCCCCGGGGTATCCAGAGGAGTACCCCAGCTCGGCCGACTGCTCCTGGCTGATCACCGTGGCTCCTGGCCTGGGCATCAAACTCAACTTCACCCTGCTTCAAGTCCACGGACCCCACGACTTCATCACCGTCTGGTAAGAGCCGGTTCGTTTCCATGGGCCTCAGATATATGGATATGCCGTTTTATAACATGTTGCTTTCTGCTGTGGACATTACGTTCATGTTCCTTTTCAATTATGGGCAAGGTGAAATAGTTTTTTCAATATGTTTACCAGCAATAGCCAAGGCAAAATGTCAAGGCCATCTCAGGAAGGTGCTCAACCCACTCCTTTCAATCACATTCATCCGTGCCATAGAAATGTTCTCATATTTTCCACCGCTTTGTGCAATTACATTTTTCATCATCGCCTCCATATTTTGGCCTTTACCCAGTTGTCTTTGTCCCAGCTCGTCCAATCCCTTCAAATGTGTTGTCACCCACTCCTACCCTTGAACATTTTGTGCCACCATCTTTCTTTTTGTTCCCTTTCCCTCCCTGTTCTCTTATCACTTGACAAATGAGAGAGTCAATGTCCAGCTAGCTAATCCGGTCTGTACCTCTCATCGCAGCCCCCCCCCCCCCCCCGCCCCTTCTCGTTTCCAGGCTCTGCATGTTCTTTTCAATTGATGCTGTAAGTATGGGTACACACCGCTTTTGTCCCTCATCTTCGTCATTCATCACAGAGTACAGCCGCAGATTACAAGCGTCTCCTCTGTCTCGCTCGCTCTCTTTCTCTTATCATCTCCACCATTCCCTCTTTCCTCCAATTTCTGCCTCTCGCTTTCTTTTTTGCTCCTCACATCCACTTTCCATCTATCCATCTCTCCACATATTGTCCAATTTCTGACCGGGTGATCTAATTTGGTTGCTTGATGATCAGACATTTTCAAGCATGTACACACATGTGTGAGTTAAACAACGTTGCCTTCAGTTAGCATGTGAATTGGCAACCGCGGCAGTGCGGGTATCGTTAAAATGTAATGACATTGCGTTCATAAAACTAACAGATAATGAAGAAATGCTATGGGTCATAATTGGCAGCAGAATTAACCATCTGCAGTTTGTTATAAAATTGCCCATTCGTCATGGTCTAAGGACCAATGGGCGCTTAGGAGTAGAGCGTGTGAGAAAGAGGCAATCTGTTTGCCAGTGGACATGTGTGTGTGTGTGTGTGTGCTCTGCGTTTCTGTGTCAGGAGGTTTGCTTGGTAGGTGTATGTCTTTTTGCCTGACTGACTGTCAAGGGGCAATGCTTCCTTTCATCACCTCCGCAATGCCCTGCTGGGCCTGCCATATGCATGACCAGAGACAGGATTTTGCATGCATAATGGTTGCCAGTCCCAGTTGATCCCCTCTCCCTGAGACAGCCTCTAAAGGTCCCATCTCTCAGCAAGACCCGGGGACCTGACTGTCAGCCAACCTGGCAACTCGATGCAGGAGCGACATCTATGTTTTACAGATGGTATAATATAATCTCGTGCTGATCGAGCTGCTTGTCCATACTCATTTTTCTACGCTTCTTAGTCCAGCCTGACATCCCAGAGTTCGTGTCACCCAGTTACCGAGGCTAAAGGGAGCCAAAATGTCCACTTTCTGTCCTATTGTTGCTGTCCTTTGTAAATGTTTGCCTCTTTTTCCCTCCAAACAAACCCCCGCTGTGTTGATTCTTCCCAACAAGCTCTTCCAGAGCCAAGATGGAGGGTATCGTGTTCCCCAGTTTCCAGTTACCACCGCTGTGTGTCTATCCACTGAACTACTGAGCCAAGGAAATGGGCCCCATAATGGCGGCTTGGCCAGAGTGCTGTGAGGCGGCAGTCCCTAGCCAGCCGTTTCCAGAGCTGCTTGTAATCTCCCATGCCCAGTCTGACAGCCAAAGACAGATGGTTTTTAAGCCGAATGGCTGTGGCAGGAATCTGGGAGCTGGCTTAATCGGCCATGCCCACGCCGGGGGACTGCCAAGGCTGGGCCACAGCTTCCAGAGACACTCCCTGTTGGATGGCACTTAGCAAGAAGAGCACAATCCAGACCTGTCGTTCCACATTTATCTGTAATTTTTACCTTATTTCGACATAATCACCCAGAGCAGCCTGGGGTAATTGCCGTAGATTTGATGAAGTGAGAGCAGCTTGGTTTCGATTCTGCTTTTGGAAGCTGCTTGAAAATAATCTGGCGCGTGGCTTCGGTTGGTCTTCTGACAGATGCGTGTCGCAGAGCGCCTAGGTACTTCCCAGTTGGATTCAGAGTGAGCACGGCAAGGGCAGAGGCTGCAGACGGAAAATCCTCAGGGTTAATTATCATCGCTCGATCTCCAGTGTTTCGCTTCAGTCAAGTTGTATCTACTTGACCTGTGACTCCCCTCCCCCCCCACCCACACACTTAGGGATGGCCCGCAGGAGACGGTCAGGAAACTGGGCGTGTTCACTGACGGAGAGCCCAATGATCCGCCCAGCAGCACGTCCAATCAGGTGCTGATACGTTTCCGTAGCAACACCGAGAAGGGTGGACTGTTCCATATCAATTACCAAGGTACAGAAAGTAGATCACTTCATCATATATTTCTAAATCAGACACTTATCAACTCTGTTTGCTCACGTTTTTGATTTCTTTGAACGTAGCCTACAGACTGCAGTTTTGCCTGCCTCCCCCCATCATTCCCAATGCAGAGATCCTGATGGCAAGCAAGGAATTTAAAATCGGTAAGTGGGAATGCACTCACACACACACACACACACACACACACACACACTAGCACTCGCATGTAGCAACTGGTGAAAATGTTGTGTTTTTTCCAAGTCTGACTTTGCGAAGGCGTAAAGATTTTTTTTTTTTTGAGCGGTTCATTTTCAGGCTTTGGCAGCTCTCGTTAATAACATTCCCAGAATAGAACGAGGAAGCTTTACACATAATACTCACTCTCACACACACACACACACACACACACACACACACACACATACATTTCGTCTCCAGAGACACATTGCCCCCCCCCCCCCCCCCCCCTCCACTACACTGACTACACATCCCATAAGGCAACGGTAGAGCACTGACTCGCAGCCAAACTACATTACCCGCCGAGCTTCGGGGCGACAATATAAATGAATGATGATGACATGAGTTATCAGAGAGCCAGAGGGATTCTGGGCAGGTGCTTTCATTCTCCCTGCAGAAAACAGTGGAGATTAATTCTCTCTATCTGTTTATTTGCATACCTCCTTGGCTTGTGATTATTCAGCGACACAAAGGCAGTGACACTGACATAGTGTTTCATCTATAGGGCCCCCCAGTGGGGATTCATTATGGGGCTTTTTTTTCTCCCCCCCCCCCCCCCCCCCCACTGTTAACTCTAACTTTCACCGAGACACACGATGGATCATCATTTCTCCCGCGTTGTGTCAGCGAACAGGCCGAGGACTGCTGATCCGTGCGTATTGCCCGTAATCATCCAGATTGGCACAATTTGTGACTCCGCCTCTGTCTCTCTCCCCTCTCCTCCATCGCTCTCTCTCTCCCTCTCTCTTCAGGCGACATCGTGCGCTACCGATGTCTCCCGGGCTATCAGCTAAGTGGGAACAACATCCTGACGTGCCGCCTGGGGACCCACCTGGAGTTCGAGGGGCCGCCGCCCTCATGCGACGGTGAGTGGACTCCAGTCCAGTACACCGCACACCGATGATATAAGTATCCGACAATCAGGGCTGCGCTGCCTCAGTCTGGCCCCCGAGATCACGTCTTGATCACGTCTTGTTTTGGTCTCAACTCTGTCTCGATTCAGACTCAGGTCTCGGACACGATTGGATGTTTTTTCCTGCCTATCTAAAGATTTTAAAAGATACATTTCCTGGTCCAGCTTTGTTTATTCCCCCCCCCCCCCCCCCCCAGCACATTGTTTTCTGTAAAAATCCTGTGCATTCATTTGTTGGATGTTGAAGGATATAGTACAGAACTCCTGCAGACGGATCTACATCTCTGTTGATACCTTTTGGAAGGTTTATTGCCGACAGCCCTGCCAGCGTTTCTTTCCATCTGTATCTTTTCTCTGTGGCTGTCCGTTTTCCCTTTGAAATAATATGTTGCTTATTCTACTGTAGCCAGTGAGAGGTGAAGCAAAACTAATTATGTCCCCAAGGAGTGAACTTCAACCGATGAAACGGTTGCAAACAAAGTTGACGTTGACATACAAGCGAGGGGGTTTTAACCATTAAATCATAGCTGGTTACAGGTAAGTTACAGCTTTTTCATCATGTCTCAATACAGTTGGAGCACTGCCTCCTCTTCCAAGGGGCTATTTTTAGCTAGGTTATAGGTAGTTGGTATCATTTTGCTCTAATCATAGACTCATACGGTAGTTCCAGTCTTTGCCTTATTACCGGCTCCCGTGGGTGCGCTGTCTGCCTGTAGTCATGGAGCGGCAGCCGCATCTCAGTTCGGTAGCACTTTCCATCTCTGCAGATGATACTCGGCTCCCGTGAGGCTGAGGGAGGCTGAGGGAGGCTGAGGGAGGCTGCCGAGGCGCTTCCCTACGTGCTGGAAAATTTGGCCTCCCAGAGGACTCAATGAGCGCTGTGTCCCCCAGCACACTGCACCGTCATAATGTGTCGCGCGCACTGCATTTCCTCGGGGCGAGAGACATGGGTGCATATCAGGGTCCCTCTGTCTCTCTCTCTCTCTTCCTCGAAATATCACAGCAGCGTCTATCTCTCATTCTGTCCTTTGCACTTTTGCTTTCTTTCATACCCTCCCCGCTTTCTCTTCTCTCCATCGTACTTTGTTGTCATTCCGTGCACGCCGTTTGGCGGGATTTTGCGCGGCAGATGACGGGAGAGTCGGCAAAAAAATGTGATGAATGAAACTAATTTGGGCTCGCTAAATAGGAGAAACATGCAAATGCTCTCAGCATGGGGAGACAAAACGAGGGAGATAGAGAAGAGTTGGGGGGGGGGAGAAAAGAGAGAACGCAATTAGAGGGCGTGAGGAATTGTATAGGCCGATAATGAAGAAACGGAACAAAGTGCGAGACACCCGGCCCGAGGCAGCGGAGATGAGACAGGAAGTGTCAGAAGCTCAACTTTTGGTGGATCTGTTTCCCCCCCCTGTGTGCGAGCCCTGGCCCTCGCCTCCTCAACCCTTCATGGTGCAAAGCGAGCGGCGTTGCCCTGCCGTAATTCATCCCCGGCTCTAATTGCGTGCGCCCCGCTAATCGTTCCCCTCGCGCTCAAAGAACCTTTATACCCGGGGCCAACGGTTTCCAGCTGAGTCCCTCCCCTCTGCCCGCAAACACGTCACTCACTCACTGGATGGAGATGCATGCGAGGTGACGGAGAAGAGAGCCACAGATAAAGGAAGCTGGGAGAGAGGGAGGGAGAGAGGGGGTGGGATGGGTGGGAAGGGATGGAGTGTAAAGTGAGCATCGCATTGAAAAGTGAGGGAACAAAATGATGCCGGCGTTGGAGGGAGAGTGGGAAGAGATGGGATGGGGGGGGGGGAGGGAGCGGGGTCGATAGATAAACAGAAGGGAGCAGTTTTAGATTAATCCGAAATAAGCTGGGGCTGAGCATGATGCTCAAGAAAAAGAGAGGATTGGACCAGAGACAGACAGGGCAGAGATTGCCAAATGAGCAGAAGGATGAGGATGTGGGTGAGTTTGGGACAGGAGTAGAGAGAGAGAGAGAGAGAGAGAGAGAGAAAGAGAGAGAGAAAGAGAAAGAGGGAGCGACTTAGTTGGAGGGCAGTGAAGAGACGAAAGTGCACAGCTCATTGAAATGCAGGGGACATGCCGGCTGCAGCTGCACCTATCAAATCACCGCTTCTGGCTCTGACAAGTACAACCCCCCCTTGCGTGTCTAGCTGCCACACACACACACACACACAGACACACACACACACACACACAGACACACAGACACACACACTGCCTTGCATGTGTCTGGGTTACACAGGAGTGGATGTTGTCATTGCGATAGTCTTCTACTGAGCAGTACAGTGAGCCTATAGCTAGTTCTGCAGTGTTACTCACCCCCCCCCCCCCCCCCCCCCCCCTTGCCGCCAGCTAGCCTCTCTCATCCTCTGCATTCTCTCGCTCTGTGCTCCCTCCTCCCTCACCCCCGCCGCTTTCCTCCCCTCTCACTAGCGTCAGATTTCTGTTCTTACATAACACATGTACCCTTTTTTCCCCCCCATTCTCTCTTTTTTTTTTATTGCCTTTCTTTGAAGCCGGCTCAAAACACGACACACACACACACACACACACACACACACACACACACTCTCTGACTCTCTCTCTCTCTCTCTCTGTCTATCATGTCCCCACAAAACCTCCCGACACACACATATATACATGCAAGCAGTCAAAACTTGCACACACGCACACCAACTCTTCCTATAACCACACACACACACACACACACACACACACACACACACACACACACTTTATGATTCCACTTGTATTTGATTCCATTGATTTGCATTGGAGTCGCGTGGCCCTTTTACCACTTCTGCTTGACATGGAGCCGCTGTTGCGAGACCACCGGGAGCAGCGACACAACACAAACACACACACACAAAGCGCATAAAGTTGCTGGGATTCATTAATGAAAACACAACAGGCTCGATGATCCAAAATCCCTGTGTTTATCCCCCAGACGGATTTCTGGTTAAACCGGCATAATCGCCCATCACATTATCTAGCTACCTTTCTTCTACCCACTCTCTCTCTCTTCGCCTCCCTCCTGTTTGTTGTTTTTTCTTTTTTTTGCCCCTTCGCCCTCCTTCTAGTCTTCACACCGTAATAACAGACACGTGGGACGCATTACAGCGCCCTTCTTCTTCACACCTCCATTGTCATCTCTTGACTTCTCAGACAGTATTAGGTCCTGATCCGCACTAATGCTGATGCGGCGGCCCCGTCCCCTCCAATCAGCTTGTTATCACCCTTCAGCTTATGGTAATTAAATACCAACATGTGTGAAGGCAACACTGTGAGCTTGCTATAGTGTGGATTTAATGTGTGTGTGTGTGTGTGTGTGTGTGTGTGTGTGTGTGTGTGTGTGTGTGTGTGTGTGTGTGTGTGTGTGTGTGTGTGTGTGTGTGTGTGTGTGTGTGTGTGTGTGTGTGTGTGTGTGTGTGTGTGTAAGTCTGCCACTGAACTTTTAATGACGATGACGGCTGTTGCACACCATGAAAACAGATTACAGGAAAAGTAGGAATGGCTCACGGTTCCTGCTACCCGTTACCGCTCCATTCCTCGTTTCATCAAGCTGGAAAGTTTGAGTTTGAGACTCGGGATGATCTCAGCCTTGTGTTGAAGTGCCTCCCCCCCCCACCCCCACCCCCACCCCCCGGCTGTCAGACATGTCTCTTAATAGCCTTTTGTTTACAGCCCCTACGTCGCGGCGTCTCCTCTCTCAAAAGTGAATTAGTGTAATAAGTGGCAGGCAATAGGCGAAAGCTGCGATTTGTCTCATACCGCCGAGGACGGCTGAAGATAAGTTGAGGCTTTTCCGACGAAAGGTCACCGACAACACACACTTTATCCTCGGAGAATTGATCACCGGGTGAACTTCACTCCCAGATTTGATACACTACTCCCAGGCACAATCACCTCAGCGATCAGTGAAGTCGAACCGCTGAGGGTGAATGGTATTGTAAATTATTTCACAGACTTGGTGAATGTCATCTCAGAATTGGGGACTTTTTTTTTTTTAACTTCAAAAGTTACATGTTAAAGTACTTATATATATTATATTAGAGATATATTACATTAGCCATCTTGTTCATCTCCTTTCACTGACACAACATGTTGAGATCCGACTACTGTCTAAACCTCCAGACCTGTGTTAAATGAGTATTTGATTTTGATTGAGGTTTGCCACGTGCCAATACAACGCATACCACAAAGTTTAGACCAAAAAGTATTGTGAAAGTCGATATTAATATGACTGACATCTTACCTGAATTGTCCTCAGACAGTAAACACGACTCCGCTGGTACTCCAAGCCAGGTCAATAAAATAAATGCTAGGAATTATTAGCAAATACTGTTTGACCCAGGTCGTCTGCCGTCGTTTCTCTGCAGATTTAATCGTCTCTTCTCTGTAAGGATGCAAACAGACATTCACTCATCCACACGAGCGCATGGGCTCATCCATGCAGAAAAAAAGGAAGCTTACACACACACACACACACACACACACACACACAGACAGACGGAGCGGTGCTTGAGTGTGATTCAAAGTGCTCAATATTTCACCACTGTAATGAAGGACCTGCCAGTGCCAAGCGCTGCCATGCCCTAAGGCAAGACTCGCAGAACACAACAGGGGCATTTACACTGCCGTTGGAGGTGCTGTCACACTTGTTGCAACACACACACACACACACAGCACATAGACTAACAACATTCAGCCATGTGCTTTCCGGAGTGTTTTTTCAATCAAGTTTACAGCATCGTACTGTGTTTCCTTGATTTCTGCGATGATTCCGAGTGTAGGCCCTGGCAGGTGTTTAACAAGGTAAAATCTATGGCGGTGATGGAGTTTGAAACGGTCTATTGTTAATTGGAAAGCTCTTAACAAGCTGTCGAGTTGAGCTCCAGCGGAGACAGCTTCAGTGATCAAACTGTTAAGTACTTTTGTGTATGCCAAAGTAGGCCCTTAGGATTCTCTTGCACTTGGTGATATAGGAAGCAGGGAATTTTATTTGAGACTAAATCTGAGTTATGGAGGTTTATTGTATTGTAAATTCTCGTAGAAAGCCCGCGGGTTATCGCAAAAGCAATTTAATTTGGGGAAAATCCCATTTTAAGGCAAGGAAAAAAGGACAACAAAGAATTATATTTATCTCTGTTGTGGAAACTTGCACATCTCTTTGAGTTTCTGCTTTCATGCCAGTTATTTCAGTCTTCCTCTTCAGCACACTCAGCCCCGTTAGATCATAGAGTATGAAGGAAAGAGGGGATGTACCAGTAGCATCGTGTCATCGCCGCGGTGTCTGTGTCCTTTCATGTTGCAGCTGTTTTTTTAGGGGTGTTCCATTCTGCAATGCAGACAGCTCCAGCGGATTAAGAGGCAGGCTTCACAGCATCCCCGGCAAAACGCAACAGACGGGAGCGCCGTGCAACATCTGATAATACAGACTAAAAAAAACAAAAAAAAAAACACTGGGAAATGTCACAGCGTGTCACAGGAAAAATGTCCCGCAAGAATACCAATGGCGGTGGAGAATGAGTGGAGCGGATGGAAGCGATACGGCTCCCAGGCAGATTTGAGTGTTAGCCGCCAAGTTAGCATCGCCATGTCCTATCGGTCACACATTGACAACAGGGGGGGAAAAAGGAGAGAATATATGCTCATGGCAAGTCAGTGATATTATCAAGCCATTTCTAGGACTGGCTTAGCATGGGCAGCTTTGTTTCCCCCGCGACAGCACCAAGACCAGAATGCCAATTACCTTAAGTATGCTTTTTACTCACATTGAGTTGCCCTCCAACAACAATTGAGCTCTATCTAATCCAATTTTAGTCACAGGGCAAATTATGTCCTCTGAAAAGACAGAACATCCATCACAAGTTATCTGCAATTATAAAACGACAGAGAAATGCACTACATAAACAAAACATCATCCTTTTTTTCCCCCCAGTTTATAATTCAAAATTGATTTAACTCAATTTTTTATTTTATCTCTCCCCGTAGTGACGTGTCCCATGAATGAGGTGCTGACGGCTTCCACGGGTGTCATCATGAGTCAGTCACCAGGCAGCGGTTTCCCCCATTTTGAATCCTGTTCCTGGGTGGTCAAAGTAGAGCCCGGCTACAACATCACCTTCACCATAGAGCACTTCCAGACCAGCCGGCAGTTCGATGAGCTTGAGATCTTTGACGGTGAGTCTGTTATGAAAGGTGACTGGTAACATATTATACCATCAGCTGAACATGCATGCCCTGTTTCACACTCACACAGCTGGGTGCCGCCCAGTACAACCACAGTCTTCTACTGGCCACTGAGCAGTTTGAGATGTGCCTTGCTCAAGGGTTACAAGTGAGGAGAGAGTGATTCTCATTAGTGATGGGAATTCCGTCTCTTTTCAGTGAGTCAGATCATTTGGCTCAGCTCAGCAAAAAGAGCCGGCTCTTTCGGCTCCCAAACGGCTCTTCATTCAGTAGCACTTCTAGTGTTTTAAAGTTAGACAAGTTAAGCAATATTTGACCATTGATTGTTATATGCAAATGTGCAATTGTGCCCGCCGCCCAATAGTAACAAGTTACATCCTTGTAGTCACACAGTAATACCATAGTTACTTTCCCATTTGGTGCAAGAAATAAATAAGCAAGATTCTTCATCTGCCATACATCAAACTGTGTTTGAGGTCATATTGCTGGTTAAAAAGCGGGATATGGCAAAAACAAATATCCTAGTTGTAGAACAATAATAACACTATTAATGAAATGGATAATAAATAATTCCACAACACTATACAGAAATATATTTCAATTTATTTTGTATGACATAATATAAAACTAACATTGTTGCTGCTACTGCTGCTGCTGACTAGTCATGAATTTCTTTTTTCAGGATTTAAATGTGCCCACTGGTTGATTCACTGCAATTTATTCAGTCTATTCGAAATCGCGTACATTACAAGCGGCGATGTGTTGGGTATTTGTAATGTAAGACTCTTATTTTGTATGAAGTATGTTTGGTTATTTGTGGGCTTTTATTTTGAAGTTCCCCGGGGAAAAGCGCTCGCTCCTAAATTCCAGTGAAAAAATCTCACTATTCTTGTAAAGTAAAGTACTATTACCAAACAAGTAAGAAGTTTTTATATTATATTTTTTTATATTCAAGTCATAAATTCTAGGATTATTCTATCATTCTGTTTTGATTTCATTTTCAAGAGAAAAAAAAAGACGTCTCTCAGACATGTGTCGGCTCCCATCGTTCACTTAAAAGAGCCAGCTCTAAGAGCTAACTCATTTGCGTACGACACATCACTAATTCCCATGTTTCCCAGCCAGTAAGGGGATTCAGATCACTTCTCCAACCTCTACACTACCACCGCCTGAGGTTATAATGATGTAGGAGACATTTGATATCAAATGCCAATTGAAGAAGCAGGTGCGTGATCTGGGGAAGACATTTAACACTCTGATTCACTGCATATTCCTTTTTATGAAGGCAGTAGAATGTTTAAAATGGCCACATTAGATGTTATTACATGTTCATTATGGGAATAAGATATATTTAATTGGGCTAGCATCACAAATTTGAATGATTTCTATGGAGAATCAATATAAGGATGGCTAGATGTCACAGTTTATCCGATTTTACAGCGTGACATTGCAGCATCGATGGCAGGACATGTTTGGGGACATTATAAAAATCACTTCATGCATGGATGGATTATTGTAATAGGTTGGTAATTGGTAGGTAGGGGACCATCACCATCACTTCAGCATGGGGCCAGGAATTGAGTGACCTCAAATGTGATATCAATCCAACCTAAGGTCGGTACAAAAGATCAGCACCCCTTCCAGCGGTCTGAATTCTTGAAAATACAGAGACACAGTAGCTATCCTCCCAGTGGTAAATGAACTAGAGCAAAGATTGAGGATGAAGGATGGAGAGCCTTATCCAAACGGAAAAAGAAAATCACAGAAGCATCCAGGACCAATGTTCCCTCTCAGCTAGTGAATTGACTCCCGCGGTCCGCTATCCTCCCTACAACATACAAGATAGCCACGATCAAGATCTAACATAAAATTGACAGTGAGATGCTTTCCGTTGTCCCCAACCACAGCTCTCTCCTGCTCTACAGTTTGGAGAAAAAAATGGCGGTCATATGCACAGGTGTTACTGATGACTGCTTTTTATCTTCAGCTGAGCAAACGTGCTGCACAGACTCAGGAGACTTTCAAAGGTGGGTTCTTCACAGACTTCATTGTCTTTACTCTCTCCCTCTCTCCATCCAGGCCCATCCAGACAGAGCCCTCTCCTAATCACCCTCAGCGGTAACTACTCCAACCCACTGAGCATCACCAGCTCCAACAACAAGGTCTACCTGCACTGGTCCTTCGACCACACCACCAGCCACAAAGGCTTCCGCATCCGCTACTCAGGTCAGTAACAGGAAGAGGAATTCGAAATCTTGTAGTTCACGGGTATCTTTGTTAGATCTCACCAGAGTGGCTTGTGATGTATTGTGCAAACAAGGCCAGCGTTGGGAGTCCCAACTGCAGGCTACAAATATGAACCATCTCCATGACAACCCTGACAGGGGCGCTAGGTGTCTGCAGCGGTCGTCCCCCGTGCAGCACAGGCCTGGGAATTAGTGAATGACATTGCTTGTATCGGTTATTATTCTCCGGGTTTTGTCCTGCTCCCGTGAAGGATCTGTTGGTATACGACACCTGCATAACTCGCGATGAATTATGACTGTGTAAATATTTAAAAGCCTCCCTCCGTTCCGTATCAACACCACTCAGCCAGATTGACTAATCGTCTTTCTCCTCCTCTCAGCGGAGCCCTCCGTCTCCCCAACCGGATGTTCTGTCATTTCGTTTCTCTGCCCTTTTTTTTTTTTTTTTTTTTTTGGCCTGTTTTACTTTTTTTTTTTCTCTTTGCCGTGATGGATTTCACTGTAACGGGCTAAGTGACAGACGAGCTAAGTTGACGGCTCAGAACCCACAAGTTGCCATGGCCAATATGGAGTTGCCTTCTGTAATACCTTGGTGGGGAGGAGGAAACAGATGGCAGATCCACTGTCTTCGCTTGTGTTCTTTATCACTCCGTCTTTTGTGTCTCCGCGGGGACGGTCTTCCATCACCGACTGTAGCAACCATCTCCTCTAGCGCCAGCGTCTCCGTTTCCCATTCTTCCTCTCCACCTATGCCTCTTCCACTCCCCATTTCTCTCACATCTTTCCCTCGTCTCATTAAGACGTGTCCATCCTTTCAACCTCAATCAACTCACTGTCAACCTGCCTCTGTCTTCCTCACCGTCTCTTTCTGTCTGCATCACTCTCTCACACACTTTTTCCCTATATCCCTCTCCCTCCCTCCCTCCCTCCCTCCCTCCCTCTCTCTCGCCCTCTGTCTCATATCCATTCCAATCCAGTCCCCTGGATTGGAGTACATCAGAGTTTTTTCCCCCTCTGAGCTGCTGGAGGGCTGATTGCCGTGGGACAAGCTGTGCACCATAACAGGCAGAGGGAGAGACAGAGCAGTGAATAGAGAGAGAGAGGGGGGCAAATGAGTTAGACACAGATAGGAGTAGAGAATTGAGCTCCTGCTCAAGGGTGGCGCAGGAGGCTGGAGTCACGGTGACTGACAGGAGAAAGCCTTGCCAAGGAATGTAGCTCCGGCTGCGTGTTAAACATCGCTGGGTAAAAACAGTGAGTTTGTACATGCTCTAACCATCAAGGAAGACAGCAATGATAATCCCTTTGTGACTTCCTGCCCTTCAACCCAACATGTGCGCTCTACACTTCCCAGAATTACCGAAGCCACGAACTTTCAGTCCAGTCTGGTGTCTGGTTCTCAATCCAGTCCTCAAGGAGGCTTCACGTTTTCACGATGCCTTAATTGGTTCAGATGTGCCTGAGTAGAGCTGGAGCGAAAAAAAACCTCCAGGACAGGGGGGAGGGTCCTCGAGGACTGGACTGAGGAACCACTGCGCTAAGGAATGCGTCTCACTATTCACTCTCCCTTATCTTAATGTCTCCGCTCAGCGAAAACGCTCCGCAGGCGGGCCTCGCATGAAAAGTCCTCTTCCTCCACCCGGAAGAGTTTTGTGCGCGACAGCAACATCTCATAAAACGCCGAATCTCTCTCTCTATATATATATATGACACCGTTTAACGCGGCGGTAACTTTTTATACCGTAAAAGGAGTCTTATCTGATTGTCTGCGTGGTGCTAAAAAATGTCCCACTAACTGGAAAGAGAAGAGAATCTTTACTGCTGAATGTGGGTGGTTTGAGCCAGAATTTGCATTTTTATAGAGATGTAATGTGGTCATAGCGATTAAGCGTAATGGATGATACGCTTTTTTTTTTGTGTGTCCTTGGTCCACTTCCATCCTAATCTCCCCCCCCTTCCCACACTCAACTCAACACATCACCCAGCCCTGTGCCATTCCACCAGGACGTTATCTTGAATCTGTTTGCAATCGCTCATTTCGCTTTCTTTTCCCCTAAAGAAACCCCTCTTGTCCATCTGCAGGCGTGCAGGCGTGTACGTGTGTTTGCTGACGCCGTGTTCTTGTGAGATCTTGTGTGCAGGATGCCACGTAACCTGTTGCCGGCGCCGCTCGGATGACGTACGATCTACGCGATTTAGCCCCGCGAAACCAAAACGCATACATCGTTCCTTTTTGTTTTTTTTATTGTGTATCCATCACTTTTTATGATCTCTCTCCGTCGCCGCCGTCGATCTCCCGTTTCCGCTTCGCAGAACATTTTCAGTTTCCTTTTTAATCAATATTCCCTTATCTCCAGTCTGCAGTTTTTGCCTTAAAGAGATTGCGGTTGTGGCGCCTGGCGTTAATACGCATCCCTATTCACCACGCCAGGCGGAGTAGACAGATGCGAAGGAGATCTGGGGGGCTCACACGCTCTGAGAAGAGCATTAATCGCTCACTTCCTCAAACAAACAACTTGCATCATCTTGCGTCATTATCGTGTTTTTTACGCTTGTTTCACAATATTATGTGAAATGTTCTACTATGTGTGTGTATTCATAACCCTGTCTTTGCCTGTTATTGTCGCCTTGTTTTTCCCCCCAGCGGCCTACTGCAGCCCCGCAAACAACCCCGTGAACGGCACGGTGCACAGTCTGACGGGCACCAAGCTGGGCAGCACCCTGCGTTTCAGCTGCGATCAGGGCTTCAGGCTCATCGGCCAGAGCAGCGCCACCTGCACTCGGAGCCCACAGGGGATCTACCAATGGAACGCGCCGGTGCCGCTTTGCCAAGGTGAGGGGGCCCCACCCATGATTTGAGAAAACAGGGACACAGAAGCATGAGCCATCGGAAAGGCCTATCAGAATTATAACGTTTTACAGCTGCTTTTGGTGCACGGCCAAAAACACCATGAGTCATTTAATCTAGTGTTGAGTGTAGAAATCTCATTTTCCTTGGAACAAGTGAAACAAATCTGCCAATGGGGTGAAATAATTCCACTTGTTCCCAATACAAATCAACTTGTTTCAAACTTGAGTTAACATTTCGAGATATTGCCACAATTCTCAAAAGTGGTGGCGCGACATTGTAAGCTATTGTGGAATTGTTTTAAGGAAAACATGATTTTTAAGACTTGACGATTACTCCACTTATTGACTCATTAAGATGGATGTATTTTCTAAGTGCAGCCATTCAGAGTTTATACTCAAAGTATCTCTGGATTTAAACTGAATGATGAATCCTTTTGCTATGGATCAAAGGGTGATTTCCACTGACAGTGTGCCGTCAGCAATAGCCTCTGAGCCTTAGGCGTGCTTCGAGGAAGCTCACTTCACTGTTTCTCAGGAATTGCTTTGGAGATAACGGCGCATTAGAGTAATGATATTCATTGACCCGAACTGAATTGTTTGATGTGTCAATATTGTGTGCTATTTTCACATTCATTACCCTCTCCCGACGCTCGTTTCTGTGGAAAAGATTCATGGTAATTGCATGATTCCACGTGAATAAAAATTGCAATTGCCCACTGTCAACTAAATGGTATTCTAAAAGTTTCAAAGTATTATGGTCTGGGAATAAAAGGAAAAAGTCATAGCTATTGCGAAAACGATGAACTGACTTTAAAAGTGCCTTTGTAAGCAAAACTACGATTTTTTTAAATTTTAGATTATGCCGGACGGTGTTGCCATTGTGCAGTTAAAATTGCGTGGATTGATTTTCAAGTTTTCACAGTTTGCATTTGGATTTTTTTCGATTCCTCCACAAAAGCATGAAGTCAGAAAGCTCCACATCCTAGTTTCCAACCGGCTGTATGAACAATATCAGCTCAGATGGAAGCGGAGAGTGGCAGGGTAGCCATTCAGTGCCTGCTCAAGTCTACAGCAGGTGTAATCACTATGAATTGCGTGCGCTTTCTCCCCAGACTTTAGTGTTTACTATTGTGGAGACCTGGCGCCCCTAGCTAATGTTTACTGCGCAACAATGCCAGCTCTGGGCGTGCATTTGCACAGGGAGCCCGTCGTGAGCTGGCACTGTGCATGCAAAGATGCTTATTACGAAACACTCCGCTACCTGCGCTTGCATGTGTTGGTTTGCCTCGGGGGCGAAATGAACCTTTCCATGTCAGCCTTAATCCAGATGTTCTCAATCTCATGTAGAGGAAAGAAATGTTCTAAATGCATCACCACTACCTATTTTTTTTTTCACCTCCCTCTCTGTGTCTTTCATTCTTGCAATCTCCCTCTTCCCCCCCCCCCACCAGTCATGTCCTGTGGAATGCCAGTGCCGCCAGTCAATGGCAGTATTGTGGGGCAGGATTTCACTTTGGGTGCCAGGGCTATGTACCAGTGTAACCCCGGCTTCCGGCTGGCGGGGCCCCTGACCACCTCGGTGACCTGTCAGGAATCTGGGAGGTGGAGCCCCATCGAGGCCCCGCCCAGATGCATACGTGAGTATTTCTGTCAGTTTGCTCAACTATTTATTTTCAAAAGAAAAATATTATACATCCCCATGTGGAATATATTTCAAAATTCATAAATACTAAAGAATTCATGGGCACAGATCTATGTTTTATATGTGCACAATTTCTGAAGTTTTTAAAAGCTGCAGTACTTTCAGTTCAGGGTATTCCTGCGGGATCATTTCAGATTAAAACTCATTTAAAACTCAGTTTTCACACTTGCAGCGATAAATCCCCAACATAGTTTGTGACCAGAAGCAGCTAAACCAGATTACTGTTAGCTCACTGCCAAGTTGGTGTCACATGCAGTATTACTTCAGGAGCAACTTATTTAAGAATCAAGCTATCAAATCTTAATTCACCCTGTGTCTCAGGATTAAACTCCAGCTGAAATGGTGAAATGCGTAGAGTACATCTGAACACATGATGGTGAGAGCACCAAACCGATCTAATGCTGTTGCTGTTTAACCTCTGACCTTCCAGCGGTGACCTGCCCTGACATCGGCCACTCTGCTGTGGATCATGGGAGATGGAGGTTAATCTATGGGACTCAAAACCAATACGACGCTATAATGATGCTCATCTGTGATCCGGGATATTACTACAGGGGTCAAAGGGTCATCCGTTGCCAGGCCAACAGCACCTGGAACTACCCTGATCCTCGCCCCGCCTGCGACAGTGAGTGTATACTACATATCCCATGGTGCAGTTTTCCTCTAAAAAAAAGCCTTGAAATAACAGCCTGCACTGGAAAATGTTATAAAATATAATCTAAATCACCAAATAAGCCTTGTTATCATTTGATCATATTGTGATATTAGAGAATAAGATTAATTTACTAAATAGGTACAAATATTTCAACCAAAACAAGATTAGTGATAACCAAAAAATGTGATTATCCCACCAAAGTATCGGCGATCACATTTGGACCATTTGAGGTTTGAATATGTGGCATTTTGTTTCTTCATCTCAGTCATCTCCTGCGGGGACCTCGGGACTCCGCCCAACGGCAACAAGATCGGAACGCTGATGGTGTACGGCGCCACGGCCATTTTCTCCTGCAACACGGGGTACACCTTGGTGGGCTCGCGTGTCCGAGAGTGCATGTCCAACGGACTTTGGAGCGGAACGCAGGTCCAGTGTCTAGGTGAGATCCCCGAGTACTAAATGTGTGTTCAAAACAGTTAAACGGTAATGCACAACAGTCCAAATGTCTGACCTTGTCTCTCGTTCTCTCTCTCACTCGTCCATAGCCGGCCATTGCGGCACCCCCGAGCCCATAGTGAACGGTCAGATCATCGGGGAGAACTACAACTACCGCGGCAGCGTGGTGTACCAGTGTAACCCGGGATTCCGACTCATCGGGGTGTCGGTGCGAATCTGTGAACAAGACCACCGCTGGTCAGGACGCACCCCCGTCTGCGTCCGTAAGTACCCGCAGAGCACAGAGAGGGCTACCGAACGGCAAAGCTTCGGACATCGACTTTACACTCATGGACTTATCAAAATGTACAAGTTGATTCAATCCACCATTGTCTTTTTCTTACTTCCATAGCCATCACGTGCGGTCACCCCGGCAACCCTACCTTCGGCGTGACCCAGGGAACCCAGTTCAACCTGAACGACGTCGTGCGCTTTGTCTGCAATACCGGATACGTTCTACAAGGACCGGTAAAATCCACCTGCCAGTCCAACGGCCAGTGGAGCAACACACTCCCCAAGTGTAAAAGTAAGTGTGTGTGTGTGTGTGTGCTGTATGGCTGTGTGGGGGGTAATGGTGGATGCGCATAAATATGATCGCAGCTACTTCTGAGCTGTGTGCAGACGTAGCGCCACGACTGTGACATTGTTAATCACGTTTGAATCACATGAGAGACAGATAAGCCACAGAGCAGGGACATTGTGAAAAGGTGTGCGTCATTCCAGGTACTTGGCGTGTTTTCTTTGTGTTCAATACAATCACAAAAACCCCAATCACATAGAGCGAGCGAAGGTGAAGCGCCGAAACATCTGGAGAGAGAACGGGGGGGGTTTAAACAGCACATATTAGCGGAAATTGAAACGGAAAAAAAAAGCAAAAGAGAAGCCCGGGCTGATTTAATTACAGCCTCGACCGCGGGGTCCGGTGAAAGTTCTGGATAATATTTACACGCGATGCTATCTCCTCTTAGCCTAGCTCTATTACCAACCCCGGGCTCAGCCGTCTGTCAAGGGAACAAAGTTGGTTAATAACCACGGAGAGAGACAAAGCCCAGGAGAGACAGCAGCCTTTTGAGACCTGTATCCTGTTTTTGTTTTTTTTGTTTTTTTTATCTCTGCTTTGTAAGCGAGAGAGAGAGGCGAGGGACTTTTAATTTGGCGGCGTTGGGATTTTTTTTCCAGACGGGCGACGTGTTTGGGCACCCGTGTCTGTCTCTTAAGCCCCCTACTAACTGAGGGCTTCGTGACAGGCGGAGAAAAAAAAGGGTAGCCGCTTGCGAGGTCGCGCCCCGCCCGTGACAAGGCAGTGACAGAACCAGTGACGGATTGACTCATGAGTTTGTTTTAAATGAGGAGAGAAAGGAAGGATTTGGCCCTTTTTTTTTATTTTATTTTTTTTATTATGAAGGGGGGGGGTGAGGAGGTTAAAAGTCCCGGCGATATCCTTCCCTTCAGTTGATGAAAAAAAAAACGGAGCAGTGCATTCAGCCGCCTGCATCCATAAGCAGGCGAGGTTTTTCTCCCAGACGTACGCCTTAAATCTCTCCGCTCCAGTAGTGACATCATATTAGCATTGGCCTTGTTTCCATGCAGAGTCTGGGATGCATTTCGTGAGTGTCTAAGAGTGTGTGTGTGTGGGTGTGTGTGGGTGTAGGTGTGTGTTGATAGCGCATTATCCTCCCTGTTGATGCGGAGACATAAGCAGCTTAGGGGTCTTTTTGTCAATCAGATTTATCACCTTAATTACGGGCTTTCAAGTCATATTCGGCGGTGTGTGTGTGTGTGTGTGTGTGTGTGTGTGTGTGTGCGTGCGCGCTCCTGTCTGCCTTTTTTTTTTTTTTTTTTTTTTTTTCATAAACCTGCATTTACCCTCTCAGTGGCAGCCTAAGTGCCACGACGGTAGCTGCTTCATCCATCTTCACCTTCAGCCTTTAGCGTCCGTTACCCTTCCCTTCTGCGCTATACGGCGCGCCGCTAACCGCTAACCGCTCGGATTTTCATTCATTCAAAACGGAGAGAGGTGAGCGGATAGATAGATAAAGGGATGGGGAAAGAGTGTTGGGAGACAGAGGCACACAGGGGCAGGAGTTGGTCGGACAAAGCTAATGATATCCGGGTTCCCAGATCTCAACTGCGGGAGTCTGCAGGATCCATCAATAATGCAGCGAGCAGGAGAGCACCGCCAGGCCCAGCCAGTCTCCTATCCCTCTCTAATCACCGCCAATTTGTGTCACAGCAACACCACCTCCTTTGGAAAGAGCAGCGTGTGTGAGAGAGAGAGAGAAAGCGTTTTTTTATTTGTCTGCCAGCGAACGCAGGGGAGACACAGAACAGAAAAGAAAAGGCACACTTTCAAACGCCACCTATGTTTGGCGGGAAGCCAAGAGGAGACGAGGGTGGCGAGGGGGGTCCCCCCACTTCTGAGGGGAGCGGAGATGAATCACCCCGGCCCCTTCTTCTTCTTCTCCTCGCTCTTTATTCTTCTTTTCCCCCCCCCTTTCATCCTTTCCCCTTTTCCCTCTCCCCTGCCCACTGGGGGAGAAAAAAAAACAACTGCCGGGAGGGTCAGTCGTCGGGAGTCGAGTCGCCGCATCGCTTTTGAGTCTCGCGTCGCCCGGCTACGTTTATTCAAAGGTATATTTATGGGTTCGGGGGAAGAAAAAAAAAAAATCTCGTGCTGAAGCGGCGCCCACCGCTTCAAACGCGCTTTGTAGTGTTGTTATGCGCTAAGTTGTAAATGATGGCACCGCGGGTCAGCGCTCCACTGGAAGGAACCCATTATAATAGGTATTGGGGGGGAGGGGGGGGGGGGGGGGGGGGGGGTTTAGCTGCGCCGGCCAGCTCGGTGAACATACGAGCTTTTAGACACATTACCATACAATGGGTTCATTTTTTGGCGGCGGGGAAGGCGCACACACACACACACACACACACACACACACACACACACACGGGGGCAAGATTGGCAAGGCAAACTGGGGCATGACGGCTGCGTGGGCAACTCCTAGACCGGTGCTTTTTGGAACCCGGTAGCGCTTTTTTTGGCGATGGCGGTGCGTTTAGCCGCGCTTCCCCCAGGTGTAGCGAGTCGTCGAGTTGCTGCTCGGCGCGGGACCCGCTGTCGAAGTCGTCAGGGTCCGGCGGACTTGAGACTCTCAAGAGAAGTCGGAGGAGAAGTCATGAGTTTTAATACGTATCGCGCTCTTCCTCTTCCTCCTCTCGCTCTCAACCTCATCCCCCCCCCCCCCCCCACTCTGTCCCGCTCTCTTCACTCATCCCTCATCCTCGCCTAGCTCTCTCTCCATCTGGTGCTAAACTGACACGGTGCCTCTTCTCCTGTGAGCTCTCCATCCATCACTATCTCGGCACCGCGAAGGCCAGCAGGAGACCGGCTCCTAATGAAGCAAATGTTTGTTTCCGGAGTCTGCCTCCTACTTCATTTGGATTGGGAGTGGATGGATGGATGGATGGATGGATGGATGGGTGGATGGATGGATGGATGGATGGGGTGGCAGTTGTAGACGAGGAAGGGGCCCTGGAACGGGAGAGGGGATAGGAGTGAGGAAAGTGCCGGATTTTCACCGTGAGGGTGCCCAGTGGTGCTTTTGAAGAAGTCGTACACATCAGGTAGGTATTTTTCCGAGTCGCACCTCAGAAAGAATACGAGCACGTGACCCTCTTCTCTGACCCCTGTCTAGTCGTGAACTGCACGGAGCCGGGCCACGTGGAGAACAGCATCAGGCAGGTGCTGCCCAGCGGGCCCCACCGCTACAGCTTCCAGACCACCGTGTCCTACCGCTGTAACCCCGGCTACTACCTGCTGGGCACCAGCTCCATCTCCTGCCACGGGGACGGCACCTGGGACCGCTCCCTGCCCAAGTGCCTGTGTGAGTACCCCCCCCCCCCGCCTGTTTCAACGATATTTATGTAGTGAAAGGAAGAAAAAAAAACCTCAAAATAGGTGATCGCTAACACTAACCCGTTCTCTCCCTCTCCCTCTGATCGTGACAGTGGTGCTGTGTGACCGGCCCGGCGTGCCGCCCTACGCCCAGATCTCGGGCGACCGCCGGACGGTGGGCTCGGTCATCCGCTTCAGCTGCATCGGGCAGCGCGCCGTCATCGGCAACACCACGCGCATGTGCCAGCTGGACGGCCAGTGGAGCGGCTCGCTGCCGCACTGCTCCGGTAATGGGACACTAAAAACAAAAAAACTCCTGACTGACTGACTGACTGACTGACTGACTCGCTGTGTGTTCAGAGCCACGCCTCCTAATGAAATGCCAAATCACCCTATTTTATGAAGGACGGTGCCAACTTAATGTTCAAGATCACCTTAAAACGAAAAAGATCGGAACAGGGGGCATCAGATCATTAAAACGTCGAGCTATGCGCAAGGTGTAGCCCGTTTTCCCAACCCGCTTTCCCAACCTCCTGCCTCGATTAATATTGATGTAAAATCACCCCCCTCCAAGTCGCACGGGGATGGGAGTGGGGGGGGGGGGGACGCCTCGTAACGCCAGGCCAACAAATAAAGAGCTCTGAGGGGCGGCTGTTAGTCGGCGTTGAGCTCAGTGAGGTTGGGTGACCCCGAGATGGAGCTGGTCTGTGTCTGCGCTACGGGCCTCAAGGGCGAAGACGGCGTCCTCCATAAAGCTGCTTTAATCTGCTCGTGTTAGAGTGAGGAACAGGGACGCCCATGACTCGGTTATAAAGCACTATAAAGACATCGGCGCCCCCCCCCCCCCCGGGGTACCGCGTCCTCCCGCGATGCGCTTCAGGGCCCCTTCCAACGCTCACAACACATAACACAAGGCCACGGGGAGGCATACGCCCCAAATACATTCACAGTCACGTGACAGAAACGTACACAAACAGACTGAAACACAAACACAAACACACACACTCACACTCGCCCCGCGACTTATGCAATAAAAATGCATGCCGACAGTTTAACGTCGCAATTTATGACGTTCATATATCCCGGAGATCGGCGGCGTTCTCTCGGCGGACGATAAAAACCACTTTCTAGATCCCCCCTCCCCCCCGCCTCTCTCACTTTCGGAGCGCCGCGCTATTAAGAAGCAGAGGCAGAGAAGAGAGAGAGCAACATACACAGCAGCAGCTTAAATGTTTTGTTATTGTTTTAAGTGGGAGACGCGGAAATTACGGAGCGACATAAAGCAACATAAAGGTGAAATGAAAAATGTTACACGGCGGTGGGGCCCTGCGTTCCTCTTCAAATCACATTACTATAATTGCGTTTTAACATGAGAATATCACTCGTGGAGAGTTTCTAATGTCGTTCTCCACGTGAGCGCTATTCTCCTATTAGTCTCGTAATCGTCTCAGATGCTAGTTTCAGATTTGTCACGTTTGTTCTACCTGCCATTTCCCCCCCCCCCCCCCCCCCCCCCCAGGCGAGTCCGCGGGGCTGTGCGGCGACCCGGGCACCCCCGTCCACGGCATCCGCCTGGGGGAAGAGTTCGCGGTGGGCAGCGCGGTCCGGTTCAGCTGCGAGCCGGGCTACGCGCTGCGGGGCTCGTCGGAGAGGACCTGCCTTGCTAACGGGACCTGGATGGGCACCCAGCCCGAGTGTCACGGTAAATACACGTTATGTTTACAGGATGCACGCACACACTTGTTTGTTTTTCTTCCTTCTCTTCTTGTGTGTGTGTGTGTGTGTGTGTGTGTGTGTGTTATTGAAAACGATAACGCACGCGAGCGCAATAACCAGCTGGGTTTTTTTGTCTCTGTTATCTGTCAAAATGTTGTTGCGTGTAGAAATCACAAACACGACGGCCCGCGGCTTTGTTCTCCCGCTTCTGTTGTTTGAAGAGTACAAGATATCACACACACATACTCGCACACAAAACACGATTGCCTCCCAGTTTGTCCTTCTTTCTTCATCTCTCTTCTAAATTTGTATGTGAAGAAATCGTGCACACACACACACACACACACATCTTCTCTGCTCGTCTTCCTTGAAACTCGTCTTATTCTGCTCATACACAGCTACACCAGCCTGATGGAGGAAAAGGGGGGTGGTGAGGTGGAGAGAGAAAGAAAGGTGGCAAAAATGCTGATCAGAGCCTCATTTGTGATTTGGCCGTGAAAAGATTCCTTTTATCCTCCTCTGGTCTTTCCCCTCATTCTGTCTGTTCGAAACAATGAAATATACACGGGACTGTAAATGGTCTTTACTGGGCTTACTGTACTTCAAAGCCCTGTACAGTATGTCAGCATCAATTTGAATTATCTGTGTGTGTGTGTGTGTGTGTGTGTGTGTGTGTGTTTGTGATTGTGACTCTAGAAATACAGGGCCATTTCTGGAAGGGGCCAGAGAGTGAAGTGTGTGTACGTGCGTGTGTGTGTGTGTGTGTGTGTGTGTGTCTATAAAAGAGAATGTTTTCACCATTGATTAACCACTGCGAGGCTTTTGTTCTTTGCCCTTCTGCACCACTGGCGCCCGTTCTGCCGCTGAATCTCAGAATGCGTGCGTGTGTGTGTGTGTGTGTGTGTGTGTGTGCAAACAGAAAACCAATCGATGGTGGTCTCGCCTGCCCTACGTCATCCATTATCATTGCAGAGACAGGACAAGGACAATAGAGTACAATCCTTCACTAGAGTCACAAGAGAAATTTAGAAAATAAGAGGTTACTTCCAAAACTTCTCCTTCTGTTTTTTCTCCTCACTCCATCCCCCCCCCGCTCACACACACCTCCTTTTCCTTTCTTCGCTCTCTCTCTCTCTCTCTCTCTTTCCCTCTATGCCCACTGGCCGAGGTTGCTCCACCTGTCTCGCTTGGCACAGACTTCAAGGGCCAGGCCACATCTGGTCATTACAGGAGGGGTGGGGGGGGGGGGCTCTGAGGGCCCGGGGCAAGCTGGAGACTGTAATGAACAGAGCCGTCACCGAACGCACACCGAGGGATTAGCCGAGCAAAAAGGACACGTCCATCAAAGCAGAGAGTTCTACTTATGAAGTTAGAAGTTGGGGGGGGAAGATGGTGAGTGGGTGGTCAGGGGGGGGAAGCGTTGAGGGAGGAAGTTGACAGGTATGTGATGGAGATATTGTTTGAAAGGTATGACAGACAGACAGACAGACAGACAGACAGACAGACAGACAGACAGACAGACAGACAGACAGACAGATAGATAGATAGATAGATAGATAGATAGATAGATAGATAGATAGATAGATAGATATGCAGGCAGGTGGACAAGTGGATGGAAAAAAGAAGTCAGAGGAAGAGAGAGTTAGGGTGAGGAGAAGTTCTCATCTATAATTCAGACTTTCATCTCTGATCTGTCCAGAAATGCCCAGATGAAGGAAAGCCTGGAGTTGCACTGAGTCACCCACCTCCACACACACACGCATACACACACACACACTCTGCTTACACTTTCACCTCTGGCCTCCTAGAATTGCATCATTTCATCTGAATGAATTGTCTCTAATACTTCCTGCTTCTCTCTCTCTCTCTCTCTCTCTCTCTCTCCCTCAGTGATTTCCTGTGGAAATCCGGGAACTCCGCGGAATTCCCAGATCCTGGTCCACGACGGCCTGACGTTTTCCCGTTCCATCACATACATCTGCAGAGAGGGCTACTACTCCACCGGCCTGCTCACCCGGCACTGCACCGTCAACGGGACCTGGACCGGTAACATGCCCGAGTGCTCAGGTGACCATACGGCTCTCACAGAGGAACAACTCTCGGTGTGAATCGCTCTGCAGGTTTTCAACGGGCCTTGAAAAATCCTTAAATCCTTGAGAAAAATAAAACAACTATTTAACTATTTAACAACTATTTAATAAAACAAAATTAAACTTTTTTTTTTTTCTAATGAATGGATGGACTTGAAAGGAGTTCATCTCTACGCCTTAGCTGTCTGGACCTCTCTCCATCCCAGGATCAACACTTCACCTCCTATGATGGATATGATGATGGATGACAAAATCGTGACAAAAAAATAAGACCTCCATGATGTCTACTTTTGACCAATGGCGTGTCTTACCCCCAAAACATGCCAAATTTGAGTCCTTGAATGTCACCAAACAAGGTCCTCATCTATTCATCGATATACATGTGTGTGAAACCTGTTCCTAGCTGATACCTGTTGTCTCTACTGGTCTTTCCACTGCTCTCTTCTGTGTGTATTTCAGTGATGTGGATGTAATCGATAACGGTCCTTTTCAACCCCACCAGGGTGCCTTCTGTGAGATATCGAGTAACCTTTTTTTCGACGCTCTACAGCAGTACGGCTCCAGGCTTTGTAGGGGAGAAAGTAGTAATACTCAGGTGCAGGCTCGACTCTGATCTGATGTTCTAGAGTCTTAAAAAACGGTGACCTTATGAAAGATAACGTCATTTGATTGAAGGAAATTCTTCACGTGAAGCAGATATTTCCACCTGTTTCTAGGAGAATATGATTTTTTTTTTTCAAGACTCAATACAAGATTTGATCACTTGCTACAACATATGTATTTTTTAGTGGAAGATTGTTAATAAGGTCCCATTGCCTCCATATTGCTGGTGATGGATGACCCATGTAGATTACAGCATGTTCCCCCGGATCAGTAGGAGGAAATTGAGTCGTGTCCTTGGAGGGCATCGACCTGACTGACAGCCCTTTATCATCTTGTCTCACAATGGACACACGGCTGCTGTAGGGAGCCAAGAGACCCTGTAGCAAATAGAGGTCACATGGAGCCATTCTGGCTCAAAGAGACCCAGTTTCTGCCGGATGGATGAGATAAAAAAGAGACTAAGCTGCACAATTATGGCTTTCAGAACTGGGTAATCCATAGGTGTGGAAAGATACGTGTCCTTCCACTCCTATGTAGCATATTATATTATTATTGAAAACCACAGATTAAAAATGAAGTGAAAGTGCCAGGTTTTTTTTTTTCCTCCATCCAGGGATGCCTGGACCGGAAATGAATCTCACCAAATATAGGAAAGTTGTCCCTGTTTTATGTTGAGTTTTGCAAACGGTTTCAACACCGGTAATCTAAGTGTTCTCCACGCAGCGAGGAGACAGTATGTGACTTAGAGGCACAGCGTCTCCCTCCCTTCAGCTGTCGTTAGCGGGTACACGGTGCTAGATAGACGTTCTGGCTTCAGGCAGGCACAGTTTCACCAGCCCAGTGGGAAATGTAAGTGCCTGCTTAGTCAAGGGGAGACCACACCATCCAGGAGGTCCAGTTTCCTCGCCCTACTGGGAATTATGCTGAAAAGTTATTAGTCATTTTAAATAATTTGTTGTTTTTTTTCCTCCCTAACATCTCGGTGCTTGTCGTCCTGCCCCGGATTCTCCATCTTGGATATTTAACACAGACTCGAGTTGTGTTGTTGCTGAGTCACACAGCGGAATTCTTACTCGTGTTCTCGTTTTTTTTTTTTGCCCCCAGGAGGTAAAAGTTTGCCTGCGATTGTCAGAAGGAAGGAAAATAAGCAATGAAGGAACTGCGGTTCATGCAGGGGGCTTCAGGGAGCTACTGTAGCACGATACCCTCTTTCACAATTTAGGCTCTCTGCAGCATAAGAGCTCTAAACTGCAGAGAAGCAAAGTAGAGGACGGCGCTTTCAACCACAGCGCATTTACTCACACTGTGGGCCATTATGAAGTGTCTGTCAGCTAATATCCCCTACTAGTAAGTTCGTTTACAGTATAAATGTGTCATCTAACGGTGGTAGTCCATGACTCAAGCGCTTATTGCCGGTTAAGACACTGCGTGGCTTCCTAGGTTGTTAAGTTTGTGTTTGTGAGGTGAACTGCTTTGGGGGAAAGTGGGCACGGTGCGTATAACAGTTCGTTAACTCCGAGGGCCCCCCCGTTTTCCCGACGCGCCATTTCAAACAGTTTGTTTACCTGCTTGTGTTTCACCCTAAGTGCGATATTGATTTCCTGCTCTACCAAATACAATCAAACGCTAGGCAATTTGAATCATCAAATAATATGGCTGAGACATGATGAGGTAGCAAATTGTATCAACAGCGGTGAAATGAATGGCTCCGTTTCGATGCGTCGATTCTCTCTCGTCGCTTTTCCCTTTTTGATCTGTTTCTTTCTGCTTCTCCAGTCCACCCACTTTCCCTGTCTTCATCTTTCAATCCCCTCATGGGTTGACTGCCACCTCTCCTTTGGCCTTACCCTGTTTTTCTCTCTCTCCCGGCAGTGATCAATTGCGGTGACCCGGGGGTGCCGGCCAACGGCGTGCGGGTGGGGAACGACTTCACCTACAACCGCACGGCCAGCTTCCAGTGCTCTCCCGGTTTCACCATGGACGCCGACCGAGCCTCCACCCTCACCTGCACCAAGGACCGCACCTGGAACGGCACCAAACCGCACTGTAAAGGTACGGGAGGCGTAGGAGGGCATGACGGAAGATAAACGGCAATGAGATGAAGATGCAAGGGAAGGGAGGAGGGAAGGAAGGAAAGGATAGAAAGGGTGTTTGTTGCAGGACTAGTCACTCCTCCTCTATCCTGTCCTCCCGTGAGTAGTTTTCATCACCCAGTCTGACGGTCCCTTAATCAAAAAAGGTATTAGTCATGACTCATTTAAAAAGTAAGGTTATTACTTTACCTTGTGCGGAGCATTCATTTGTTACACTATTATATTAAATTGCCGGTTGCACCCTCTCGTATCTTCATCCATCATTCAACGTAATGATCGGGGTAACAAAATAGCGCGGGACGTCCAATATTTTTGTCATCCTTTTGTTTGATGAAATCAAAGTAGAGATAAGTAAATGTATAATTTCTCACATAAGCTTGTAAGAGGGCGATGAGTAATTCTGACCAAATTGAATCTGGGGATGGGTTTGGGATACGGTACTTGGATAATTCAACTTCTATCTGAAACTTTGAAGATCCTCCTTTTTTTGATTGGTCACTATAATATTATAATGTTACCCGCCCGACACACACCGTGCTCACCCTCGTCTCCTCGCAGCGATCGTGTGCGCCCCGCCGCCCCCCATCCCCAACGGACAGGTGGTCGGTACGGACTTCACCTGGGGCTCCAGCGTCAGCTACTCCTGCAACCAAGGTTACCAGCTCTCCCTGCCCAGCGTGCTGACCTGCCAGGGCTCGGGCAACTGGAGCGGAGAGAAGCCGCAGTGCTTCCGTAAGTGGCGCCCATGCCGGAATGCGCAATTATATTACATCCCATTGATTTCTCTCTCCGGTGTTTGTTTCACCCGAGTGTGTATGAATCTTGTGTGACATTCATAGCCGCTCCCCCTGTGTATCACACCTGCTGCAAAATATCAAATCAAAATCCAATCTAAATCCACTCCGGTCCGCGGCTCTAAATTTATCCCTCACATCTCCCTGTTTCTCTCTTTCCTCCATTACTCTCCATCCAGCTGTGTTCTGCGGAGACCCAGGGATCCCAGCCGAGGGGAGGAGGGAGGACCGAGGCTTCACCTACCTCTCCTCCGTCTCCTTCTCCTGCTACCCTCCTCTGGTCCTGGTGGGCTCCACCAGGAGATACTGCCAGTACGATGGCACTTGGAGTGGCACGCAGCCCTCCTGCATAGGTGAGCTACTGCATGATGGGACTAGGATGCTCTTCACAATGTGTGGTTGGAAAATTGGTGGATGATAGAAAACGGATAGTTCTAGCCAATTCTGTTTTCGCTGAGTTTGAGGCTCTTGTAAAAAAAACAGAAATCACCACTCCCTTGCCACTACTTATGTATCGCTTAGCAACCACTTTGTTTAGCTGCTGTTTAAGAGCCATATTGCACGGCGTGTGGGAAATGTTAAATAGTGATGTTTTATGATTACTAATAATAAAAAAATAAAAGACTTGAATTGTTCATTTCCGTTCTTCCTCCCACTGTTTTATAAAAGCAATAAGCTTCTTGACTTTACGGTGGCTCCGCTTCACGTCGTACCCAACAACGCCTCTCAGCTGCCCTAAAATCGCTATAGAGGTTCTCGTGCTTCTTCTTGCTGAACTATTATAGGTGGTGATGACTTTGCACTGAGACTGAGTGAAACCCCTTGCAAATGATGTAATTCATAGAGTCCTTGAACTTTTTTCTGCCTCTGACCCAAATGAGACGTTCAGTGTCACCCCGAGGCTCGGGCTCAAGAAATTCATTTTCCTTGTCATTCGGGGGAACCCACCGGTGATGAGCCCTGTGACCCAATTCGGGAACTGGCCCATAGCTTAAAGAACTGGGATGTAACGCAAGCGGTGCACATGTACTGGATGTACTGCGAATGTTCATTTATAATGCGACGACGCCGCTTTGATCATCCCATTGTCGGCTGCGGTGTGGTTGACGTCGGAAACAAAGAAAGAACGACCCGCTGAGTTACTCTCACAGCGACATAATTTACAGTTAGCTTTTTAATGGATCAACATAATGCGTTTGCCTCGCTGGGTGATAATGTAATGAAACATATCCTCGTGGTTGCAGACTTTTGTTAATTGATTAACAGGGTGCGCGGAGTGATAAGGCCTCCCGAGAGCTTGTCATCGCGTCGTAAGCTAGCACCGAGCAGGGTTAAAGAGCCGGTTCAAGATCACACGCCGGCTTACTAAGGAATGACTTTGTGGGATTTATGTGTGGACGTGTGTATGCATGCATCATTGTCTGCATGCATTCATTTATGGCCTTCACTCCTGCTGTCAGTATTTTTTCCCCCCTCTGAAAAATGTATTATGCCATACAATGGGCCTCATTCACGAAAACGTGCATACGCTCAGATTTGAGCATATAGCGTTAGTTGGATTCATCATTTTGTTCGGATCTGAATTTGTTTGTTTGGTACGATCCGATCCTACGAGTGCTTGGAGACATGCGGGAAGGCTGAGTTAAATGGGTCTTGCTTTTATATTGCTCACGTGTTTTGTTTTTTTCAGATCCTAGTCACACTACCTGTGGAGACCCTGGCATTCCCCTCTTTGGCAATCAGAACAACAGCCAAGGCTACCAGGTGAGAACACACTGGTCACAGAGGAAATACATGACTGCCTTGAACATAAATGTCGTCATACCCTTTCAATGTACCAGTTTCTTCACTTATATTATATAACAAAATCAGTAAACCCCTATTGGTAACTCAACTGCTGTCTTGTTAGTCTGCTACAGTGTGGAATGGAAGGTTGAATCAATGACTAGCTTGATATTTAGGTCATGAGACAGCAAAGCAGCAAGCAGCTCATAGCCTTCATCCTACTGCTACCGTGCATCATGTTGATAACGGGTCCTTGTCGCTGAACTTGGGAAGATTAGCCTTAGCCTTTGGTTAGGACGTGTATGTGTGTACTTATACTTATGTCCTCATAGACATAGCATAGACATAGACCAGGATGAGGATGAGGAAAACCCTCCAACGTGACAGGATGTTGAAGGTCCGCCCCTTTTGAAAAGGATGGCAAGAGGGTTTAGGGATTTGTCACCTGCGTTGAGCGGTAATGCTTTAATCAATAACACATTATTGTAATATTACTTTTCCAAGTAACAAGTAGCGTAACACAAAAAAAAAATCAATTTCACCAACTCGAAATATTAGATTGAAGTTGAATTATCGCAAACTCCATCCCACCCCTTCCCCGCGCTACTTCTACGCCAGAATTAGTCGTCGTCCTCTCAGGTGACACGCACACTGAGCCAGCCTGGATAAGGAATGACAGCAAAGTTTCACTGGATGAAAGCGTTTGCCACTGCTTTGATTTTATTGAGCAAAACAGATGACAAGAACATTGGATATCCGCAGTATTTGGTTCCCTGATCAGTCACACGGAATGAAACAGGCCATGCAATTGAGTGATCCTGACTGCATACAAGAGGATGCAGTGCAACTAAAGAGCAATATAATAAGTACTGTTTGCTGGTATGTATATACAGTACTGTGCAAAAGTCGAAGACACACAGATTTCTTTTATATAAATATGGTCTTACATGTTTTCTGCATTAGTGGGTCAGTAGAAAAAAGCACATTTTTTATTGATATTTAGAAAACTTTTCATTTCATTATTTTTGAAAGCATCTTCGCTTTTGCATTTTTTTTTTTTTTTACATGCACCAAAGACTTTTGCACAGTGCTGTATGTGTGTATGTGTGTATCCATCCACACTGCCATGCCGTGTTTGCGTGTCCTCCTCCAGATCAGCAGCACACTGTTCTTCAGCTGTAGAAAGGGCTACCTGCTGCAGGGCTCCATCTCCCGCACCTGTCTGCCCAACCTCACCTGGAGTGGCTTTCAACCCGAGTGCATTGGTCAGTACGCAGTCTGGACACATTGCATATACACAGATGCCCACAATGCCGTTCTCCCCCTTGACCCCACGCCTCGGCTCCCCGTCCTCTTTCTTCTCTATTCTTTATTCCTCCAGCCCACCACTGCAGCCAGCCGGAGCTGCCAGCCCAGTCTGATGTAGGTGCCATAGAGCTGCCTTCCCTGGGCTACACCTTGATCTACACGTGTCAGCCGGGCTTCTACCTGGCCGGGGGATCGGAGCACCGGACCTGCAGGTCCGACGGAAGCTGGACGGGGAAGCCGGCTCTCTGTGCAGGTAACAGACAAAGATTCGTTTCACGAAGGAACGTACTTGATATTGAGCGTGCATCTTCACACACGTGCTCACGCTCTCTTTGGATTGGTCGTTGTTGATTCTGAGAAAATTCTTTACTGGACTAAAGTGAACGGCAACACCTGATGGGTCATCTGATCTCTCTGTGCACACAAGCCGAAATACCAACACACACATACACACACGCATGCAGGCACATATACATACACATACATACACCAAAACACACAGGACTACAGATCAGTGCAGACGCCCACACACAATTTAGAGATGCTTATTCAAACCACTGGCTTTTGTATTGTTGGTGCGAGAGTCAGTAGTTGCTAATGCAGGGAAATAGGGGATTCGGCTAATGCTGATGAATGGCTCTGTTAATACTTGCTTATCCTCCGACACATGCCACGGTCGGATGGCCCATCCATCACGCAATTCTACTACGTTTGCACACACACACACACACACACACACACACACACACTCGTACAGAAACATTAGCAAGGGTCCCAAAACCTGATTAGCCCAATGCCTGCCATTGATTAGGTTAGCGGAGAAGCACCTATTATAAATGGTGGGGGCAGTGTTAACAAGGCCTAGCAGACAAATAGACTGCCATTAAGACCATTAAGACCCCCCCCATCAGACTAAATACATATAGGAGAAATGGAGGCATCGACACACAATTATCTAGGGTAGATGAATGCTAACGGCTTAAAGAGGAAGTTGTGCCGGAGGAGTCGGGGGTGGCGGGGGAGGGAGGGGGGAGAGGGGGTGTCTGTGTGATTGATTCCAAACCAAGTTGTTGCTGAAATATAGAGGGTGACAGGTATTTTTAAGGCCCTGCCGTTAAGAGTGAAGGCGAGGAAAGAAAGCTGGCCTTAGCGCAGATATACAGGATATTAACAGCACCTGTGGGCGCAGTGACAGAAGGGCAGCTCAAAGGCCTGGCAGCTAATAAAGCACAGGGCTTTGGCGGTGTGTTTGTGCCTGTGTGTGTGTGTGTGTGTCCGTGTGCCTCTCTGCACATGTATGCTAGCCGCTCGTAAAATTACCGTCGATATACTTTTTTCCGTTGTTCGCGGCGATGTGCGAAAAGGTCTTGTTTTTGTTTGCGTGGGCGCGTGTTTACTACCGCGGCGTTATCTCTGCGGTCTTATAACGGCAACGAGGCATTATTATTATTAAAGTGCCCCCCCCCCCCCGTCCCCGGAGCTGTCTCTGATTTAGCTCTCCTTTGCGGGGACGCCCGGGGCTGCTCTTTGTGTCAACGACGCGAGGGCGGATCCTGTCGCAGGCTTGGCCGCTGCCCTGGTCCGTTTTGTCGAGGAGCGAGACAGGAAGTGCTGACGGTCACTTTCTCCCAAAACAATTACCCCGGTGCTGCTGTGTTCAAAGGATTTTTTTTTTTAATTCCTGAGGCGTCTAATTACTATGCCTCTTCCCAGGGTGAACCCGTCGACCATATTTGCGCTGAATAATTTTCTCTTCTGCTCTCCAGCTGATAACCGCCCGAGTGGTAAGAGCCCCGTGGGGACCGTGCAGGAGCCACCCTCCAAGCTACCAGGTAAAAACAATGCCTTCTCATCCTCTATTATCCATCTCTCAATGCCTGTATTTTTTCTCCAATGTTGGATCCCCAGAATAGTTTAAATTCTCTTCAACATAAGAAGTCCCTAGAAATGATACAATTATACATGTCAGCACGTAATCAACAACAAAAAAAAACAGGTTTGTCTTGGATGTCCTTGTGAAAACATCTGACAACACATCGTTGGTTCTTTTTCTTACTTTCAACCCCCTCCGAATCCCTATCTACCCTTTCTCCTCTCTCAGTCCCGGGCGGTGTGTTCGCGAAGAACTCTCTGTGGAGGGGGTCCTACGAGTACCTGGGGAAGAAACAGCCGGCCATGCTCAGCATCAACGCCTTCGAACCCTTCAGCAACCGGGTCAACGGGACGCTCATCGACCACAGCGGGGTGGAACTCAAACTGGCCGGTCGGTAGCAACCGACACCAACAACACATCTCTTTCAAGTCACAGTCCAGGGCCCCTTCAAAAACACGCTCACGACTCGTCTGATTTAGTTCACATCATTCCCACATCAGCAGGATTTGCTTTAAATAGACGATCGGCAAATGAATCGAGGTGAAGACATTGGACGCTGGCGCTGTTACACTGTAATAGCAACTGTCAACACTTTCTCCCACGCAGCTAACAGTCCAATTCAGACACTTCAAACTTAGTTAAGATTATTTTCTATAAAAATGGAGAAAGTATCAGTATTGAAAAAAGGAAGGGAAAACATACTGAAAGCGGTGAAAGTGAAACTGTAAAATGTAACTTTAACTGTGAATCTTCACACATTAGCGGTGAATTTTCACACCGTTCCCACAATTCTCGTATTTGGAAAGAACTATTATATCCTCACCACAAATCTGCCGTTGGATTTTGCAGTACTTTTTTTTGTTTTGCTAGCGTTAGCACAATATAATCATATCATCTTACTAACAAAATCTTACATATTGTACCTTGTAACATATTATGACCATATCCCAGTCTCAAAACTCTTGTGCATCCTTTTTTTTTTTTGTGTGTGTGTGTGTGTGTGTATGTGTGTGTGTGTAGGTACATATAAGAGGGAGGAAGCCCAGCTGCTGCTCCAGGTCCACCAGATCAGAGGCCCTGTGGAAATCTTTGTCAACAAGTTCAAAATAGACAACTGGGCCCTTGACGGACATGTAAGTGCAAGTCTGGGGGTCATACTCAATACAACACCTCTCTGTTGGAGTGCAAAAGGTGATGCACACACACAGACACACACTGCTGCACATACGCTGTACACGCACAGACATACATACACGCAGACACATATGATGAAAATGAAAAAAGAAGGAAATTCACAAATGCACGAGCGCACGCTCACCCTGTCACTCTGGGGAGACGTACGGGTCCGCGGAGAGTTTTCCCTTTAATTAAAATGTCAGTTAAATCAATGCTTGGTAATCAGGGCTCAACAGGGCCCTTCTCACCCCTCCCCCATATTCTTCCCCCCAGCCCAGGCACCTTTAATGCCGTGCACTCCAGATGTAATTTTTTTTAAAAGCAGGTCACAGCGTGTGTGTGTGTGTCTGTGTGTAAGTGTATATTTTTTTTACACACACAGCGCACAAGTTTTTGTGTGTGGGCGTACCTGGTGCGTTTCTGCTCGCGCTCTCGAAAAGCAGAAACATGTTGAGTGTCATATTAAATGTCAGCCGTAACAGCGCCTCTCAGCCACTGTGACATGATATTTCATTTTCGGCGTACACCCCCAGCTGCTGACACTTTGATGAGACGCTCCTTTTGTAAAGCCCGGACATGACACACACAGTATATCTGTCCCTTCCATTCCTCTCTCTCTCTCTCTCTCTCTCTCTAGGTGTCCTACATCTCTTCATCCAACTCCTTTGTGTACCAGGGATTCGTCCGAGGAAAAGGCTTCGGCCAATTTGGTCTCCAGAGACTAGGTGAGCGAGCTGTCCAATTGGTTATAGAATATGCCGTGACCGAGGTGAACGCATGTCCGTGCTTTTTTTTTTTTTTCTTCCTGTTTTTATCCCCGGTATCAAAAGGATTTTTCTTTTTTTTTCTTTTTCTTTTTTACCTCAAATGTGTGTAGCATCCTTACATCTTATCCTCAACTGCTTGCACAGCATGCAATTTTCCATAAAACACCTCTAGAAAAATGGTTGTATATTCAGGATAATGACAACCAGATCTCGTACACATGACATGCACACCCACACACACAAATTCTTTGCTTTTCTTGGAGAGTTTGTGGGGAGTGTTTTGATGCCTGTGGAGTCGCCGCCATATCCAGTAACCCCACATCTCCTCGTTTTGGTACAGTAAATATCATCCACCCTCTCCCCGTGTCATCCTTTGGTACTCTGGAGTCTTTTCAACGATGCTCCTACAGGTGTCGAGCATTTCCCCAACAAAGCCGTGCCTATATACTTCAACCATGTGACCGACAAATCCCATCCGAGTGATTCTGCCGGCTGCGAGTTTGCCACAGTTTGTAGTCTGCAGCCAGCAAATCCTTACATCCTGACTCCACAGCTCTGCAAGGCTGCCGCAGTCTTAGAATCACTCTCTCTCTCTATGTGTGTGTGTGTGTGTGTGTGTCTTTGTGTTTCTTCAACGGTTTGATAGTTCTGCCGCCGCAACTGAAAACACTCATCCCACTCATACCCACTCATCTGTCTGAACTGAGAAAAATATTTGGAGAGAGAGAGAGAGAAAGGGAGAGAATAAATAGAGAGAGGGCACATGTGGAAGAGAGAAACAAAATGAAAGATAACGCCAGTGAGAGTTTGAAGGGAAAACAAAAAACACGCTACGACAGAGGGTGAAATCAAAAAAGCATCGGAGGTAAATCCAATGCTTGCATGTCTTGCATCGTGTCTTTCGATTTGAAGTTGGTTTCTGAAAACCCCCCCCCCGAATAAAAGTTGGACTTGATCTCACTGCCGAGCAAATGCGTGAGATTGCGTGGTAATCTGATATACATTAAATTAAATGTACCCGCGCGCTCTCCCAGCGCTAAACACTCCAACGACCATCAGTGGTGGTTAATTAAAAAATGTCATTTTTCTTTTTGCGCCTTGACAGCCTCAGCCTCTCGCTGATAAGTCCCTGTGGCTTAGTGTGTGTGTGTGTGTGTGTGTGTGTGTGTGTGTGTGTGCAGCTTGGGGTGCTTTAGGTGGAGGAAGAGTTATTTTTATGTGCGACGTGTCTGGCTACATTCGCACAAGTGGCTCAAATCTGATTTTTTTTTTTTTTTTTTTGCCCAAAGGCGAGGATAGAGAATGGGAGAAGCTTAGGTACAAAATAGGGTGTTATCGTTACTGTGCACGTACAAGATATCAAGATATGTACAGTCCATCCCAAAAAAAAATAGAAATGGGCAGCAATTTACAATTGAGCATGATCTGCGGTGTGAACATAAGTGTGCATGTACATTGTAAAAGTTAGTGCATGAAATTCTGCTGAGGAGGGTGCCTCAACAGCAGGTGCAAACCCCCCCACCCACCCCCTCCACCTTGCCACTGCACACAGATTGAGCAAACAGCTCTTTATTAATACAGAGGGCTGGTCTTGGTTCATCCATGTGTATATGTGTGTGTATGAGAGAATGTGTGTGTGTGTGTGTGTCTGGATGTCTTGGAAATAGTCCTAGTCAATTTGTGGACTTTGTTTGGCTTTTGGCCGACGGTAGTGTGAGTTAATGCAGTTTGCCTTGTGTGCGTGCACGTGTGTGTGTGTGTGTACATGTGTGTGTGTGTGCCTGTGCATGTGCTGCGGCGCTTACGCAGCTGCATCTGTTTGTGTGCTCGCGCTCATCCAGTGGGGGGTTGATTGGCGAACGCCACAGAGCCGGCGTAATTGAATTCCTTCTTGTTTGTCACTCGTCCTTTATTGGAGCTTTCTTGGCATTCTGTGGCAAACAGGTGGGCCATCACTCTCCCGTTGTTGTTGCTGTTGCAGACACACACACACCTCTGTGAATTGGAATGTGAATCCGAAATGACTTAATAGCTGTTGGGCTTTTAAGTTAATAATTAAAAGTCATTGTTAAGATAATGGAATTTGACATCCCTAGGGAACAAAAATAAAGCATAAAAATAAATGTTAGGAAAAAATCACTTGTCTGCTCGGTCTATTATGCACAAATGGAATATTCCTGATGCCTTCCTCTTCTGCCACATTAATTGCCTTTTTTTTTTTTCATTTTCTTCAGTCGGCTCAAACTATCCCATCCATTCGTCAAGAATGGATGGGATAGTTTGAGATAGTTTGGGATAGTTAATTCCCTGTGCGTTTCTTCAAAAATTCCCTGTGATAATGTAACGATTCCTTTGTCCGCCATTGAAGTCGTACTGAACGTATGTTGAATTAAAGGGACATTCCCATGTCTTTTTTTTTTCCTACAGAGAGTTTAGACCCCAGCAGAGACAACCCAGGCTACAACTTTGCCTCCAACAGCAGTTCAGTGGCGGCAGCCATCCTAGTGCCTTTTATAGCCATGATCATTGCAGGCTTCGCTTTGTACCTCTACAAACACCGGTAAAGCTCCTGCATCGCTATAGTGCATACGACTGCATCATCTACAAATAAACATTGTGATAGACTTGGATTGGATGGATCCTGGTCTTACAAGAAATCTCTTAGACTCCATTGGAAGTTTTGTTTTAGTCAAGAGCTTACGGCTCAATTCACATCTGCAAAGTTACACATGCACATAAGAATCTTACATTCAGTTTTGCTTGTTTTCACTTGAAAGGATCATTTTCTTTTATGCTATACAATACATGGATTTCTTCAATCCGATTGGCGTACTATATTGACCTTATTGGAAACAAATTGCCAGTGTAAAGTTTTGCGATTATTTGTAATTGTTTGTGATGTTGACTTAAATGAATTTCAGCAGAAGACCCAAAGTCCCCTTCAACGGCTACGTGGGCCACGAGAACACTAACGGACGGGCTACATTTGAGAACCCGATGTACGACCGCAACATCCAACCCACCGACATCATGGCCAGCGAGACAGAGTTTACGGTCAGCACAGTGTGCACAGCGGTATAGCGACTGCTTCCTGCAGAGGTAAGACTCAAACGCCACCGAGTCGGCTAGCTGTAAGATACAGTATGGACCGTTACAGCTTCAGGTGTGCGTGCCTTCACACTTATGTCACTAGTTAAGAGGCTCTTTTTTTTAGCCGTGCACAATGTGTTAAAAATGAGCAAGACCCATTTTAATGTGTATGACTGTCACCTTGCTTTTGTGCTGAGTTAGACAGACACACACATCCAGCCTAGGCACCAGAACCCGCCGAAGCAACAAGAGACAGATTCTCAGAATCCAATTTCTAAACATTTTTTCAGCACCCCTCAAGGATTTTCTAAAGAGTAGAAAACTCCTAGTCTGAGCTCTGCCAAGAATCATTTGTGATTGGATTTATTTTTGCTGCATTTCCTTTGATCTGTGTCTCTCATATTAATGCGTCTTGTTTGTTCTGTTTATGCTTTATTGGAAATGTCTAAGATAGTATATTTATTTTGAAAATCAAGTGAAGCGCTGTTGAAAATGGCTGTGCTCCGATAATGCCTAAATGGAATTCCTCTGTTTGTGCTTTGTGTTTTCCCTCCTGTTATCACCATCCCGTCTTTCTATTTCTGCTCACCTTTCTTTTTTCTCTTTGGCCGTCATTTCACTTGCTCTCCTACACATATTTTCTCTTTTCCTTGCCCTTCTCCCACCATTTCTTATCTTTTCTCCCCCCACCATACCCTCTCCCCATGACATCCCCGCATTCATCTTTCCATTCAGTTAGCAGAAGAGAAGGGCGCCCCGATCTTTGCCCGCCTGCCAACAGAGGACACCCATAGTTCCCCCGGGCAGAGGGAAAGAGGAAGATTATTTTAACCACCAAAATACATTCAAGAGACGACATCTCCGGTGGCAAAGGCTCCTCGCCGCGGGGAAAACGACAACAAACAAAAAAAGAAAACCATGTCAAGACAACACGACGAGGACGACGACAGCTTTTTGTAACTTCACATGGTTTCTTTACCATTTTCCATATTTTGAGGAAAAACTTCCACCTGAAACTGCAGCTGGCAGGAGCAACGCTGCGAGCAACGCTGTGATGACTATTCTCACTGTCCTTCGCCAAAAACCCAAAGGGAATTTTACGGTCAAGAAAAGAAAATTGGCCTGTAGCTAACAGATATCTCTGTGCAAGTGAACTGTATGGGCGGACAGCCCTGCGCGGACCTGTGCAAGTCAAGCGACAGACTGTTTCGATTCCTTCTTCTCTCTGTTTTCCATTGGCTTGTTTTTTTTTGTTTTTTTAATACACTTGCTTGCTTTCTTTGGATACCAGATGAGTAATTGGGCACCATGTTTTTCCCTGACCATCTGCTCTTGAAGCTTGTAGTTTGGAGCTTGAAGTTTCATCGGAGGCCACGAGTCTCTGGCTGAGGATGAATTAAAAGTTCTCTGAGCTTTGACGGCCACTTTGGAGACAAGGATTCTATCATTATTACTTTTTTTGGGCTTTCTTTTTTTTTTTTTAAAGCAAGGATGAAATTCTGCTTGCTAAGGCAGCTGTGTCCGGAGCAGGGGTTAAAAGGTAGCTAGGGCTGCTGGAAAAAGCACTTAGTGAGGCTGTAGAAAGAATCTGTGTGTGTGTGTGTGTGTGTGTGTGTGTGTGTGTGTGTTTTCGTGCACACATTTGTTGTGGCTGTATCAGCAATCTGCCCCAAAGCATCTCCTGTCTATCTTTTGTTTTTTTTTCTGTTATCACTAAGCCCCCGCAAAGATTCAACCAGACACAGGACAGATAATTTAGAGTGTGCTGACATTTCATCTTCCACTGCAAGAAGCATTTTTAGAAATGCTAAAGATAGGGCACAGGAGTACTGCGTCTACACGGATGCTTTGGACAAAAAAAATCACATCTACCCACAACAAGTTGTGACAATGTCTAGAACCACTGATAAAACTAACACCGAAGTTCACGCCAGTCCTCTAAATGTTCCAAGTTTTCGGCCCCTTTCTCTTTTCATTGTTTTGGATTTACGTGTAATCGCTTGACTCAGAGAGACACTGCTCGGCGTCAAGACTCACACTGACAAAAAAAAAAAGTGCGGCTACACAAATCCTAGCCCACCTCTCTAAAGTGATGCACTTGCAACGGACTTGTTAAAAATGAGACAGGACTCTCGGATTTGCTCCGCTCTGTGCAAATGGCACAAAGAAGTGTCAGTTACTACCTTTATGTCTCGCTTGCTCTGAGATGGAAAGACACGGGGGTTGAGTCAAGGTAGGAATGACAACTGCGATATGTTTCCATGGATATACACAAAAGCCTTGGGACCACGTCTTACTTTTTTTTTTTTTTTTTTTCATTTCAAAAATTGTGACGAACCTGGAGCACCAAGATACAGAGCAGCGTCTTAGAGAGGACGTCGAGTCAGACGTCTCACATCTCACATCCTTTTACTTTCTTTCTAAGCCTGGACCTTCACATGCTCATATGGCTTGGCGGTGGTATGTATTCACTCTGAGATCAAGATGCAGTATGTGCTCTCTAAACTTGGCCTTAGGAAAACAAAGTTTTGGCTGCGGTCCTGACCCCGAAGTCTTCGAAGTGAAAGCTCCTGAATGTAAAGCGCGGATGCCACTGAGGCACCGAGTCATTCCCATCGGATTACATTTATGTCACATCGCATCCTTTTCTTCCAAGTTAACTTCTGACAGCTCCATCCCTTTGAATAGACTAGGCTCACTTTTGTTTTTGTCTTGGCTCGTCATGAAAGTGTTGCAGAAAGCTCCCTCAGAGCTGTGACAGCAGGGGGTGGGGGTGTTGCTGGTGTAGCAATTACTCCCATGCGCTTCAATTGGAAATGATTAAGCAGATGATAGGAAAACAGTGTTTACACATTTAATGCTACACTCCACACATTTTAATCTCCGAATTGATGTGGATGACATTTGGTGGTACGGAAAACAGCGGTGTCGGGAGGGAATTGTCACCAGAATGGAACGATGTTTACGGGCAAGGGGTTTCAGCCTACACTATAGCGGTGAATGTCTGGAATGTAGAGCGATGAGATGTGCAATGGATTCAAAGCAATGCTGTTGTGACCCTTAAAGCGTGTATATGAGCAGTTTCCCATATAAGGAACCTGCAATTGCCGCCCATTCTCAGCTGCTTGCGCTGGATAGCCTAATGCATGTGCTTCGTATCCTGTGGATGCTGAGTGGGGTGAATGGTGCTTGATTTTCACTGTAGCAAATTGAGCCATTACATGCAATTTGCTGTCATTTTAGTCTTGCTTCAATGTCAAACCCATATCAAATTCTGAATTCATCCTCCCATTATCACCGAGAGGACAGATTATCAATTAGGCTATGCTTGGCTCCAAAAAGCAAGTCTAATACATCCCCATAGCCATTTGATTTATCACATCGCATTGTTTGGCATCCTTCTCTCCCTTTCCTTTTGGTGCATAACTGGAATTAGGAGAAAATTAGACTTGCATGGGTATGTTGTGGCACAAATCTGATTATACATTTTAGACAGAAAAGCAGCAAAGCAGGTTTCACAGTCAAAATCAACCTCCATGCCAACATCTGTGTTTTTTTTTTTTTCAATCAAGACTTTAAAATCACCTACATAATTTCCCTCCAAAAAATCCAGGCCTGTGAAACCAATCGCCGTATTGTTCCTTCAGTCAGTTTTTTTTTGCTGTGGCTTGGTAATTGCTTTTACAATTTTATTACTTTTAAAGCTCTAGCTTATCTCGACAGCGCGGATAGAATATCGCCCCCCCTTGCCAGCTCTGGTCACGAATTGATGGAAAAAGGCAACGATTGAATTACCCTAGGAGGAGGTAGGAGAGGAGCAGTTGCACTCCCATTATCTTGAAGCCATTGGTATTCAATTCACGTAATTGTATTATGCATTTCCTATCATTTTATTTTGAAATACCCCCCCAATATTTTGTGGATAGCATCACCGCATTCGTTTTTTTTTGCGAAGATCACGCTCTTCATCGCCATCCGTTCCTCCCGCGGGCAACATTCAAAGACACATTGCCCATCATTTTATGGAGCTGTGTCGAGTCTTTCACAAACAAATCTGATTAGCCGGTGCAAAAAGGACACGACGCCCCAACTCCCAAGACGGAACCAATTATCTTTCAATAGAGTTCCACTATATTCACAAACTTGATACAAGAGCATCAGCCTGTAGAACTGTGATCATTCTTACCAACAAGGGCTCAGAGTTGGGGTTTTTTAAAGGGCCAGTCTCGTACCTGTTCCACTGTTTACCTGCTCCAGAATCCCAACAAGCACTTTTGAGTTGATTATAGTGCCTTGGTAAAAAAAAAAAAAAAAAAAAAAATGATATTGATATGGGGAACCAGCACAAGTGGCTCTCTATTTTTTTTTTTTCTTGTGGGTTTATAGGGGCTCATTGGAGCTCACATCAGCTTTTCAAACACTCACAATCAACTGCGCTAGGGGAGGGTTTCAAAATAGTGTTCATTTTTCTGGTTCTGGAGTTTCAATTCTTTGTTACCCTTCATGCCTGCAAAACCACACACACACACCTGCAGAAAAAACCGGGAGCTCTTTGCATTTTCTTTTTGATCCTTCCGGCAAACAGAGAGCTTGTTAGGATCATCTCAAAGTAACCATCGTTTTTTTTTTCTTCTCCCTGCCTCTTTTTCTCTCGATGCAGTGTGCTCATTAGTACAGTATTTTCGTGGGCAAGGATTAATATTTTGAAATGTATGTGCTTACACGTTCAGCTGAGTGTTTGTGTTGTGCATGTGTTTGAAAGTTTGCGAAAGGTACCTTTTTCAACCAAAGAAAACAATCCAGATTCACCTGGATCAAAATAGAATTAGATGCAATTAAAAAAATTAACATCCGCTATTACATCAACACCCAATTTTGCCTCTAGTTTCCCCTCATTAGACAAAGTTTTTAATAGGGAGCAAGACGTTCTCTAAAATTCATGCTGGTAATTTTGCAGCAATGGGAATTCCACTTCATAGGCGCTCCATCGATTGACATATTTTCCTTTTAACCCATCTGGGTTGGTCCAGAAAGTTCTCAAAGAAAGTGAAACGCGGTAAAATGAATATGTAGATCAGTGAATTCTGGATAGAGTCAGACTGAAAGAGTCAGAAGAAGAAGAAGTCTTTCTTGATAGCGGCTGGCTACTTCCCACTTCTCTCTGCATATTTTAAGACGGGAATTCATTCTAGGTTCATTTTCCGTTATCAGCCCGGCACAGCTCTTCTCCTCGCCATCTCTCCTATAATGAAATAGAGCAATGCTATGGTCTTTGAGTCCCCGACGAGTTAAGTTAAGTTTCGAACAGTCAGGGACCGGACCAAAAGCCTTCCGCTTTAACTCGTATACCCCTGCAGCTAGAGCGCTCAGCTTTTAGTAGAGGCCATATGCCATGAATGCCATACTGTACATCTATTACAAAATGAAGCGGTCCATCCATCCATACTCTTATTTATAATCTTCCATTGTCACTGCTGTGATTGAGCCACCTATTGCTGTGTTGGAGATCTGTTTTCCAGGCCCATTCCATGCAATTCCTCTTTCCTACTCTCGCCCATTTCAAGTCTATCCAGTGGTCTCAAAGTGCGGGGCAAAGCTTTGTTTTGAAAATCTTATCATCCCATGCCTCGGGATGAGAATAGATGAACGGTTCCATGATTTGTGATCAAATCACCGGAAGTGTTGTTGAAAGATTATGGAATGTATTTCATTTCATTGAGAGCATCACAGTTTGTCTGCACGACACTGTATCATCCGTATCACGCAACTGCTCCTCTGTTTGTTTGCAGTGGAAATGTGTGTTATCCTTGGAATGAAAAGAGAGTGTGGTATAGCAAAAATATTTATAGTGTTACAGATTATAAGACATTACATTCCTGTATTTTTGCCATGTAACAAAAACATTATGTTAGGGCCCGTGTTTTCTTCTTTTTTTTTTTCTTTGTTGACATTATTTTACGCCAGTCCAGCACATCCCTCCAGCAGGCCTCTCAGATGAGACTCAAACTCATAACAACCCTTAGCGCCTGAGAGAGAACACCGTGGCCCTTGAAAGCCTCAATAAACAAGCCTAGTAAACAAATGAACACACACACAAAAAAAAAAAAATAACAGGCAAAGATGCAGTGGAAATGTTTTGCAGTTGACCAAAAGGGAGGACAAAAAAAAAAGCAGTGGACAAACACGGACTTGAGCAGACTTGCAAAACTGGAGAAAACCGAGAGAAAACTGGAAAGGAAGGAAGTCTCTGAGAAAAGAGAACACGTTAGCGAACAAAAAAACTTTTTGTACAGAGATATATTTTTATGAAAATACATTTGTAATATAAAAAGAGGAGAAAATGGATTGACATATATGTAAATGTTTTTCTTTTTCATTATTGTAGTACAAATGCTAGTGGGGAGTATACAAAAAATATCTATATATATATAAATATATCTATATCTATATATATATAGATATAGATATATACAAAGATAAAAATAGAAACAAAGCTTTTTGTAAATGTAAAAAAGATTGTACATAAAAGTTTACATACATACTGTACATATGTAAGACTCACCATGGCTTGTCTGCAATATATAAAATGTATTTTATCTGTCTGTATATGATGCTTTGCATTGTGTCTAAGCTTATTCTACTTTCTTGAACTTGAAACTTATTTTGAAGGTTTTTGAATAAAATATAAAAACTAATTTGCGTCGTGCTATTCATTTTCAGTAATGTGAGAGTCGCATGAGTGCATGTGTTCATACAGAGCTATCATTTTTCACATCGTGACAAAACATAGATATCAGTGTGATACATTTTTCTCTCCCAATCTCCAGAAGTGTAAAATGCAGGACTTCTTAAGATTGCGGTGGATCATAAGTTTTTATGTATTTGTTCTCACACACAGTTTATGCTCACTTTAATTTGATCTTTGGTCACAACATCAGTTATATTGATAGGCCTCCCTTGAAACACTTTACAAGATGCTTTATTTTGAAATACAGATTGAACAACAGAGTTACAGACAGTTGAAAAAGTTCCTTTTACAAGTTTACTGAATGCTTCATATATTTTCATGGATTTATTTTGAAATTTTCTATGACTCAGGATGGGAATAATGCATGTCATGCTATTATATAGATATACATAATAGATATATATGTTTTTCACTACAGCAAAGTTGATGGCAGCAGAAAAGGCCTAGAAGCCCATTTTACAAGAGTGCAAATCAATAGCATATAATCTTTTTAATGGTCATAGATAAGTGTATTGTTGAGATAAGTGTATTGAGAAAAATCCCTAATGTCATCAACTATACCAATTTCATAGATAAGGAGATGCTCAACACTTTGTGAAGAGGTCGATATTCTCCTCAGCAGAAAAATAAGAGCGTCCAATTGGTGAAGCAGATCAATGCTTTTTTTCACCTGTTTTGCTACAAGATAATTTTTATGCTTTTATTTTTCTGCCTTCACATATTTCAGTTACATGTGAGGCGCAGTCAATATGTTCCCTCAGTGTTGAGTAAGTACGCTAGGTGAAGGGCAGCCTGGCAGTGTCTTCTGTGACACTAAATAATAGAAAAAAGAGACAAATGAATTCAGCTCCACAATTTCTACACCCTCTTTCCAAACGAGGAAATAGTTAGCGCTTGAGATTACCGACAGAATTAGTCTGCAATAAGGTAGAGACGGCTGATCACAATGTCCCTGTAACTGTTCCCAACATCCTCAGAACATCTCAACAGGAACACCTTGTGAACGCACAATAGCAAAGTTTGCCCCCCCCCGACCCCATCAGTAATTTCCTTGACTAAAAATAATTGCCCGCTTGATTGGCTAAATCAGAGAAGGATTTGCTACTGTGGTGATGTTAGAAAAGCTCTATGAAAAACCAATGGTGGGACTATTATTTTCTGTGGACTGTGCCAATAGAGCCTTCCATCTTACACACAGCCAGCAGTATGTATTAATGACTGCGTGTGTGTGTGTGTGTCTCACCCGAGTATTGGCAAGGTTAAAACCTTTTCTTGATTGATTAAATCAACAGCCATACATGGGTCATTAGTCACTCCTGTTCCCTACCTGGTTTCCACGGTGATTAATCAAACCTTGGCAAGTCCCCCTGACCGGGGAGAGTGTACCGCCACAGCAGACAGTTTGCCCTCCATCCCCGGGACTGGACTTTTGTACAAATCTGGTACAGGTCCCGAGTCAAACTGGATATTTTGACTCGGTGCCTGCTCTACTTCATCACCGTCTGAAGGGGCGGATCAAAGAAGGGAAGCCACTGATTTAATTTCCAGGCAAACTAAACCGCACATGCCGGGCATCTTACAGACTCCAAGACTCTCTCGCAGATTGCTTCCTCATCGCATTAGGATCATATTCTTCTCAAATGCAATGTTAAATGCTTTACCCTCTGTGGTGAGATTCACTCGATTGCCTTCCAGAGTCGGGGAAATGAAAGTGCCTCACGAGTCACTTGTTGCTCCCGCTCGATGATAATTCTGTTCGTGTGCATCATTACTTCTGTGAATTTTGTTAAGTTCTCTGATCAGTCGGCAGTCGCCATTGCTCCCGCGAGTCCGCCGCGATAAGACCGCCTGTTCCGCCTAACCGAGTCGCACACATTATATTCATTGCTACATAACGGCAAACATCAACTTCGGTTTTACTGCTTTTCTCTTACTTGGCCACCCGAATGTCTCCCCCCGGGCCTTTTAGATATCAACGGGAGGAGGAAAGAGAGATGAGCGCTCACAGCAGTCCAGAGAGTTTCTTTGAGCGCGGCGTCGACAATTGCCTGTTTTTTTTATCACGGCAGAGAGTTTGACACGCTTTTGACAGCCATGCACCTCGGCGTCTTGAGATGACAAGCCAATTCCTCCAATTACCCCAGGTGTCCGGCAGCCATGTTCCCTTTGTTAGTTGTTTTAATAAGAGCAGCTTATTATTACGCCACACTGACTAAGAAGACGACACCACCATTCCTGGCAAAGATGATTTGGGTCCCGGTCTCAGGTGTTTCCTTGAAATTCCTTGAGGATGGTAAATTATAGATTGAGTCATTGTGGCTTCATGGCAGGTTAATAAGTGACAATTGGTTTTATGCTTCAAAAAACAGACTAAATATGAATTTCTTGATTGGTTACAACTGCACACTTGTTCTTAAAACAGATGGATATGGATAATGCCTTTATATACTTTTTTTTTCCCAATGGGAACATAAGAACAGGAGAACTCATATGATAGGGTCTTAATAAAATCCTTGTGTTCCTTCATTTGTTGGAGTAGACGGTAAATACCACAGCCCTTCCCCCCCCCCCCCCCTTTGTATAATCACTTCTCCTGTGTTTGTTAAGGGCAAGGTCAAGAAGGAGCATCTCTTTTAGATAAGTCCGCTCAATTTCCTCCCATCCCTTGTTTTACCGAGTCACGCTGGGATATTCGAACAGACATCAAAGCGGTTTACCCTTTCAAATCCCCCCCCCCTCCCCCTGCTCACACCGGCCTAGGCCTTGGCTAATATCAGGCAAAATCCCCCCTCTGCTCTCCCAGAAGACTTTGGACCGAGGATGAAGGGAATGACTGATGAGAGTGTGTATGAGAGGGTATATATATATTTGCTCTGTCAGTTGAATTTGTCAGCAGGGGTCCGGCTTACATATGACAGCGCTTGCTTGCATTTCTTCGGGCCAAAGCTCTTTAAGCCGGGACTCACGTGGTTGTCATGACCCTAGGAGAATATTGAGGTATAATCGACTTAAATATGAGTCACACTTTTAACTCTTTCACTCAATTAGTTTACCTCATTTCTGCGATTTCTGATTTAGATGTATTTCTCTGCAGCGAGGCACGTCTCTGTGTTTGCTTGCGATCATTAGCAAACTAGAGGTGCAAACTTGCGCTGGCAAACAAACACCCCTGTCACAGTCCTTCTTTGTTCTAAATAATGCATTGATTTAATGGATAATGAAGGAAGGGGGAAAAGGTGATAATGGGTTTGTGACAATGTGAGAATGAGAGGGAAAACTTCTCATCATCGTACAGAAACAAAAAAAAAGACACCAACCCAACCCACTGATCCTTGGCTCCGAACAATGAGACAATAACGTACCGTCAGCGCTCCCCGCGTCGTGATGGGATAATAACACCCCGAGGCTTATCGGCGGGTGAGATGGGCAGAGAGTAGAGAGTCAACTCTCTTTCAAATGTCTCTCGCTCGCTCGCTCTCTCTTCCTCTCATCCTCTACGGTCAACTGGAGACGAGCAGCGGCGCCAAAGTGTGACAGTCAGCGATTCATTAGCGCATTTGTGTAATTACCAGGGGTAATTCGTGTCAAGTCGGTAGGAGGAGGGAGCCGCGGATGGGACGACTGGGTGAGATGTTTTCATTTCGCTCAGTTCACGCCGACTTTGTGTCGTGCCCACAGCTGACTTCTGCAGATATTTACATGCGGCCGAATGGCGCTATTTTTTAAAATGTATTTCACCATGCAAGACAATGAAAGATGAACTACCACAGAGTGTGTGGCTCCTCGATACGGACCAGTGGAATAACCCCCATCATGCCTTTCTCATACCGTTTTGATGCTATCTGACTATCTGTCTACATGTGCCGCTGGGTAAAGGAGGTTGTCAGGTCATGGATGAACTGAATGTCAAATATATACATGTCTTTTGTGTCAGTGTCAGTGTAATGAAAAACACTTTGGGGTCGATTTTCGGGCCCCAAAGTGGACGGTACTGCAGAGCCGCACCCAAGCAAGCCAGACATAAGTAGCTCCGTATTGAAGCAAGACTTTTTTAAAGAATCGATCAGTATAATGGAAAACGATGGGAGAAAAGGGTCCATTTGGAAAATGACTGGAGTTATATTTTAAATCAATGCCACTTTTTCCCCAACCGCTCACAGAAAACTCGTCCTCACAAATTCTTTTTTGTATGTATGTATTTTTTATATCATAATCCTCACAGGCCAAGATATATATATATATATAATATATATATATATATAAGTAGATGTTCACTAGGATCAGACTACCATTCCCGCTGGCATGCTTAAAACCCTTATGTATCCTATTCTCTGCCCAAGTGAGTGTTCATTTAGACTGAGGTGTGCCAGTAGGGCTTTTTTTCCTCAATCACAGGAAACTTTTGAAGGGGTTCGACGGCGCCTCACAGCCCCCCTGGCCCAGCAGGCTTTGCTGTCTGTGACATTCCTGACATGGGGAGGGCCTGTTCATTCGACCAGGTAATAAGCGCTCGACGAGGAGGCAACGCTACAAAGTGTTGCGCCCCACTTCACTGCCGGATTGAAAATACCTGCGAAAAATACAAGACAGAAGTCAAAGCCATGTTACCATAGTGACAGAGGGCACCCTGCCCCCTCATTTTGATAGTTATTTCGTGGCTGATCTTTGCAGCAGTATTGTACCCTTTTTAGATATATTTTTTCTCCCTGTCTCTCTATCTCGCTCTCTCTTAATTTGTGTAATTGTGTAGGTTATTTCAATGATTAACTGATAATCCATTTCATTCCTTCCCACATCCTCTGACGTCTAGGAAGGAGGGAAAGTGGTCAAAGGCACCGACGTTTCAGCCACACTGTTAATTAAGTCCTCATTTCTGATGTGACAGTCTTAGAAATGTTCAGTGTCGGGAAGATATCTAAGTTGAAGAAGTGTCCAGGAAAGATAGCTATCGGGCTGCATCGGATATGATGCAGTTTGTTGGGTGAAAAACTGAATCTTTATTAATTTTTTTTATTTCTTGAAATTCAACACTATTTAATATATTAGCATCAATCCCAAAATATCGCTAACGCTGACAGTTTTAAAGGTCGGGAATGTAACTAAAGGCCAGATCCAAAGCGGGAGATGTCTACAGTAGATGGTAAAAAAAATTAGGGTGATGTGATTTTGTCGTCAAAGCTTTGCGGCTAAAAGTCAAACAACAGGAGGGAAAAAAAGCTCGGCGTGAATCGAATCTACTTCTGAAAATGTCTACCTTGCTTGTGTTTCCCTCTGCTTCATTTGATCCTGTGACCCAATCATTTCAGCTCTAATTCACCTTTCATGTTGTTCGCACAATACGCCGATACAATATGATGGGAGGTAATTGCTAAGACTTAATTGGAGGTAGGCATGGAGCGTCCGCGGGAAGTTATCAGCTTTGGGCAGGGTCAATAACATGATCAGATGAGGCCATTGTTAATTCTTAGGTAGGGATTGCTCAGCACTTACTCCTCCTCCCCTCTGGAGTCGGTGGGGAGATAAATTATGAATAAGGCATCCATAAAACATGCAATTATTTATGGAGATTAGGGGGTATTAAAGATATTTCTAATTAAATTCAGCTGATCCAAGGTGTTTTGCCAGAAATCCCTGTAGCTTTTTTTTCCCCTCGCTGTTATTGTAATGAGAGGGGGACAGAAAGGTAGCGAGAGAAATTAATGTTTGCCTCTGGACTCAGAACAACTCCTTTATGACCCCGGCATCTTACTACCTTGTATCGTGTCTTTATCTTCAACAAAACATGAGTATTATTGATTTTTTTTGGTACTATCGCTATCCTAGATTGTTCTTGATGTGTCAGTCACTGTAATATGTTGCATTATTTTCCTCTGGGAATCTATTCAGTTCAGGGGTACTTGCAATTTCATCTTTCAAATCCTGCTGCACACATTCAAAGATATGTGGTTGTCATGTAGATATATTCCTACCATTTGTTGTTGTTCCAATGTCAATGTTAGTAGATGTAGTGGTTTTGGTTTATCCCCAGGCTCTTCCAGGCTTGCATATCACAATGCAGTTGCAAGGCATGAGTTGTGTATCCTATCGATGGTGATGTTGCACAGGCACAGAAAGGGCTTGAACATGCTCTGGGTCAGTTGCTGGCCAATGGGATGTCATTGTTGGCCATGTCGCGCTGTCCTCGAGTCGGTCCAGACAGCTGTGGAAGTGGGGGCAGGGGGATTTATTGGTAATGTGATTGCTGATTTGACTTCAATGCCCCTGATTGTTCCCCTGGCCATCGATGATCTGTGAATGCAGCATTATGACTTTTCGCTCAGAGATAACCTTGTTGACTGGAACGATGCAGCTTCTCTTTCTTCTCCATCTTCTCTGTCTCTCTTGTGTGATTACAACCCAGTGCATCTCTCCGAGTACATTTTTGAGACAGTCTCTAAATTGGGGAGTGAGAGTGTAATTGGAGGAATGCACTTCCACTCCTCTCACATGGCCAAAGCCACATCAATAGAGCCAACCGTTTGATTTCCCTACTGCCTTCAAACTGTGATTACTTCTCCCTCCCTCTGCTGTTCTTGACGCAGGGGTCTCGGAATACAAATGTCGGCAACAATCAGCTTGGCTAGTTGAGTCCAGTCTTGAGAGCGCATGCTTGTTTCTACATTGTGACCATGTGACATCTCTGGGATGCTTCTGGAAAATATCAAAGTTAGGATCATTTGGAACATTTGCAGAGATTCGGAAAATGTGCACTTTGAAACGCACGTTTTCTCGGCCCTCTCCAAGTGCATTTTGCCCTAATTGATAGGAGTTTGGCGATTCCAAACAGTGCCTGGTGACTTCGCGTGGTCGCTGTGAAGTGATGAGTATACAGTGGCTCCATTTAGACAGCTCATAGAGTGCAGGAGAAAATGAAATCAACTACACTCTCTGTAATGAAAAAGCTCCCAGCCAGCTGCTTTTGAAAGCTCTCGTCAAACACACACAAACACCAATCCCTAAGGGTGCGACGGCCGCTGGATATGGTGCTTTGTTTGCCTTCTCAGGTATTTGTAAAATCAACCTATCAATCAAGCCACTTCAATCACACTCTGTGCCGCCAGTCAGCCCCAGAGTGGATGAACCAGCAACACAGCCACTCAAATCCCCCTTACTTAGATGAGTGAGTGAACACCCCTGTACCCCACGCCGCTCACACCTCATAAGCAAAGGCACATTTCATCATTGTTTTGCCACATTGTTGCCTCGGGTCAGCATAGCGGTGGGGGGCGGTGGCGGTGGCGGCTACAAAGGCACAGGCAGAAACACACACACACAGAAAAAAAAAATTCATCAGATGCCTTGATTCAGTTCCGTTTTTCAACACCTCACACGGAGCGATACTGGCGTCTAGCGCCACAAGCCTCGCTGTGCTCTCCTGCTCACAGGACGCTACATATTCTGTGAAACCTTTTTCCCGTAGACATCACTGTTGTCGCATTAGAGCAAAGACCCTAAGATGTGTGGGTTTAAACTTGTTTCCGCACCTAAAAACCTTTAAAAAAAAGTTGAAGCAAACCCTCTGAGAAGCTAGAGGAAGGTAAGACGCCAAAAAAGTTCTTGTCTCTCTTTGACAGTTTCTCTCTCAGACACACAGCTTCAAGGCGAGGTGTGCCTAGTGGTGGCCTGGCCATGAGTCTATGGTGAGTGGAATTATGATTCTACTTCTATAAAATATTTGTTCTCGCCGTACTTATTTCGGCTATATCTGATAGGAGTAAGTTGTACTTAGCAGCACCTAATATGTTGTCATGTCGTTGTTATCGCTACCCGATGAAATCATTTTTCTTCTCTGGTGTAGCCTAATGCTTTACACATTTACTGTCAAAACAAGTCATCTGGGTATCAGCTACCCACTCAACAGTGTTACAGATAAATCCCCTCTTATTTCCACTTATCACCATGTTGTGGTCACAGAAGACAAATCTGCACGTTGGCGGAGTCCTGAAATGAAAATGTGCCTCATCTAGTTAATCTAATCTATGACAATCTGTAGTTATGTGCCCTGATAGTTAATACTTTACTCCACCAGTTGGTCATGAAATTGCTATCAGGCGACAAAGCCAATGCAATTGCCTACACTTGTCTCGCCTGAGGCACTTTTGTTCCAACGGTAAGGCCTGTCAGGCGCTGGGCTCCTACAAGGCTGACAATCACCAGGAAGCCCCTTTCTGCACCACATGGTAGTCCTGAGCCAATGAAAAAGCTGCATTCTTATGAACTTCTCCAAGCAAATTCCAAAAGATTTGTAACTTTTAGGCTACGTTCATACTGCACCTGAAAGTGTCTCAATTCAGATTTCTTTCCCCTCAAAAGTGACACAAATCTGATTATTTCAAATCGATGTGAACAGCAAAAAGCAGCATGGAGTCACATTTTTTTCAAATACGATCCAGACCACATCCGTGGTACTAAATCTGATTCTCAGATATAACCCACAATTTGGAGCGTAACTGCCTGCACTATGAACGCAACCTTAGATGGCCACACATCCTTTGTATTTTAGTGAATGCATGGTGTTAGAAACCTTGATTGATTTGAAGGCATGTGAGCTGGCTCGTTAGCTCATGTAGTGGCTAAAGTGTGGGAGAAGTGATGAGTCCTTGCCATTGTCATATCCCTAACTGCGGCGATCATGCGTGAAAACACAGATTTCAGTTTTCATTTTCTGCCGCTGCTAAAACATTAAAACTAAAAAGCACCATTGGCCTGCCAGACTTAGTTTCACAATCGAATCCCCAAAGGCAGCAGGTACAAAGTGATAATTCCAAAGCAGGCTAGACAGCGCCAGAGGCTTGACAGGAAACAAAGCAATACCGAGGCAGTCTGTCAGGCAGCTAGATATGAATTTAGCCTACCAGAGAGCCAAATAATAATAGATGGGGTGACAGAGTGGCCCCCGTATTATTTAGCTTTCTGTCAGGTACCTGGCATCGTAAAGCAACCTACAGTTGGCTCATTGCAGAAGGTGCGCTGGTGATTGGCAGCTTTGTAGGAGGCTGCTGCTTGACGGGCCATTACTGAGGGAACACAAGTCCCTCAGGCGTGGCACGAAGCACCTGTTCACTAATTGATATGGAAATGTGATAAATGACTCGTTTGGTTTAGTAGACGTCCTCAGTTACCATCTATAAAGCAAAATTACACATATTTTATGACCACTGATCTATATGATTTTGATATGTGGTTAAACCGTTTGTAGTCGTTGGAAATCAAAGTATTGCTGGCACCAGGCATTTTGCCATCTGTGTTTAAAAGTGATGCACAGCCAGTTATGTTATGCAGCAGCAATGCATTAGTGGGCATCTTGTGCATCTTGTAACATCAGCAGCAGCGTGCTCAGAAATTCTTGCTAATGTAGCATGCATCCAGGTACTTCTTGAGTACACAAAATCCACATACTATACAGTTGAAAAGCACTCTTTTGTCAAGTGTGGGTAATATCTGGTTCCCAACACCTCACACCCCTGCTGGACGAGTCACGCCAACAGCCATCAAGTTGAACATCACAAAATATTCAACTTATTGAACTTGTTTAACAAGAGACAGACAAAACTTCTTGCGGCTGCGCCACCTGCTGGCCCGGCCAAAGATATATATACCGCACATCCATCCTGGGTATAAAGATCTGTGGGATGCAATGCGATCCTCTGTGTAGGTGGCTCACTTGTTGTAATGACAGTGGACTAGAGGTGAGATGCTTGTCTTTGACAACCCTCTGCACACCTTTCCTTCCCCCTCTGTCCTTTTCTCTGTGTCAGATCCTCTTGTGTTGCTTCCCCCACTCCAATCTCCCCCTATATTTTTTCTTCTTTTCTCAACCCTGTCCCCTGAAGCCACTGAGCACCTGTCACTTATTTTCTGCCTTCCATTCCACCTTCCCCTTTCTCCTTTACTCTTCCCAGCTCAACCTCTCATCTTAGTTTTCCCCTCTCATTCCCACCTATATGTGTCACCATCTTATCATCGTTGGCCTCTAGATTAGATTTCTGATCTAAGGGGATGCCACGGGGAGCATTTAGATGAGTCTTGATAGCGAGCACACACATCGCACACATGCATGTTGCACACATGCACACACACTCGTACACAAACTGACCTACACACAGCTACACACACAAGCACACCCACCTGTCATTTTATATATAGACATACCCTCTGTTGCTAGCGATAAATATGCCATTCATACATCACTATATTACCTGAGGCCAAACTGTTAAGGCACCTTGACAGGGCCCATCATCTAGGAAACCGAAAAGGCTCTCACTCACTCCCACAATCTCTTTCTTCTTCCTCCATCTCTCCTTCAAATAGTCCACCAGAACACCCAGTGTGAGAGCATTTCAAACAGATTAGCAGTCAACATAATGACGAAACCCAGCAGTAACACAGCACCATCAGTGAGGCCCCAGCCATTCAATAAAGCAGACATGAGTACGGTTCTTGTACATCCTTTTATCTGTCTTGTGCCCTGACAAGATGTCTCGGCTTTACTTTATCTGCAGTCGTGGCACAATGGACAAAGGCCCGGTCCAGCAATTTGACACATGGCGAAAGTAAAAGTGCAGCGAGGGAGGGGGAAAAAAAAAGAACCTGTAGGGGCGTCCTGGTGGCTCAGTGGTCTCAAGGCGCATTGTTACGTGCCAGGCAGGAGCAAAGGACCTTTGTTATGTTTGCAAGTATCGAGATGAGCTAAAAATAAATCGCTTTCATTTTCACTTCCACTCCGACTCCTTCAAATTCTTTGGTCGTCGTGTTATCGTCTCCGTTTCCCCCTAATGTCACCAAGGGGACGTAACATGCATACCACATAACTGTGACGGCCTGGGTTCGAATCACCTCTCACCTGATCTTTCCTGTCTCTCTGACTGTTTGAAAAAAAAAACCTGTAGCCCCAAATATACCCAGTAAGGTAGGCACAAGGTTGGCTTACAGTTGCAAATGACATTCTGAAGACGTAGCCGTTCTTAAGTTGGTCGAAGACGAGCTAGCCGGGCTCCATGTGAGCAAAATGTTTCATTTCGCAGTAAAGATTCATTTTGCAAGTGTGGAGCTGCTGTACGGAAGTCCATCCCAGCAACTCTGCAGAGAGTGTCAGAGGAAAGAAGACACATCGCTCTCTCAGGTGATAGATTGGAAATCAAAGTTTTAATCATACACTCTCAGCTGTTGCCTGGCAACAGGCCTCCTCTTGCTGAACTTGTCTGTTGGCTGAGAGCGAAGCAAAGATGAGACGAAAGGAGGATGACAAGCCAAACAGAGGAGAGAACACAAGGAGATTCAACTGAACTATAAGAGAAGTCTAGTTGGAATTAAAATTAAACTAGAAAGGCAATGGGAGTATATTGTAGTCAATTAAGAAGCGTCCAATAAAGTCCACTCAAAACAAAACAATAGAATAAGTGATTTTCCTCGGCTGTTCCCAGCGCTCGCTTCTTTTTCTCCTTTACAATGGAAAGGTCACATTGGTGATCACTTGAATACGCTAAAATGTATTTTATCTTTTCACAAAAGAGTTAAATAATCTTCTAGCAACAGCACAAGCAACAGCCAGCACTTTCCACATGCCACATTTCTGTGCACATTCTCTCCCATGTGTACTGCGTGTCGAATAAAGTGGACAGTAATCCTAGTACCTCTGTACCTTTTCTCTGTCCATACACATTTGCACACACAGCCTGTTAGCTTGTGAATCAGCAATATGTTATACCTGTTGTACTATCTTCAATAACGCACATGCTTTGGTATTGTTTGCAATGTATCTCTTCTCATCTATAGCCTATTCTTTGCTGCTGCAGTGACCCAATTTCCCCACGGGTGTCATTAAAGTTTCATCCACTATCTACTAAAAAAGAGGTGCCCAGTGCTCGCGGGTGCAACACAGACCCCCTTACCCGGTGGATCTCTGTAGAATTCTCCGTTCAACCTGCATGGTTTTGGATAGAATAAAACAAAACAGAAAAACACCTTCAGGCGTGTCTATTTAGTCTATTCACTATGGATTCCAAGAAATCTTCCACTACAACTGATGAGTAAAGTCATAGTAGTTCAGCCCTGAATTCGATCTTACGACAAACACTATGATGCATTTACTAACAGAACTAGACAGACATGCATGAAAGACAAGAAAGAAAGAGGGAGCTAAATCCCTGGGAAGGGTAATCAGCTGGGGTTGTTGCAGCACCACATAGTGGTCAGTGGCAAAACAGTGAGACCCCTTTCCGATCGGTACCTCAGTTCATTTGTTTTAGAGGAAAATCTGATTCAACCTATCGATCTATACTTGATTGGATTGGTTAAAAAAAAGGTGATGCAAAAACATCACCTCAGGGATGATTCTGAAGGACTAACTTTCGACTGAGAATTGACTCATGTAGGAGGATATCTTCCCTGCTGCAGAAGTAACCTCTACAGTGAGACGAGGCAGCTTTCGAATCCACTTTTTTGCAGCCTGTTGCATCGGTGAAATGTTGCACTCTTTGTTTTGTCTTGCATTAGTCTCAGGCGGCTGTAGGCCTGGTTGTCATGCATCATTTGCTTTGACAACATTCTCTCTCTGCTGCTGCTGAGGTTTGAATCGTGTTCTTTTAGATCTTGACTTTGAGGCCCATTAAACTTGCTTTTTGCCATTTCCAGATCCAGCGGGTAAGCAGCTACTTGCTGTAGCATCCCTCACATTCACATTTGCTCTCCAAAATTAAAGGGTAATTCCGGGATTGCGGGATGTCCACAAAATCGCTTTTCATACCTTTAAGTAGATCCCAAAAGTTTCTGAGTTGCTCCGGTCGATCGGCTCAACCGGCAGTCGCGTAACGGCAGCTCAAGGCTCCAATGTAATCCAGCGGGCATGTCCGGGCATGTCCAGTCAAAGTACATCCACTAAAAGTGCTTGATTTTGCCACTGACAGGCTCAGATTGTTATTCGTGTGTCTGACAACATTACCGAAAGGATCGCTACAGGAATAGACCGTTTTTTAACCAGAAATATACCTTAGACATGACATAGACATGCCTGGACATGCCCGCTGGATTACATTGGAGCCTTGAGAAACTTTTGGGATATACTTAAAGGTATGAAAAGCAATTTTGTGGACATAGAGGCCAGGTTGAAAAATCCCGGAATTACCCTTTAAGGTGACCAGATTTCTGAAATGAAAACTGGGGACATTTCCAGTTCGGCGGTCGATATATCATTAAAATATACAATGTTATTATCTATGAAATAAAAAAGGGGGACAATTCTGATCTGAACAGCCATTCAGTGGTCCTGGTAGTCTGGGTAGAATAAGTTTTAGAAGAGAACATGAGCAATTTTTAAAAAAACAGAGAGAATAGTATATGTGAAATACTAACATAATAGAGAAATAAGATGATCGTCTTGACCTGGGCGTATTAATGGGAATTCTCTCATGTTATTAAAATGGCATTTCCTTTTCTTGGAAAGAGCCATCGTACCTCCTCTGTCTGCTCTTCTTCACTCTCCTTGTGTCACTTTTTACTCTTTCTTCTCTTCCAATATTTATCCTCCTCTTGTCTTCACTCATCTTTCTTCTTTCTTCCTTTCCTTCTCTTTACCTTTTCACCTACACTCTCTTTACTCCCTTAATTTTCCCTTGTCACTCTCTTCCCCTTCCTCTAAAATCTTTAATAATAAATAGTACACTATCAGTTAAAATACTTTGGTTAACAGATTCCCATTGCTTGCCTCATTTTTGTATTTTATTTCAAAAACATTCACTGCACCGGTACTGTTCGTGGCAACAGACTACCAGGGGTCAACTTGATGTGCGATGCTGAGCTGAAGAGAGCAGGACGTGGATCTTTTGAACAGAAGATGGCCAGGGCCATGGTTGGAGAATCCACCTTGCACGTTGTGAAGTGGTACGATAACCGCTCAGTGACCCTTCTGAGTGACTGGAGCCCACCCAGTCACCGAGGTTGACAGGTGGGATCGCAAGCGAAAGATGATCACCAAAGTCCCCTACCCTGCTGTGGTGAAAGAATACAACAAGAATATGGGTGGGGTGGATCTGCTTGACTCACTGATTGCACTGTACCGGAACAAAATCAGATCAAAGAAGTGGTACCACCGGCTGGTGTTACACTTCCTGGATATGATCATCGTGACCACCTGGCTGCTCTACCGAAGAGATTGTGAAGGCACTGGCATGAGAAAGAAGGAACAAATTAAGCGGTATACCTTCAAGTCATACATCGTTGAAGGCCTATGCAAAAGTGGAAAGAGTCTGGAGTGCAAGAAAGGTCGTCCCAGTTCCACAATTGCTGGTGAGTATGAGGAGAAGAGGAGAAAAGGACCCGCTACTCCAATTCCAGTCCCTGATGTGCGCCTGGATGCCACAGCCCACTGGATGATTATGGCTGAAAAGAAGGGGAAATGCAAGGTACCAGGGTGCACAGGTACACCAAAAGCCAAGTGCCGGAAATGTGATGTCCACCTCTGTTTCAAATCCACCAGCAACTGCTTCCTGAGGTTCCACACAGAATAGGAAATCAGAGTGTGCTTTGTTAAAAAGAGAAACACTGATTCAAACAATAACCCACACAAACACACATTCAGACACACTGAAACACACACACACACTCACACATATACCCGCACACACAGGCTAACCCCTCCACACACACTCTCACACACAGACACACAGTCATTTGGACGTTGGTTTATATGTTAATATGAAACGTGAGAAACATTCATACATGAGGTGTTAGTTGTAATTAGTAGGAGTTTGTTTATTTGATTGTTTTGATTTTAAAGCTTCTTATTGTGGAGCCATTGGTTGGAGCCATTTGTGGTTGACGTTTGTCAAAACAAAAATTTTTCTATTCTGCATAATTCTGCATATTGCTTGTTTTGCTTATTCCACTTATATGTACTATAGAAAACCTTGGTGTTTCAGTAACCTCGTAGCACAAACCACTATCTGGTTGGGGGGGGGGGGGGGATTTTATGATGGATATATTATCAGGGACCCCCAAGCTCCCAAAAAATGGGAAATGTTTTTATTTTGAAATATTGAAATATTTATATACAGTGGTGGCCAAAATTATTAGAACACTTGGCATACATTTAAGAGGTTTCAGTTGTTTTTGTTCAATTGGCCATTAAAATACCCATAAAACGAATGAAATATATAGAAAGTCATCATTATGCTCTATAAACCAGAATAGAGCCATCATAAGGAGATTTACATCATTTTCCTTACAAAAAACAAGCTAGGCCTATTTCACTGTCAATGTCACACAATCATGTTCCTTCACAGAAGAAGCCAAATTACTTGTGTAATCATTGTCAGGTGTGATGGTGGTTAAATTGATGGTGATCAAGAGTCTTTGGACACAGCTGTGTGATTCTTTTGAATTGCTGCAAAAGGTGACATACCAAATATTAAAGTTAAAAGTGGATAAAAACAGCAGGACTCACTTCATCTGATATTTGTTGTGCTCAGAGCAACCATCTGCATGTTTCATGAACATTATGAAATTAATCTAATAATTTTGGCCACCACTGTAAATATATGAAATATTTTTTCCCCCCTAAAATAAAAATTCATGCCATAGATGGCTAACATAAAATATTATGCTAATGTTATCCATGAAAATGTCTAAATATATTTTCACAGTACTTATTATAATGCCAAACCATTAAAAGTGTAATCTACAAATAAATATTCTAATTCATTCATTCATTTAATATAATCAGATTTTCAAAATAGCCCGTCCACTGCATGTTTACATGTGAATGTTTTTTAACCTAGCTAGCAACTTACTCTACATAGCTAATGTTAGCTAGCATAACCTATTTAAAACCTTATAGACCTTATCTATCTTATAAATTGTGACATTATAACATCACTAGCTAGTATCTCAAACGATTGTTACTTACCTGGCTTGAAAAGACGTTTGTGAATTGACACTTGCTAGCTTCACAGCAGTTTTCTCTAAAACTAGAGCGAGCAAGCAGTTAGTAGAAGAAGAGTGATATATAGCTCTAGCGAGCAGCCCCCTCTGTTGGACAAAACAAGCACAATGCGATTGAGACGTCAACTGGTAGGCTCTGCTGCCCGGTCTTTCTTGCCACGTAAAATATTATTTCACTTTGCAGTCTGTTTTTAATGCACAGTTAAAAACGGGGACATTTCCAGGGACAGCTCCAGCCAGGGACAGGCCACCGGAAAACGGGGACGTCTGGTCACCCTATCCAAAATAAACTTTGCCATTCCACATTTACGGTTACAATCTCGGTACTTTACTTTACGGTACTCTCACAGACACAGACATGACCAGCATGAGTGGATGGGAGCACATAGACGACTGAACATGTAAGCTAAATGCCCGTTGGCAGGAAACTGAGCTAGTGTAAGCTAACTGGTCTAACCTTACTCTCAAAATGAGACTGCTCCCTAATTGTGCAAAGCTATGTTTGGCTGAATGGTCTAAAACAAACAGGTTTTCAACCTTGATGATATCAATAGAGCTTGCCTCTCTGATCGGAGCAGGCAGGCTGTTCCGGGGAAAGGGAGCGCAGTGAGAAAAAAGGCTCTACTACCTGTTGTTTTCTTTGTGACTGCTGGGATTGACAGGTAGCCAGCGTCCCGTGATCGGGGAGTGTGCGGTGGTATATATGGTGTGACGAGATCTGCTGAATAAGACAGTGTAATATTTCATGTTAGTAGAAGCACCTTAAAGTCACATCTAGCATAAAGTGGCATAAGATTTCAGCATCTGCCGTTAATGTAAGTCAATTTTTAATCAATTTAGCCACTGCTCACCAGCACAGCACTTCTATTGCTACATCATTACGTGTGTGTGTCTATTTTGTTTTATTGTGTTTTGGGTCGAAGACATTTTTGGTCATCATTTTCAGCGAGAGCATGCTTTGCTGTGATGGATCGTACGTGAAAACATGCCTAAGCGCACCTTAACAGGCGATCAGACGAGATTTGAATTCCTGTAATGTGATGAGCACCCCCTGCCCCAGCACAATTATCTACCCAGCTCAAGCAGCTGAAAAACATGGCCCATGGCTATGGTATCTTGTATTTGATAAAGCACCATTAGTGATGGATTTAGCACCTCCATGGTTCACTTACTCCAGGTTTTGAACTGTTAAAACATCCCCCCCCCCCCCCCGCAAGATTCTTCTGATTTGCCAGAGATTATGACACGGGTGCACCAGGATGATGTCACTCTTTGATGTAGCGCTTACCGCCCTACCACTCAAGGTCAAAACTTGTGCCTTGACAACAGAGCAATTTGTCAACATGTAACATCAGAATGTCAATTAGTCTCTTTTTTTTTTTTAGTACAACTTTTAGCCTTTGTGTATTGAACCGGTAATTTGATTTTCTTCACTCCAAGCCTCACGGATCTAAGGAAAAAATGAACTGCATTCTCTCAAAACCTCTCTAGAGAGAGAGAGACACTGTTTTGCCCACACAGATTCCTCAGTCCACAAATATCTTCTAACCATGCCACCTAACTCGAAGCCCTTTAGAGGATTATTTCATCGTCTGCGTTGTCCATTCAATATAGTTTTGTTATGTAAATGTCTCCATGCACAGCCAAGAGGATGAACATTGAATCTCCCCTTAATGGATTTAATAATACTCTTACTCCAGGTGTTCCTGTGCCAAACTGTACTCCATTTAAATTCCTGAATCAAATTTTCATTCTACTTCAGTTTGGTCATATTTTACTCTTCAGTTGCAATAAAAGTCAAGCTTGCTTCGGTTCGGTACGGGGTTGAGGGCTGAGCGGCTCATTGTGTAAGCCTGTAATATACTGTAAATGGGTTTGTATGGCCACAGATGGATATCGGAAATGCCCCCCAGTGCAGAGTTAAGCAGTTTGGAGTAACGTTGAATCGTACTCTACTATCTCTTTACATTCCAAAATGCCTCAGTAAATGCACCCAAACCCTGTGCGTCATGATTCGTATGGAACCGCCAAGCCTTTCACAAGTTGTTTCTGCCGTGTGTCATCTAGGGGATTTCTACAATCTTTCTCTCTCTCTTACTCCCCCTATATTTTCCGGGAACCCAAATGCAACTCTGACCCTTTTAACCGCCACGCAACAAAACATTTCCCTGCCTTTGACGCATTCAAGCCCCTCCAAAAGCACCTCATGCTCCAGGGCGTGGCGACTGCACGCTAAGTTTATAACACCCAACGGACCATCTGGACCATAGATTTGACTTTTAACCCTTTACGACACTTCCTAGCTCTAAGGTGCTGAAATAAAGTGGCAAAATATTGCCTGTCAAGTGACTCAGGCCATTTAGAACCGTGGAGCCCCCTCCTCCCCCCCTCTTTGTACACACACACCCTTTCCGGTGGGGGGTGATGCTGACGGATGAAAGTGCAGATGCAGCAGCCGGAGTTGACGTCCTCATTTCATCTCCCCCAGTCTGTTTGATTACAGTTGTGTCAGGGCCGCGCCTCCTTAATGGTATTCAAGCTCGCCGTGTCTCCCTTTGATGATTCGTACGACGGGACACAGAGGGGGATTCAATCACCGGGAGCCCCTGCTTTCACTCTGCCATGCAAAGGCAAACATGCACAAACACACACACACACACACACACATACATATCTTATTCCCTTTTTTGTTCCCTGTGTTCTCAATCATATTCTCTCTTTCTCACACTCAAACACATGACCACAAACACATTTTTTTCCCTGTCTCAGCCCCTACATGATGTGAGCAAAAAGCATGAATTTGTCCCGTGTGAAAATCTCCCTTTTTGATCCCTCCCCATTTTTCTAACACACACATACACACACACACACACACACACAGAATAATCTTCTCTCCAAGCAGGCATGCTGTGAGTGAAAGCAGGCCTACACCTTATGTGTGAAACACTGTGGAAATGAAGCTGCCTTATATGACAATAAATGTCTTGTGTTTCTTGTGTGTGTGTGTGTGTGTGTGTGTGATTCATGTGTCAGTTGTGAAGTGTTCTGTTGCAAAAAGATGTAATGAAGGTGGCCCTGCCAGCGGTAAAGAGGATTCAGCGCGGAGCTGTGGTACAGATTCAATTAGCCTTATAGCTGACGTGAAATGGTGATAATACAGGCGGGTAACGTCGACAAGCATCAAATCCTTTCTATATTAAGAGAGAACACTGCTTCTCTCTCGCTCTCTCTCTCTCTCTCTTGTTTTTCTGCACTCTGGATGTTTTGTCCTTCACGTGTGGTGGTTGTTAGGGGTCACCGGTGCCGTAAATCGCTAGGCAGCGGGACGCCCATCCAGCGGCATTCATCAACGTAATTAGCGGTCGGCGTGGGACCCTCGCTGCTGCGGTTGCTGCCACGACGTTCTGACAGGCCATCTAGGAGGTCTCCCCCCCCCCCCTCTTCTTTTTATTCTTCGTCTTTCTCAGTTTCTCCCACCAAGGGGGTGGATACACCTGTCACAGCCTTCACCTGGCCTGTTAGATTGCTTTCCTGTGGTAAAACGTTCATGTGTGTGTGTGTGTGTGTGTGTGTGTGTGTGGACAAGACAGCGAGAGGATTTCCGCAACCTTTATGGGGGGGTTGTTGTTTGCACTCGGGGCCCATCTACTGTAAGTGCAAAGGCTGTTGGAACGAGAGAGGGAGGGGAGCGGGGCGAGGGGCTATCGTGACATTTTGTTCATTTGTCATTTCGCGTGAGTGGTGCAGTAATTACTGCCATTGGGGCTCGCTCCTGTGTTTGGGGCTCGGCCAGAGAGCAGGGAGAGAGAGAGAGAGAGAGCTGTCAATGGGACATACACAGTGCAATCGTTTGAGGGGGGGAAATGGTTGCAAGAGAGAGAGAGAGAGTGTGCTTTCCTGCGTCGCTTGTTTAGGATAAGTTTAGGATGAAAATGGGATCTGGATACAAGCATTCCACGATTTGAAAAGCACACACAGTGTAAACATGTAGATACAGCATTGTACAAAGATGGGAGGTAGAGACAGACAAAAGGGAAAGTCAAAGCTACGGCGGATTAGAGCCTAAAGGCAAGAAAACAAAGAAATCTTCTCACGCTCCCTTTCCCGCAAAAGCCTCTCTCGTAAGGTTGCGCAACGAGCCGATGAGTCGTTCTCTCATTCATCCTTTTCCTCCCACGTTCTCATCCATCACGTGTTCCTTCTCTTAAGTATGTGCCGGTTAATTGCCGGGTCGCGGGCTGAAGAGGTCAGGGGTGTTATCCGACTCTTGCGGCGAATGAACGTAGCTTGTTGACTGCGAGTCGCAGAATACCGGAATGCCAAGTCCATTAAAGCGGGAAGGGTTCATTTTTCACCGATTCTATTAGTGTTGCCGTAACGAAAAAAGGTACACGGGTGATGAATGACCTGACCTTTCTCTTCTTTTCTTCTTTTCTTTTTATTCTCGGTGTTCCTGGAAGATTCCCAGTGCCCAATTTGTGGAAATGCCCTGCGACAGTTCGGTCTTCAGCGCGGATTTTGTTGGAAATTGAAACTGCTCCTTTTTAAGAGAGTAATGTATCATCAATGTAATCTAATAACAGTGACACATCTTCAACATGTGTGAAGGTGCAGTAATGTTCATGATTCGCGAGTTTTAGTAGTATCATTTAGTAGTATCAAAATCATTTTCATTAGATTGGTAAATTTCACATAAAATCTCACTTGGGTTACTTTTTTTTTTTTAACACTACTTATATTTACTGCAGCACACATTGAAAAAACCTTTTTAAAACAATGTCCTGTGAGCTGGTCATTGTGTCTGCAGTTGCACTAGTTTTATCATTTCAAAATAAAACGATCACGTCAGTCATTTTAGACCTTCTAATCTAAGGGATCCTATTTTCACATCAGGGGTCCCAACAGCAAGATTGGGGACATCTTGGCGTTAAGCTGTTTCACATCATCATATCTATATGATGCAAATCGTATTTCATCTCCTCATCACTCGAGAGATCCATGGCTATTGATTTATTGACTTATCCATCATCCGCCCGTGTCATGTATGCATTTGCGGTGCACACGTCTGCCGAGACGATCGGACAGATGTGCAGTTGACAGATGAGGGAATCGGTTATGCTGTCAGTACGGGGAAAAGAGATGCCGCAGCAAAGAGGGTCAACTTCATAGTAATAACTGGGAGGTGAAGATACACACACACACACACACACACACACACACAACAGTAAAGGTTTGGTAGTCTCAGAGGAGTAGAGGTTCGCACTCACATACAAATACTGAACAAGTACAATGGTTGTAACATCGCTGTTCTTCCCTGCGGGGGCGATGTGCTACGATGTGCCCCTCTACATTTTTTTCTTTCCGGATGATTGAGCTGGCAGCGGCACTTCTGAGGATTATGGCCCGATGTTTGATCGCAAACGGGCAGAAAACCAAGGAATCAGCATATGGAGAGGCTAGTTGGCAAATTCACCACCGGCCTGGGAGAAGGCTGATTGAGTGATCATCAAGGAAATGATATAGGAAAATGGAGCGGGGATGCACAGATGAGGGGGTCTTTTGGGTGTCTCTCCATGTGATGATGTTGGAGACGGTGGAGATCAATAGGATGGAGATGGTTCTGCGCTGTGCATTTAAACGTGTGAAATCGTGTCATGTCAGGAGTGTATTTGTGATGCTGAGGTTCACGTTTGTGCAACCGTCGCTGTGCGTTGCATTAGTCTGCCGTCTGTTTTCGTCGTTGGGTATGAAAAGAGGCAGAAAAGGGTGCTGACAAGGAGAGAGTCATCGGGAGAAACCCGGGAAAGAGAGAGAATTATAGGAGAAAAATAGGACAATGGATAGATCCTCTCCCCATCCGAGAGACAGGAGGAGCTGACTGCAACCCTATGCTCCAGACCTTCCATGCACAAAGGGAAAAAACCATTTGCATTTCATTCCAATTATATCCTGAGAGCTCGTGCCTATGCCTGGGCACTCATACATAATCAAATCATTACACTAATGACTTCAAAATAGCATTCATCTTGTTTTTGTATTTGCTTTAAGAATAATTGGAATGTGGCGCAAATGGTCTGTATTTGTTTTCCAGAACGTCCCTTTCAGCGTTCGGCGGGGGCCAACCACAGGGCGCGTTGGTAAATCTTCACCGACATCAAAACGGACCTGTTTAAACTACAAAAGACGCTCATTATGGCGGGCCGAGAGCCAAGAAAACAATACGGCTGTGGAAATGTGCTTTTTCAAACGTCATTTATCACGACTCCGCAAAGTGCTGTGACGCGAATGGCTAACTAGGAAAGAACCAATTTTCAGACGTCATACCGCTCCTTCCCCCCCACCACGTCAACTCTCCCAGCCCTTGTCAAAACGCAGACACACATACGCAACCTCTCACAGATATCATACAGCATACCAAGTGACCTGCTGATTTGCTCCCCAGTGACTCCAGAGGGAAGGAAAAGGGGGAGGCAGGGGGGGGGCGCTAGGGGGGTGTAGAGGAATGCATATCAATATTCAGGCGAGTGTTTCTTCCCACTTTGGCCCCAAGGCCTTTCACAACACTATTTCTATTTCTCCACCAGTAATGGCACGTCCAGGACCCCGGCAGTCACTGATCATGAGAGAGAGAGAGAGAGAGAGGGAGAGGACCTAGAGAACCTAGATGGCCTCCTGCAGCAAAGTTATTGACATATTTATGAACTATACGAATCACCTATATAATACTAATCACATACAATGTCATTGCAGCTGGCCACTTTTGCGACTTCTCGATTGCGATTTCTCAGGCAACCCCAGGATTCTGTGGTAAAAAATCTCAAAATTCGGCAGTAGGCTTTTAAAAACTCCAAAACTGCAATTTCTGCAATATTCTGCAGACATTAAAAAAACATATTTTTGCACTGATAGTGTTTGTTATGGTCCTCAGTCTTTTAAGATGCAGTTAAGGTACGCTATCTGCCAGATGTGCAGCAAAGCTAAACAGTTACTACATGATCTCCATATATTACCACACATTTTACTTTAGAAATGACAAAAATGACACTTTGTGACAAAGTAGTCTGAAGCAACGACCAGCGTTAATGTCCGACCTGCATAGCATACTGACGTTTTTCTTCCGTTACTTGCCATGGTAAGCGTGGTATATAATATGTATACCACAGTTACTGACCAATCAGAGGGCTGGATTCCACGGACCCACTTTATTGCACTCTGTACAAAAGAGATTTCCGCTATCCTCATGGAGATCTTTATAGGACTGGGCTATGATACCAGCAGAGATATTTCCAACTTTTGACTTCACGGGTCCAACATATTGCTCAATGGGCAAAAAAATCACTTTCTTGATCGGAAATAAATAGTTTCTCTCCTTTTCTCTCTTGTCTTGCCCTCCTGTTACACTCCTTCTTTCTCCTGCCAAAGCTGCAGAGGTTTGGATATAGTGTTGATTTGCTGCAGTGCAGTAACCGCACGCGCTGACCTCCAGTACCAATTCCAGTGCCAGAGCCGTCTCCACCCCACACAGAGGCATCCCTCAAGGGGGAGAGAGAGGTTGGATCTCTGGCTCTCTTAGCCTGGCAAGGCTACACTGGCACAGGAGGAGAGGGAAGGGTTGGAGGCCTGGACAGACCCTGGTCCACCATTTTGCCCATCTGTTGTTTCAAAGCCCGTAATAACAGACTTGCATACAAATGTGTGCTCTCCGTGGTTCTCCTTCACCTGCTGGTGAACGGGTTGTGCACCAAACTGCCTTAGCTGCACATCTCAAATGTTTGCAAGCAGCTTCAGATAATGGGAAAGGGAACTCTGCTGTAGACACACAGAAGGTGGGTTGGACCAAAATATGACCTTTTATTAAATATGGGATATCAGCTGGTCAGTATCGTCCGCGGCCAATAAGATGAAGGTTCATTCCTTGATTTAAAGGCTTAATGTATCGATAAGTATTGAAGGTAGGTGTGCTGGGAACTGCTAACCCACCTAAAAGAACTAGTATGGGTTTTCAGTAGAGGTTATAGTGTCACATGATGGTCTACAAGCTGTTTCAGAGGCTTTCCCGCCCTGCCAAGAGTATAAAGAATGGGGGAAAACACTCAATACTTAGAATTTCTTGGCATGAAAATGGTCACATTTTACAGATTTTAAATATTGGCATAAAATAGTGTATCGGCTTTCAAAAACACAAACACAGCTATGATCAAAATACCTGCAGGTGTATGCATAGAAAACCCAACGTACAAGCTCCTGCACACAGTTATTTTTATAATAATATATATTTACCTTTGGGTGATGTGGTTTCAACTGTAAGCACTGGGTTTTTTTTTTCACAATTATATTCATCATACATGGTAAGCGTGCAGACACACATTTGGGTGAAGTTTGAAAAAGCTACTTTACAGATACTTTGCTGTTGGATAATGTCAGCCTTTGTTAGCTTAAGAAGAAAACACATTTTAGATATTGTCGCTTGGGGCATGAACCTCTTGAACACCCTCTTACAAACTTTCTTTTGTCACAACCTTTTTCTCTCACCCTTTTTATCTTTTGTCTCTGTCTCTTTCCGTGTCTCTCGCTCCTTTAAATAAAGCACCCAGCCTCCACCCAGCCTCCACCGGCCTCCTACCTCCTAACTCTGGGTATGATACACTAGTTGACACGAGGACTCCTGGAGATGTAACATTCTGGACGTGTTCTCGGACATCTAGGCCAGGCTTTTTCATTAGGATTGACAGCGAGCTAGCGGGACCTGTCGAGTGGCTGTGAGAGCCAAGCAGAAGACAAGCCTGGTTTACATGCGCGGAGTAACCCGGGCTGTTGGAGAAGGTCGAATTCGGATTGAGCTGTACACATGAACCTTTCATACCCTGTGATTGAGTCTGCCCCTTGCCGTTAATGAACCAGTTAACATAATATTCCTCGTACACACACAGCAAAATAAGTATTAAAATGTGAGGCCATGCTAGCCGCTACCTATTTAACTGTGGTTACTTCTAATACATGGAAAAAGATGGTGATCCCAGTAGTAGTTGTTATAGTAAGCACTGCTCCCTGCCATGTTTTTTGCTGATATCAAAATGTACCCATAATGCCGTACGAGTCTGAGTATGTGCAGATGGTGAAAACCATATGACATTTATGACATGCATCAGCCTCAAACCAGGTTACTACTTGATAGCATATAATGTATGGAACACGTTTTCATAAATCAATCGGTGAATCCACCGGTTATCAATCCATCTTTGAACCCTGCGAGTCACGCAGCTTTGCTTTTTCGCGAAACACCGATCATCCCTGCCGCGTCAGGGTAAACATTTCCACGCGACATGCCCCGCGGCGGCTAGCGCAGTAAGTCTCATATCTCATTTCCCGCAACTTAGGTGATAATTAATACATGCGGTCTGCCGGCGCAGTATTTAACGTTTTTTTTTCCCAAATCAAGCGATGTTAACTCATGCATAAAAAACGTGTCTCCTGCCTCCTTGTGTGTATTCTGCAACCGGAACATTTAAGGCCCAGCAAGCCTCCGTGGTAATGGCAGTGTGTGTGTGTGTGTGTGTGTGTGTGTGTGTGTGTGTGTGTGTGTGTGTGTGTGTGTGTGTGTGTGTGTGTGTGTGTGTGTGTGTGTGTGTGTGTGTGTGTGTGTGTGTGTGTGTGTGTGTGTTACCAGTGAGTCACAGTTCTCACCGACAACCACTGCGCACTGCCTGGCAAAATAATGGACTGGTGCAGACGGAAAAAAAACTACAACAAAATAGAATTTGCATTACATGAGTGGTATATAAAATATTCATTTGGAGTTTGCAGTTTACAGTTTTATGGAGTCGGGCCACATGGCTGCTGGAATAAAGATTTACTGAAAGGTAAGGCGAGGGGAGGAGAAGGGAGGTTTAGATGCACTAGCTTCCCTCCTATGTAATGCATTTTCATAAAATTCTATTATGGTGCCCTATTATCTTCCTAAGGTACATTTGATGCCTAAATGAACATTTAAAACATGAAGTGCTGAGGTTCAATTGCCCTTGTCCCATTTGTGATGGTGGGGAATTACTCCGCGGTGCTGTGTAAGCCCCGCCACCCCATAATCACACGTACATAGCCTACTGGTCACTGAAGAAATGGCTGACGCAGGGATAAAACGCTCGCCTCGTGTTTGAGAACATTTAAGTGTAACAATGACTCAATGGGCTTTTCAAAAGGCTGTTAACCTGCTGGCATGTCATAAAACGCCATTCCAAACATGGCTATAGTGGCTTTTAAATGCAGCCGGTCAGAACAGCACAGGGAACCGTAAAAAAAGCTTACAGTCTTTGAATCGTTAGACGATCTATTAGTTTAGTTAATGTATTGTAATATGGCGCCGTTAGGACCGGCGTCTATAGTTGGTTGTGATTTCTAGGTATATGATCAAGAACAAGGGCTCATCAATAGACCGTTCACTGAGGGAAATTACGCTCGATATATTAATTCATATCTCCTGTTCAACCCTCTCAACTTTTATATTATGCTGTACCCGTCTCACATACAAAAGCGGACATTTCAAAGTGCGATTCAGCATGGAGGACGGTGCGAATGGCTTTGTGTTTGGTCAGCCGGTGCTAGATTTATTTTCTTAATTCAGCGTCCTGAAAGCGTGACCGATCTTAACCAGTGAGGTTCCCGTCCATTGCTTCACCTGTGTCCCACCCGCCCCCTGTTCGCACCGCGACCCCGACACGGCACCTGACCCGTGTTATTCCCAGGCCAGGTCTGATAACCCGCGTTGAACCCGTTCGCGCTCCGACGCCTGTCACGGATCATCCCCCCCCGGGTCGTCGCTGCCCCCGGTGTGCGAAAGGCGTGTTACAGTATATGTATAAAACAGAACGTGTACCCCGATCCGTTGGAAATCAGCCTGGATTCTGTCTGAGTACGTTTTATCTCTTCCCATTAATTCTCAATGGAGCTTTACAAGCGGTGTAACAGCACTTATTTAGGGAAGGAGACAAACTCCTTTCTTGTTTGTAGCCATGGCTGACAGTAAAAAAAAAAAAAGTAAGTAATACAGGGTGAGCTTTCACAGGGCATATGACTAATAAAATGAGCAATATTTTTTTTCCTTGCTGAAGAGGAGGAAGGGCTTTTTGATATCAGTCGTGTCCACTGTATATGTCACCTCTTTTCCTAACATAATCCTCCCCCAAAGGCATTAGGAGGCTCTGTATTACATTTTTTTTGACTATATGAAGTCTTTAATGCAGCTAATATTTCCTCCCATAATAATTATCTGTCCTCCGCGGGCGCCAGCGAGGTTTTTGTGTGAAGCTGTGTGTGTGTGTGCGTGTGTGTGTGTGTGTGTGTGACGCCTCGCCCGTCAGTAGCAGGTGCGTTGTACAAGTTAATCAAACTGTGTCCACCTGTTTTTAATTTGGGGGAGACGTTTTTTGAAAGACCCGTGGGCAGCTGGTAAAGGCCGAGGATTTTACTCGCCGACTGTAGAACACATGGCTGCGGCACGGAGAACACACACACACACACACACACACCGCTCCCTCATACGCGGTGTGTGTGTGCACGAGTACAGACACATACATTCTATTTGTTTTTGAGCGCAGGTTGAGCGCTGTGTCGTTCGCGGGAACTGGAGTAGGAGTAGAGCCGTATTTTTGGGTAGTTTTACTTAAAATATGATGAATAAAATTAGAAAGGCAGTTTGGAAATTGTTCATTTTTATTAAATTTCCTCAATATTGGAAAAATGAATGAATAGAAATAGAAATGATGCGATGAATAGCAGTGGAAACTAAATAATGTCATACCAACGCTTGTAAAAAAAAAACTGCATGTAACTGTGTGTGTGCCTACATGTATATTCTATTGTGTTTGCATGTGATGGTGTGTGTGTGTGTGTGTGTGTGTGCGCGCCTGCCATCGAATAAACCACAGACCATGCCCAACGCATCATTCTGTCCCTTAGCTGTGCCAGGCCATCGCTTCCCCTTGTCTGCAGTATTGATTCATTCATTTCTTTTCACATTTGTACCTCCAATCTTTCTGCCCTCCTCCTCGCCCAACTCATTCCTATTATTTTAATGATGACAGACTTATGCATTGGCCGGGCGCGTGTCGAGTAATTATGGAGGAATGAACCTGCGGGATGCACGGGCCATTGACCAGCATATTGACTTTGACTGCCACCACAAGCAATTAAGCTTAAGCTGCTCGGCGTCTATAGCAGCCCCCACCTTTCTTTAGCACACCTCCCATCCACACACACACACACACACACAATGACTGCAAGGTCTACCAGTCCCCAGGACCTCTTTTGTAGGGCTCCAAACAAACAACATCTTGCTTTCTAAGGAGCAAAATTAAACTTTTCGTGTGTGTGTGTGTGTGTATGAATGCATGAGGTAGCAAAGAGACTGACCCATACTCTCCAGCTATTTTGACATGCCTTTATCAAACACTTCTGCCCCATGGCCAGCAGCGAGGCACCAGCGACTGGGATGTCATCCAATCCGTCGGGGGCATCTCTGAATCACTGAGCACTGGGTTAACATTCATCCAGTGGGACGGGGCGTAGAGGGCTGTGAGCGTGGGTTGGTTCTCTCCAATCATTTTTGGGAGTAGTGTTAGAGAGGAGCTAGTCAACCCAGGGGGGGAGAGAGTGTAGAAAATGAGGGCCAGGGGAGGAACATGATACTCTTTTTCAGCGTAGAGATGAAAATCGTCACACTCAAATCATATTTTTTTTACCCCGCACACATAATTTTATGTTATTCTGGCAATAAATTACAGTGTTGCCCAGTGTGGCGTTGGGGATACAGACACATACACACAACAACAATCTGGTGGAAAAGGCCCTTTACGGGGTGATTTATTAGTGAGACACAAAGCGGAAAACCTGGGCGGTGGTGAGGAGTGCAGTGGGGATAGGGGGGGGGGGTTTGTTCCCGGGGGAAGGCCTCAGTCTGGTGCTCAGCGGCCTCAGTTAGGCGTCTTCTGCTGAGTCTGTGGGAAAGAACACGGAGCGCCAGGAGGAGGTGAGTACTCTTCTTCTTCTTCTTGGTGGCTCACTGAACTCTGGTTCCTGGACAGCTGAGAGGGGACAGCTGCTGGGGTCTGCGGCTCCTGGGTTGGAGTGGAGCCCGGATCGGTGAGGATTGGTGAGGATCTGCTGAGGAGCTGGTGCGCCGTTTGCAGAGGATCCGGTTGCTGCAGCGGGTCCTCTGTGAACCGCGGGAGAGGTTTCGCTGCCAGCTCCTGCGTCACGCGCCGCTGGGTAACGCTGGTTTCCCGAGCGAATGGTGGTGGTGGACTAGGCTGTGACTGCAAATGGAGAGTCAAGAGAAAAAAAAGAGAGAGACAGGTCTACAGCCGAGAAGGGCGACAGAGAAATAGCAAATTTGTTTCGTCTGTGTGTGTGTGTGTCTATGCCCGCATTCCCCATCAGTGTGGCGTGGGGGATACGCTGTCGGGCATGGGCAGACACACAAAACAACAATCTGTTGGAAAAGGCCCCTTTGAGTGCAGGCGTGACGGGGGTGTCCGGGGGGGGGGGGGGGAGTGGAGGTGGTCACAGGCGTGTCCGGTGGCCTCAGGCGGCGTCTTCGGTCTGTGGGAATGAATACGGAGCGTCAGGAGAAGGTGAGTACTCCTCTCGGTTGGCTCACCGAAACTCTGGTCCCTGCAGCCATTTCGAGGCTGCCAAGGGAATGAGCTGAGTGGGGGCAGCAGCTGGGCTCATCAGGAGGTGATTGTCGGCAGCGGCCGGGTTTGAGTGGAGCCCCGTGGCAAGGCACCTGCCTTCACGCCAGTTTACTGACATTATTGGTACACAGACTACACCAGGTCTCACATAAATGTGTTTGTAGCAGGCTCGCCGCAACCGGGGGGCCGCGACGGACATATACACAGAGCAGAGAGTTCACGGGGCCCGCGGGCTGCTTTATATGTCACAGACACAAAGACGGCCCTGATCTTGGAGGCTTTACGTCCCATCTTTACACATTAGGCTGTCAATTTACAACAGCACATGATCAAACAATAAAGAATGAGAATGAAAAAATAAATAATTGTGGTTCAAAATTTTGTTGGAGATTCTCATTTGCCCTGTAAACCAACTCACCTGTGACCCACATGGTGCAAATGAACCAATTATCCATTTTAAAGTGATAAAACAGTTTTGCTCCGCTTCCCTGGTCGTCCAACGATGTCAGAAAAAAACTATTATCACCGAGCATAAGCGTCCGCGAGGCTATAAGGCCATTTCTAGAAACCTTATGGTGTTCCTGTTTCCACAGTTTGCAATGTTATTCATGGAATTGTTAACAATCTCCCAGGACATGGTGGAAGGAGGGACATTTATCTTGTTGTCGAAGGTTGGTGCGAGCCATTGAAAAACAAAAATCTCAAGGCTGGCCTGGAGAGGTCTCGGGTACTGGTTTCATAATTATTTCAGAAGATATTGTACATTATCTGCATGGTGGAATTGCTTCTCTTCCAGTGTCGTCTGTGACATGAGTGGTACCCCCCCCCCCCCCCCCCGCTGTGCCTACATGTAAGGTGTCCAATATGCCCTCATAGCAATTTTAATTGTTGCGTTTGTATTAAGTGGATGTGACAGATTGAAGCTGAATGAAAGCTATAGCTGTTGCTTTTTTTCATCCATCCAGTTCAACTGCAGGCACCAGAAAAACATGTTTATCAATAACAACAACATGTTTTTCTGGTTTTGATCAAATTAAGTTGACAGTTATGGAGCGCGTGCGCGTTTGTGTGCATGAGTGTTTGTGTTGTACACACGTGTTTTGTTTCTCTGTGCGCACTGACGTCTGACGTATTTCGACGTGACTATACTGTATGTATGTGTGTCTGAAATACACAAAATATATTTTCTGGACGACACCCGCCACCTGTTTCTATCCCTCTCCCTTATTGCCTTGTGGGAGTGATGTAGAGCAGTGGATTAGTGTTGGGTTGACTGTCAGACAAACAGCCCTGGCACTACACCGGCACTGTGGCTCTGACAGTCCTGCAGTGTCCTGGGGACTATGAGCACATATTGACAGAACACCTGTAGGACAAGGTTTTAGCTGGCTGCTGACACAGAGTCTGAAGGGGAGAATTTTTAAAGTGCCACAGCGCCCAAAGGTCATTTTTCACACAAGTCAAGTCATTCAAGCAGTATTTAAGATGTACTTTTCTCAGTCTACAGATTTAGATATCAACAGCTTCACAGTGCATCTGTGTAATATCAACAATGATTACATACTGAAGTGTAAAAAATGAATAATGTCCATATTAAAGTTCCGCAATAACCCGCAACGTTGTCATATAAATAAATGTCCTATAGTCAGTTCATGAAAACGCGCACAGGAAGTGATGCGTTTTACATTACTAGCAGCAACAGCATTTTCGTTTGCAACAACTAGAAGAAGAACTGGACAGTTAGCATGAGCAGTGATATGTGTATTGTGTATTTCTGTATTTCTGTTTCTGTTCATGGCTGAACAGAAAAACAAAAGAGAGCCATCTACAGAAGCTCGAACTTTATCAACAGAAAATCCAAGGACAAGTGATCTCTGGGAAGTGCAGTGGCAAAAAATTTGAATATGTGATGAGCTGCGACCAATTTTGCTCTATGAAACCCGATTTTTCGCAATTGCCTCGGGGTGCAGTCGGTGGCACGCGCAAGGTTTGATTTCACATATCACAGAGGGCATATACACTTACCCTGACAATATGATCGCTCTGGTGTCAAAACACTAATTCTCTTGAAAAAGAAAGAAAGAGCCAGAAGGCAGGTAAGAGAAAGAGACGTAGGGGACCACCTTCTTTCATTCAGACCTTATTTCATATTTAACTTACACTGCATTAAGAGGAACCAGTTGAGGTGGTTCAGGCACCTAGCAAGGATGCCCCGAGGGTACGCTTCCCTTTGAAGGTGTTTCGGTCGTGACCAACTGGGAGGAGACCCCAGGGTAGACCCAGGACACGCTGGAAGGACTAGCTGGCCTTTGAGTGCCTAGGGATCCCCCAGGAGGAGCTGGAGGTAGTAGCTGGTGAAAAGGACGTCTGGGCTGCTCTGCTTGCCCCGTTGCCACCGCGACCCTGACCTGGATAAGCAACTAGAAAATGGAAGGATGGATGGATGGATGGAACTATACCTACCCTTAGGGATCTCATTTTTATGTTTGAAAAGCAAGGGTAAAAGTAATTATTCTAACATAAAAATGCTACAATGTAGCCTGCAATAAAGAGCTTTGAGAACATCAGAGTTGATTCATGCATCACTTACATACAGTCCACCACATTGCATCCATGCCTCAAACTGCTAAACTTGTGATATATTTTCCATAAGGGAACTCTTATGCCAGGTCAACCGACAGATCAATCAACAACATGCCTACAACAGCAGCAATGGACCCTACAATAAAATGTAAACGAATGGCACATATAAAAGATTGTTCCTACTACATTATTAACCTAATATCAGAGACCACAATATGATGCCACACATGCCACTCTGATTATTGGCTTAAATGACATTGGCAATCAATTGGACACTCCTGTCCCGAACCCAATGAGCCATCACTCATGTCAATATGACTTTGAGGTCAAATACGTAATCAAAAAAACAGCCGATCAGGAAAGGGGGCGGGGGCCTAAATGACATCACCAATTGGTAGGACACTCTCTCGAGACTGACAAGCTGTCACTCATGTAAATGCGGCTTTGGGATCAATAGATACAGATGATCGCATATCTCAAAGCCACTTCGGGATCAGTACAGCCAGTAAGTAAAGGGGGAGGGGCTTAAATGACCTATCGATAGGAAACTCTCTCCTGAGTCGGACAAGCCACGACTCATGTCAATGTAAATTCGGGAACAATAGATCAATGACAAATAAATATGAGATGATCAAAACCAGCGCACATTTTTACGAATTTTTTAGGCCAGACCGACGGACAGACTGACTGACCGATCAAGCTACGGTAGCTGCCGGCTGCAGCTAAAATACTACTGCACTAATTGCAATACTTGAGTACTCAACTTGCACTGCAGAAACATGCATAAATGTATAAGACTAAGGTCTGAGGAGTATTCCCAGTATCCCCAGGAGGCCATTTTTGTGGGCCTAGCTTTGTGGGCTGTGGTTAAAGCCAATAAGAGTCCACATTTTAATGCAGCTAATATTATATCTATTTCCAGGACTAAGATCGCGAGTCAGAGAATAATCACATTTGGAGAGTAATTGAAGTTGAGTCCTGGGCTAAAAGCCCATTTTAATTGATTACCTTGGATTCTCTGTGAAATAAGTTAAATACTCTCCTAAAATTAGCTCCATTAGTCTCTGGCTCACTATTTATATTCTCTCGCTCCTCTCTTATTATCCAGCTGAGATGGTTGTGATTAAATTGCCCTATACCTCCCTCGCTCTTCCATCTTTCTCTTTTTCTCATCTTCTCTCTCTCTCCTTAGCTTGATATCCCCCATTGATCAGACACTCCAATGTAGTCTGCAACACCACCCCTCTCTCTCTCTCTCTCTCGCCCTCCCCCTTTAATGTACCTCTCTAATGATAATAAGGTAGCAGTAATGTATTGGTTGGCTGGATCCATGTCTGCTGCGCAAAGCCTAGCAACCTGTACTGATGGCTAAATGACCACGGCCCCTCACTAATCTGCCCTCACCATGGTAACAGCTGGTCTGTTTATTGACTCTCCTCTCCCAGCAGGCCTTTGAGGTATTGGATTCCTTTTCTAACTTTTTGGAAACTGATCAAATTTTGTCAAAACTCCCTCCCCAACACCCTGACCTGACTTCAACAAGTCCAACAATCCAATAGAAACCAATACTGTGAATGTCAACTGACCCTATAGGCATCAGTTTCCAATTTGCCATTGGCAGCACTTTTGGGAGGAATTTTCTTTGTTCTTTTTTCCCTGTACCTGGCACTGTTTCCATGTGAAATTCCCATTCATCATAATAACCAGTGTTGAGTGTCCATTTATCAAGCCCTGAAAGCCAGTGCTTTACTGTGGCAAGTTGGGCCAAGGGGATTTACCTCCTAATGGCTGTTATAAAACCCTGTAGTAATGAGACAAATTAGACAACAACGGAGGAGAAAACAAGATGGCCGACAACCCCCCCCACCCACACCCACACACACCCCTTTTTGAGGCACACCTCCCCTGGTGAGACTCTCATAAGCCTTGCAAACAGTATGCCTCCCAAACAAGGTGCTGTGCGTGATTTTTTTATGCAATTGATTGCAAATCACTTTTACCCGCCAATCTCCTGAGCAGACGACATAGCTGCAAGAAAAAAAAAACTTTACAAATCAGCAGGTTTCACATCTCTGACTCCATTTATTGTATCTCAAATTGGTTTTACTTCTCAAAAAGGCATAGATCTTTGGGTTGATTCTCTGAGTTCATCATCTGTATTCAGTGTATAACCTGTCATCTCCACTAACAGGCACATAGTGTCTCTCTCTCTCCCCTCTCATCTCGCTCTTTCTCTGTTCAGACTTTGTGACTGGGGTAATATATTACTCTGATGAGGCTCTGGTGAGGCATGGACTTAGCCTCCACCAGAAGACTAATCTGTAATGCATGTCTGTTTGAGCTTTATGCAAGCCAACATGAATTTGCCCAAAATGTGATTAATACAACCTCTGTATCCCGGAATGTACCGCTTTGATGAATTAACAAATCAGGTGTGAATGTCTGCCATTTAATCACACTGAGAGATGAAATGCTGGACTGGCGGGGCAGGCTATGTGACTGTATCTGCAGTAATCTGTTTCCATCCATATCCCGACGGAGATGAGAAACAAGCAATGTCTCACTAACCACTCTGGCTTGATGGAAACCCAGGTGGTGAGGGTCAGGAAAAGATCTGAAGCAGTGTTCGGAACTGGAAATGATTGAAGTGTTTGCTTCACCAATTGTAAAGTGTGTTTCCTGCCGAATTGAATGGCTGTGTGCAGTAGTGTGCCAGCTGATTGTATGATTGGTCCTCAATCGGCTCCTTTAAAAGGGCATTCGGAAAAGCACAGTACAAATGCAGCAAAAGCAAAAGTATCTCACTCACAGGATCCGACTAATTGCCATAAACTGCCACTCAGAGTAGCACACTTTTTAAAATAGCTTTTATGCTCCCTTCACTTTTAATGGAATTATTAAACCGAAAACGGGAAAAGAGCTACCGGGCGGATACATGGTGTCGGCAGACCATGCGTGCTCATGCTGTATCAGTCATAGTCAGAGAAGGGAAGGAAGGCAACGCTTTTCCCCAAAATCGCTAATTTCATTGGCTGAGAAGAGCCCACAAGCCGCTCTTGACAACCAGTGGGCTGCTCATGACAACGCAACCACTGAATGATAGCAAGTACAGGTTAATAGACTATAGTCAGGTTGACTCTTCAGGGTGTTATTTGTGTGATTTTTATTAACAAATTATTTATTAAACTGCTGTTGTTGATATGTGACTACCCAAGGAACTAGTCAGAAGCTAACGTTAGCGAGTCATTGCTAACCCCACCACTGAGGTTAGACTAGGCTACTGTCAGGTTGACTCTTCAACCATCATTTAATATCCCTCTGAAAGCTAAAAAAAAGTTCTACAGTGGTAGTAGAAAATCATCAAATTGACCAGTCTTACATCTTGCATCATGCAATTTAGCAATTAGATAGAAATGTTCCTTAGTTTTGCTGAGACCATCAAACATTTCCTTTTTTATCAAAATAAATATTCAGCAGGGTCAGCACTGGGTCAGAGCTTTTTTGATGCCATCAAATAATTTATTGCTGTGGGTAATTCTGATGGTCACGCCTCTTCCAAGAACCTTGGTGTGGTTTTAATGTAGGGTTGAATATGCCTACCTAAGGGCTAAGGAGATATTTGATGCCAAGTCTCCTAATTAACCTGGTACAAAGACTCCTCGTAGTCCCCAAAGTAAAGGCAACTTGTTCTCTTGCTTTAGCTGCTTCTTATCCCCTCGTCTTATTCCATCTGTCTGCCTGAGTATGTGGGGGGCGGGGCGGTAATCTCTTCAGAAAACAGAACAAGCACTAGATAGTGTGAGGGGAGATAGATGGGTAGATAGACAGACTCTTGCTCAAAGCCAAAACATTCTTGATCTGTCTTCCCCCCACCCCGAGTTTCTCTCTTAACAAGCTACGTATGTCTTGAGGTTATGCGTGTACAATAACTGCTGCCCCAAGAGTTAGCATGATAACATACATCCCAATTATTTTGGATGTGTCTTGCTCACAGCTAGTAGTACTCTGTGTGGCATGGATAAAAATAGTAGCAGTACAAACACGCTCACCACGGTGCGCCCCAGCCCTGTGCAGATAGAAACACGTGGACCCCCCTCGGAGCGGCAACTTACGTTGAACAACGGGATCTAAGATGTGATGAAGCAGCGGGGAACTTGTTGACGACAGTTTGGCAGCATCTTTGGCAATATGCTGAGATGCTATACAGAGCTATAGTACATGCCAGAACCAGAGCTCCTACCATAACCACCAAATTACTCCCAACATTAGTAATAAAAGTAATTCCTTTATGTGGCCCTTCTTAGCAATTGTGGCCCAGCTCCGACCAAAGCTACACTAACCTACCTGGATAGATTTACATGAGTGCTGGCTATATTTGTAATAAGACTTGTAATGAGAATTGATTGCTAACGTAGTTAAGGATCGATCTTGAGCCAACAGAGAGTCTAGATTTCTATGGTAAGAAAGCCAAGATCAAATCAAATCAAATCACATTGTATTTGTATAGCCCTTAATCACTGTTCCAGTCTCAAAGGGCTTCACAGTGCCCACCGTGTGAAATAAATAAATGGTTAGTACACAACATCCCCCAGCCTTGGACCCTCACAGAGGACAAGGAAAAACTCCCACAAAACCTTTTAGGAAAAAAATGGAAGAAACCTTGGGAGGGGCTACTCAGAGAGGGATCCCCCTACCAGGACGGTCGGGCGTGCAATAGATGCCGAGTTAGCAGCGTATACACAGTGCATAAAAGTTTATTATGGTGGGACATCCAGATCTGATGGGGCGGCATCGTAGGAGTAGGGGACCACGCAGGCGCCAACACTGCCGAGATGCAGCCTGGAAGCAGATAGAAGACACACTGCCCAGCGTCTACAGCAAACACCAGCTCAGTCAGCATTGTCCTAGGAGTGGGGGACCACGCAGACGCCAACACTGCCGAGCTGCAGCCTGGAAACAGATAGGAGACACACCCAAAAACGCAAGCAGACTTATTCATGTACTCTCACTCAAGGCCCTGTCACACTATTGCGTATCGGACTAGCGTATGCCAGCGTATGAAAAAAAAACACTCATACGCTGGTATACGCTGACATACGCTAGGGGTACGTTAGGCATAGGTTTTATACGTTTCAAGCACGGTCGCATACGCTGGCATCCGCTGAACACGCTGAACATTTTTAAGCATGCTTAAAAATGTTGAGCGTATGCCAGTGTATGGTTTATATGCAAAGCATACGCTAGGTATACGCTGAATACGCTCGAGATACGCTAGAGGTACGCTAGAGGTACGTTATTCATAGGTGGAATACGCTGGTCATACGCTGACATACGCTGGGGGCCCTGTCACACTATTGCGTATGAGAGAAACGTATTAGTTGCGTATGAAAATTAATTTCATACGCACAAAAAGCCCTTGAGTTTTTCTTATACTTACCGTATTGAACCTATGCGTAGCGTATGAGTAGCGTATGGCCAGCGTAGTATGCGTATGGCTAGCGAATGAGTAGCGTATGAACTGCGCATGTCCAGCGTACCGCTATCACGTGACGTGATAGCGGCACATTACAGCATTATTGCAGTAGACGTAAAGCTATCAACATGGCTCCCAAGAAGAAGACATCGTCTACCCGGGGCCGAGAAAAGGGCAAGAAGTAGGAAATGGGATCCTATATATACACTTTATCAAAACGCTGGCAATACGCTGGGGATACGCTTGCCATACGCCAATCATACGCTAGTTGTACGTTAAATACGTTACTCAATCGTCAGGCATACGCCTGCTGTACGGTATCAATGTACGGTACCTTCATGCCAGCGTATTGCCAGCGTATGACCAGCGTACTCCACCTATGAGTAACGTACCTCTAGTGTACCTCTAGCGTAACTCGAGCGTATTCAGCGTATACCTAGCGTATGCTTTGCGTATAAACCATACGCTGGCATACGCTCAAAATTTTTCAGCATGCTCAAAAATGTTCAGCGTCTTCAGCGTATGCCAGCGCATGAGTGTTTTTTTTCATACGCTGGCATACGCTAGTACGATACGCAATAGTGTGACAGGGCCTGTAGTAGTAGCAGCTCTTCTCCAACACCAGTATGATCTGATCGATTTGGCAGTTCACCATGTCACGTGATAGCGGTACGCTGGACATGCGCAGTTCATACGCTACTCATTCGCTAGCCATACGCATACTACGTTGGCCATACGCTGGACATACGCTGGCAATACGCTACTCATAGGTTCAATACGGTATTTTCAAGGGCTTTTTGTGCGTATGAAATGAATTTCCATACGCAACTAATACGTTTCTCTCATACGCAATAGTGTGGCCTTCACACAGACAAACATGACCAGCATCAGTGGACAGGAGCAGGTAGACCAGGAGAATAGGACATGTAGGCAGGATGCTAGTACCCATGGGCAGGACCCTGAGCTAGGATGAGTTAACTGGTCTAGCCTTACTCTGAGAAGTGACTGAGCCACTCCCTCAAGGCTGGTCAAATGATAAAGAGAATAAATGCGTTTTTAGCCTTGACTTAAAGATTTGGATAGAGCCTGCCTCTCTGATTGAGGCAGGCAGACTATTCCAGAGAAGATCAAACCTCCATTTTCAGATTACCAATAGGACATTTTCTCCAAATCCAAATGTGGCCTATGGAACTATTTCTGGGTGTGTGCAGTTACATGATGCGCCATGAGGGCAGCATTCTGTGTAAGTAGTCTACACTGCTTTGCTATTGCTGGTCTTTTAGGGCAGATTAAACATAATGTCTCCACACAAAGCCGCTATGTCTATGAATATTTCCAATCCTGTCTGTTTAAAACTGTTAAAACTGTATCTGGGCGTTGGTCTGTGGGAGCCCGGGTTCCTGACTCTTAGATCTCTGTGGTCGGACTTAAGGAAGACTGCGGTTTGCTGGCTGTTCACTGTAGATACCTCTCCTAATGCTTGGCTATCTCTCCACACACGTTGGGTATTTTTAGTGGCCCTTATCTCTTTATGAAACATGAGGCGCGCTGCAGAGGCTTACGTTATACACCTCGGATGCTTTGGCTTCGGATAATGCTAGCATGGGTGGTGTAGTGTGTGCTTTTGGGTGGCATTTTACCACAAACTGTTCCCACAGGCTATTAAAGATAGGTGAGGGGTTGATGGGCAATCTGGAGGGGGTGGGGGGTAAGCGAAGGAGCAAAGGATGGATGGATGGATGGGGTGAATCTGTGCAAAAGAAAGGATGGAGGGAGGACTCAACTGGGATTTTGGAGGTCAAAGTTTGCAGCTTTAATGGAAGCTGTTACTTTATAGCATTTGATCCACAGTGCTACTGTGTTAAATGAGTGTGCACAGCTCCAGAGATGAAGTACTCTTTACATATGGTGCAGGCAATTACAGCATGGATTTTGGGCTAGTGATGTGCAACTCGTGAACGGTTGGTTCATTTTTAACTTATTTTTGCACTTAAGTAACAATGACCAGTAACACTTCATCTTCACCAACAGGTGAGTTGAGCCCAAAAGCACAATAAAGGGAGGGACTCAATAATTGTTCTTTAACTTCTGGTTCAGCAGACGTCAGCCCTGCCCCAGACACACATTAAAAAACTGAAAAGGATAAGATAAATCAAAATCTTCTTTCTTTCTTTGTACTTTATTACTTCAAAAGAGTTGTGCTACAAAACACACAAGTTATCGTTAAAGCTGGTAGAATTTGAAATTTGATGACTTTGGCGACCCCTTGAGTCGCCAACTGCTACGGCTAATCTTAGCGTGACAAGATAATATTTTTGCCAGTGCCAGAGTTTTGCGTAACGTGTGGAATTTAGACATTTTGGCTAGAACATCCCTGTCGCCAAGATGACTCCCCACTTGCCTCTACTTGCTTGGAACTCGAATAAAGTTGTGTATGACCTTATTTGAGGACTTTGGCGACCCCTTGAGTCGCCAACTGCTACGGCTAATCTTAGCGTGACAAGATAATATTTTTGCCAGTGCCAGAGTTTTGCGTAACGTGTGTGGAATTTAGATATTTTAGCCAGAACATCCCTGTCGCAAAGATGACTCGCCACTTGCCTCTAGTTGCTAGTGTGTCAACTTTTTTAAGCTATATTTCCTACAGCGCAAGATGTGTGCATCAGGAGGAGCATTCAGGTCAGTCAGTCACTGAGTGATGCTCGCACGGTGTTACAGTCTCGATAATCTGTTAAGCATTGCAACTGCTGTGGCTAATCTAAGCGTGACAAGATAATATTTTTGCCAGTGCCAGAGTTTTGGAATTTAGACATTTTGGCCAATGCTAAAATATCATTTTGGCAAACAGGCTAGTATGTAATGATACTGAAAGACACACACACACTCACACACACACACACACACACACACCTAGCTAAGTGCTGTCTGACTGTACATTATCTAAAATTGTATGTACAAACAAGTAGAGTAATTTAGAAGTCTTTTGTAAACCTTTATTTAAGTTGTAAATAAATTCTCCGTTTGTTCATATACTTCCGTTCTCTTTGCTTCTTTAATTCTTCTTTAATTTTATGTGTTAAGCAGGAAATCGTACCCGGTAACATCAGTTCTCTCTGTGGTGGTCTCATTTCTCTACAGCCATTATACAACACTATGAAATTTAATTTGAGTTAATGTTTGATTTGATTTAATGGAGTCTGTTTTCTGTAACAATTTCCAAATTCACAAATAAACACCTCATGTACAAATACAATCAACTTTCTCATATCACACTTGACAAAGAAACTAATGAAAAGTTGAATTATTTTCAAAAGGTATTTAGCCATGATATCATTTCAACCCATCATTTCAAGATGAAAGAGTAATGCGTGTGTGTGTGCGTGTGCATGTATGTGCATGCATGTGTATGTTTCTGTATATGTGAGTGTGTGTGTGTATTGTGTCATTGAAATAAGCATATTTATTGTTGCAGATTCAGCCCTCCAGGCTATGCACAACCTGCCTCATTACTATTGTGGATTGGATAGCTTTTTATATTATTTGATTATTGGATCAATCTCCTTGCATGCTGACTCTCTCAAAGACTCATTAATCACTTTTCTTGATTTACCCAGTCATTTTTTCCCTGTTAAAATGGAGCCTTAAGGCTGTTGTTTGTTTCCATTCCTTGTACCAAATACTTCACCTTTTCTTCATTTTTTTCAGGCCTGGTCTGCAGTTCAGGGGGGAGCTAAGGATCGATTTGGCGTTCACAACAAGACGGCAGCAAGTCCAGTGGTGGAGCAGCTTAACAGCTCCACAAAGACCAGGGTGTTTGGGCTGGGAGGCAGGAGATCAATGGTGTAAAATGGAGAGAATTAACAATGGTTCCAGAGCAAGGGGAGGACAGTCTGCTTTGACCCACTGGGTGTAGAGACGACAGGCTTCACCCTGTCCCTGAGATAATCGCTCTGCTGGAGGGGTATAAGGCCAAACGAGAATGACAAAGTAAAAGCACTCCCATCTCTTGCTAAAGGGGCAATTGATATCCCAAACTATGGGATATCTTATTATAGCTTATTTTATCTCACATTTATTACTTTCGGATCACTTTTGGGTGTATTGGGTATTTTGTTTTGCAGTAATTTGCAACAGCACATCAATTATCACACATTATGTGTGATAATTGATGTGCTGTTGCTTTAATTATTTGAGAGGTGTTGATCTTCTTTTCCATTGCTTTGACAAAGACTTCTTACCCTTGTAAACAGTGACTACAAAATAGTGTTGCTGTTGGGTGAAAACCTCAAAACTCCACTTTGATTTTCGTGTTTTAATAATTCAAGGATTACATGCTCCTCTGTGGATTGAGACAATTCTACAACCCTCGGGTTTATGAAACCCTTTCACAACCACTTAGATGAACTGAAAAATACATGGTTGTCAAGATAAAAAACAAGGCTGTTTTTCTTCCTGAAGAGTTGACATTTTGGAGATCCACGGTTTTTCTATCCACGCTGTACCAAGACAAACAGAAATAGCTACTTTGTGTGTGTCATAGGTCATGGCTACTAAACGTTATACAATCCACATTTGTGGAGTGGCGACTTACTTTTGGCACAGCAAAACATAAACTTTCAAGTCATTTTTCTCAGTTTCACTACTCAGGCAGTTACTGCTCTTGTGAGCAAAACCATGATAGTGGAGTTGTTTTTAAATGACAGTAACTTAAAAAAGCCCATCTCTCCAGTCTGCTCATCTCTCCTTCTAACTTGCTTCTCTTCCCTGTTTTTTTTCTATTCCTCCATTAGATTAACATTGATGTTCATTAACACCTGATCTACCCTGTGTGCCTGTGCATCGGGCCTGGCGCTGTGCCTCCATAGGAAATCAATGGTGTTTTCATTCATCTAGAGTTGGGGGGGTCCAGGTCATTTTCCCTCTACAGTTGCACTGGTGATTAACAGGCTAGTAAAGGCTGGGACACAGTGATTCTTAAGTGACTGTGGCCCTGACGACTCCGACCGCATCAATGCAATGATGTGTGACACTGACACACGATGGAGCAACCGATCTAATCAAACGGAAGTGAAGAATTTGAGCAGAGAAATGAAAAAAAAAAAAGAGGGGAAAGAGAATGAGCACGGGAGGAGGAGAGGTAGTGCGTAGGATATGGTAAATCATGCCTATCATCTCCCTTCTCTTCCATTACCGATCAGGGAGTGAAGGATGATGACGCGTTGGCCAATTTCACCAACCCCCCCCCCAGAAAGTATGTCCTTGAAAGTGACAAATTACTGGGTTAATTGCGTCGGGGGTCATGGCCATTTGAAGGGAATGAGCCACTTTATTTGGAGGGAAAATCCATAAGGGGAGTTCATTCCCAATCTGTGCTGTCTCTGGTCGGATTCCGATGAGGGATGGGCCACGGTCCCCGGGGGAAGCATCCTCAAACCATTCCACGCCGAGATGTACAGTAGATACAGTATTATGACAGTGATTAAAAGTAGGCAAGCCTGGAAATCAAGAGGGTTTTACTCAATTCAGGGCCACGGCGACAATATTCCCCCGGCCAGTTGCGTGACAGGGAAGATGTATTTTTTTTCCGCGCAAACTACCTACCCTTGGGATCAATTCCACTTAATTTCCTGTCTGATAGATGAGGAGGGGTAGGGACATCTCCATTGGAGGCCTATTGCATTTCCTGGAACAGCATTCATCCCTAAATCTGGCCACCTGTGTGTTCTCCCTATCTTCCCTTCAAATCCACCTTCTAGTACCACCGATGCATTTTCCTCATCTGTTTCACGAGCGCTGAAGGCGGTCCAGACAAATAATATGAATTCACATCTCAATAAGTACATGCAAGATTGAGTGGGGGGGGTCAGCGTTCAAGCCATTAAGGAGACAAGTAGCGGGGGCTTTCTGAGCTGGTGTGGAGTGTCTGCTGGCATAGTTTCAGTGGTAACTATGAGCAGAATTTTCTTTTTTTTTTCTGGGCAGAGGCAAGCGAGTGGTGGTCTGTGTATCTGAACCAAAGCCAGCTCCACCCTCTCTGCCACACTGAGATTAGGGAGGCCTTTATACAACCCACTCTCCCTGTGGCACGACTGCGGAGAGGCAGGGAGCAAAGGCAGGCAGGCAGGCAGGCCGGATGGCTGGCTGGCTGGCTGGCTGGACGAGGGAGGTAAGGGAGTTAAGGAGGTAACATGGGAAATGGTGCAGAGGAAGAAAGAAAGAGTGAGCTCTCTTTTTGTCTCCAACTGTACACGGAGAGGACTCTGATAATAGGTTGACAGAACTCACTCTCCCACTCGCTCTCCCCTCTCCCCGCTCTGTGTTCTCTCTTTCCTCCCTCTCTCTGTATCTCGCTCATTCCCCTCTCTCTCTCTCTCTTCCTCTGACTCAGTTTCTACGGGAGCAGCCAGCCGGAGGAGCCTTGAAGTCAGAGGGAAGGGTGGGAAGTAAAGCCAGGTGTGCATGCGAAACATGATGGGGCCCGAGGTTGTGCTGAGAGGTGAGGGACAGACACTGGAGTGTGTGACAAAAGGATGAGCTTCACTGCTAATGACTCCCACAGGGGAGGCCAGCTGCTCAGCTCGCTAAGGCTTACACGTGCACGGTTAACGCGTAGGGTAGACTCGCCGGTGTGACGGTGCATGCACACACACACACACACACATACACACACCTACACAAACTTTATAAGACTTCAGAGCACAGTCGCGCGAACACACTCACCCATTGCTCACCGATGAGCATGTTCATTTCTCCCTCTCTAAACTCCCCTTCTCTCTCCCTCCCTCCCTCTTTCCCCTTCTCTCTCTCTCTCTCTCTCTCTCTCGCAAATACCTCTAAAAAAAATCCTAAAAATTGAATTTGCACTGTCCTCAACATGCACCTGGGTGCCATGAGGAATTAAGCAGCATCGCTTATGAATTCAGATGTTATATCCCCAATCGTCAGTCAGTGCGATCGGCCCTGGAGAGAGATGTTCCAGCGCAATAAAGCATCATCAATAATACATTGGACAATCATGGATGTGATAGCTCTAACCAATCCCCCCCTATGCAGGAAAAATATAGCAATGCATGTGAGCCCTCTAGTGTTGCACCATCTACTTTCATGTACTTGGAAAATAGCAGCAGTATAAGAAACTGCTGGATCTAGGGGGCTGTGCTTTGCTCACAGTCCACTTTGCTTCCTTGGATGTTGCTTAGTGCACCCCCCCCCCCCCCCCCCCCGCCCTAGCTTTCCTAATTAGCTAAATTTTCCAATGATCTCCAGTCGATCTCCGAGGGATTAGCTTGCGCGGGGAAACACGGCTCGCCACAGTGACATTTACATTATCTAAGCTTTAAATGGAATCTCCCCTGAATGGAATCCTGTACTCAAGCCGATATGTTTACTAGACCATATATATCCCTCCATTCACATAGCACTTGAAAGGGACATTTCAAATGGCATGAAGCCTGTGACACTCAATATACAAATTACCATCCAGGTGACATTTGCCAAGAGATTTGTGAGGGAGAGATTTCCATCGCTTTAGGAGAAATAAAAAAAATAAAAAAAGCTGGAAGGCCCGGACTCTATCCGGTGAATGATGTGATATTTAGTAGATGTGACATTTTAAAAGAGGCTTTAAAATCCGAGCATTGATCAAATGTAGGGTGACAAGCATCATACCACAGTTAATGGCTTTCTAGCCGAGACTTTCCAAAAGGCTCATTATAGACTGTGGGTACATTATGGCAACTGCAATAGAGATTCTGTATCTGTGTATGTGCTCAGTTGAACTAGTCGTTGCCATGCTCGTATTATATGAGCAATATCTTGACACACTGCAGATATACAAATAATGCATCAGTGCAGCATCAGCTATAGGGAGCCCGAGAACGAGGAATGCCCATGCTGGATCACAGTGTACTAGACCTGATGTATCTGAGTGTTGTCATCTGAAAGGGAAGCTCTTCTGTAAAGGGGAGTGGAATGTCATTGTCCATGTTGCACAGCTGACCTTGGTCCATTGACATTGTTTTATTCGATGCCCCATTATATCACATTTCTATACGTGTCTCTATATCTGAGTGCAAGTTATGACTAAGTGGTCTATTGTGCTGCAGCTCACATGTTATCCTTGTTTTTCTTTTATTGATCTGCCATGTTCTGTCCGAGCACGCATTGTGCATTTTTCACACGCACGCACCGTGTTCATTGACTCAACGATGACGCATTTCAGTTAATTCTTGTGGTGTGGAGGCCATGGTGTTATTCTGGAGACTGAGACTGACAATAGCACAGCAAAAAAACATCCTGAGAAATGATTGTGTGCCAGACGCCCCTTGGTCTAAAAGGGCCCTATGACATAAGTGGTCCTTGCTATACAGGGAGCAGTAAACTCTTGACAGGTAGGGAAAGAAACCGAAAAAATAAAAACAGCAGACTAACATTTCTGTTCATAACACCCTCGTTTGTCTGCTCATAATATCTACAGTACAGTCCTTTTCCTCGTTTTAAGTCCCAGTCTGTGAAATATGACGCCCACTGCTGAAACACTGATGCCCCACTGTTTGCTTTACTTACATCCTGCAGAGATTTACTCAGTTGAAGGCGTTTTTTTTTTTTTTTTTACATTTGTGTTTGTTGCCTCAGCTTTTGATACAAGGCCAGAAGGAATTCACCATCTAAACACCAGCTTGACATTTTATTTATTTATTTCTAATAATTTTCATTTATTTTGACACTGTAAATGATTTGTGCACTTTTTGAATGTTGTACCCGATGTACCCAGTAAGGGTATTATGACAGTAGTTATGACAGGTTAAAAACATTCAATTTTAATCCCCAAATAAAAGTTTTTAAAAATATTATGTGAATATATACAAAGAATAGTGGGACAAATTGTATCTCACTATTTATTACCATTGCCTTGTCATTGTTGCATGATATTCATGGATGGATGTCAAATAATGTTGAAGCATAGTTTGAAGTTATTGCAGTTTAATACCTTACTTCGTATAATATTTTGAGTTTGTGTGTGGTGTGTGTGTGTGTGTGCTGTAATGATGTGGGGGAAATCAGTTCTAGGTTGACTAGTTGCCTCTATAGGGGAGTGAACTTACCGAAGCCTGATCATTAATCACTGTGTGTGTGTGTGTGTGTGTGTGTGTGTGTGTGTGAACGTGACTGAATGCATTTGTGCATACCTGTGTGCAGCATTGTGTGCACATGTCACGTGTGCATGAATGCAGCACTTCATGCATTTTTTGCATAGGCGTGTAGGAGCGAGTTTCATTATGTCCGGTCCAGTGTTTCAGCAGTCTGTATAGATATGTTAAAAAACAGGAAGTAATTGATGGATTGGACAAAAGGTCAGAACACAAGGGCATGATGGGATTGCACTGAAAAAAGGCCATTTCACCTCAAAATGTCTTAGCTGCTGACATGCAAATCAATCATTCTGACTGAGTACTAAAGTGAGCATGCATGATGGATTTTGGTCTCCTATCTTACAAGAATGGGGACTTCTTTTTTTTTTTTTTTCTTTAAGAAACAGATTATGCATTTGCGAGGATAAGTCAAGATGGTATCAAACACAAAGATACCATGAAAGGTGCATTACCCATCATCATATGTTATGTTTAACGTATTAACTGGATCAAAGGAAGGTGAAAATGTTAAAACCCTTGGAAAAAAATATCAGCATGTAAGAAATGGGTAATGTGAAAGAAGCATAAATAAATGATGTATTACCCCCCCCCCCCCCCCCAGCAATCCAGGCTACCCCACCACACTATGCGCCATGTAATTGTGCTAATCATGTGGAGTTCAAAGATATAGCTAATATCTGAAATATATCCCACAGTTTTTTTTTGTTTTCATGTGGAAGGCACCCTCTATCAGACCAAAATGGAAGTCAACAACCTTGACATGAAAAAAAGTTGGACATCAAGGTGAATAACCACATCAGTGATGGATGGCTAGCCTGCTGTAGCTATCCAACTTCTGTTCAATTAATTGAAGGGATTCAAATTGATGGGACTCCACAACATCTACAGCCTTGACACCTGACTGATCAACTGCTAACAGAAAGTATTACGATTCATCTTCTATATACAACCGTAGAGCTCTACCAAGACTGTTAAGACCCCGATGTGGTCTTGTTGATCTTGTTGACTGTGTTTGATAATTGCGACGCTACCTCACCTTCTTCTTTAGGTCCTAGATGGAACTGACACTTGTTGCCATGAGCATTTAATCTGGTTGCTATGGGTGACCAATTGAGGAGCTGGCAAACTGACCACAGCTAGTGGCATTGCCAGACCTCCTGCTCTGATTGGTTGGCTGGCAAATATAAAAGTTGTTTTGCACCCTTTGTGAAAGCCTCATAAGAGACGAAGGGGGAAGACAGATGAAGGCAGAGTATGCGAGGAAGGGTAGGATGAATTGCTGCGACGAGGTATCATAATGACGCAATCGATAGGCGCACAGATCCTACATCTGTCTTTTGATACTTTGAATGTTCAAAGCACCCCTTCCCCACCCACTCACTAAATGTCCAGTCTTTCATGTGGAGTTCTAAAATCAGCGAGCTCCACCAGCGAGCTGAGTTTGCCTCTCTCAGCGCAGTTTATCTGGTCGACCGCCGCGCTGTTGCGAGCGTTGTCCTAGGGCGAGCTGTGGGCTTGCGCTGCTCACATCCCTCCCTCCGTCGAGACCGGCGGCTCCTCTTTGCTCCTTCGTGGGCTCCGGACTGACGCTGGCAGCAGGACTGAGAACTGTGTAGATGTGGAGTAGAGACATAACAGGCTGCAATTCCCCAACTCCCACCACAAAAGTCAGATTAATGAGCGTTGCAATGTCTGCTGGGTGCTTGCCGGGCCGTCTAAAAACTTGGACCAATGGACATGAGATAACTTCAAGGAATGAGTGGGGGTGGGGGTTCAGTTGTGAAGTTTCGGGGATGATTTTTTTTTTTTTGTCTTTATCTGCGTCGAGGCAAAAAAAAAAAAGAGTCTCGTTGTGTTAGGCTTCCCTATTCTGTTGATTTGTAAAACACAAAACCTAGGTCTGCTCGCTCTGTCCTATACGAAAGACCTATTTCGAAACGCCTCCTCCCGCCTCGACGCGTCTTGCGGAAACACAACGCGGTCGTGGACTGAAATAATGAGGAGGTAGAGATTGCTGAAACGCAACGCTGCGAACAGATCAAAGTTTGCTGACGTGTTTCTTTTTTTTCTCAAGACAACCTCGTCGTGGCCAGGAATGACTTTCTTTTCTTTTTTTTTTCACGCCCGAGGGTGAAGGTTGCCTCATTAGGCGTCCAGACACGAGAAACACGTCTAATTTTGTCACAAACATGAGTGGCAGAATCGGCTGGCTGAGGTGACATTTACCGTGTGTGTGTGTCTAAGTGGTAAATGCGTTTCTCTCTCCCTTCCTGCTCCACTATAGCCTCTATATCTCTCTCGCTCTGCGTTCCCTCACATTTACTTTTTCCCCCCCCCCCCCTCCCCTGCTGCACCCAGACGGCGGTGACTTTTCTCCGGCTTGTATAAAATATAATAATAGAATAAAGTGAAGTGACTACATTGAAGAATACAGGTGCACTGCAAGACTGCACAGTTGAAGGGAGTGGTGCTTATGTGCTGCAAAACAGCCACACAAACGCTTTTCTGTTTGTTGTCAACATTTCTATGGATGGGATTGTCGATTCAGATGAATGTGCACGTAAGACCCATACACCCTAGAATTTCAATCTCAGCATAAATACTGTGAATGTGCGCTGTGTGTGTGTGTGTGTGGCATGCCCGCTACCATCTCTTCTCTCTCCTCCGGGAATATACGATGGAGTTCCCCTCCATCAAGGGCATAATGGTGCGATCCGCTGCCTGATAATGGTGCGATCCACAGGTCGCCTGGCCCGACGCCAGAGCAGAACAGCCTCTCTCATGGCCCATTACAGTCCGCTTAATGACCACGCTGATGACCCGAACGCCGTGGCAGGCTGTCCTCACACCGCCTGTTTAAAACAACGCTCTACTCCCAGCGCCAAGGTTCACTCCCCTCAACCGTTGCACACAAAAATGGCGGATTTGGATTTTCCTGACTTTGCAGGGGGGGGTTGAATTCACTTTTCCGGAAGATTTAGGTTATCACACCAGACCATTATGGTTTAAAAACAATCATGCTCGAGGGATTACTCCAAATGATCGCTGCCAGTCGTTCTTTTGTTTGTTTGTTTTTTTCCTAGTAAGGGATTTAAGGTTTCACAGTTGACCTTGCCGATCTTTTGAGTCAGAACAAATGACCACTAACAGGAAGTCTTCTTCTTACTTTCTTCAAACTCCCGTCTCCCGTCCAGTGACATCTTTTCTGCCTGTGTCATGTTTCCGATGGACCGGTACGCCAACGGTTTCAGGACGCCATTCGCAACAGGCGATGTAACCTTGGCTTTTAACTGTACAGTCACACTGCTGTACCATACTGAGATGCAGTGCTGAATGTAACACCTTGCTGGCCCCCCCGTAGGACCACTGTCTGCACAGGAAGTACACTCTCTGCTGCACAAACACAAAGTCCGCACGAGCAGACCAGCTGAGGTCCACGGTCCAGTAGTCAGCGACTCCCCCGACGGTCAAAGATCACTTCCCCTGTCACCTTCGGAGACAGAGAGTTCACGTCACACCTCTGTTCACACTATCTCAGTTATCACAGGGCTTGATGATGTAGCGGTTCACGGGAGAGCTGATGCAGTCAATGGTGTACATGATGAAGAGGTCACACACACCCCTGCGGTGCTCCTGTGTTGGTGATTTGAAGGTGTGGGGGGGGGGGGGGGGGGGTGCTGCTGCTGCTGCTGACCTTTACTGTTGTGTGAGAAAGGATGACACCAGTGGATGATGTGTGGGTTGATGTCCAGCTGTTGCAGTTTCTGTAGAATCAGGTGCATGGGTCTACTTTCCCCCTCCACCAAGGTCAGCATGTTGTGGACCTCCATTATCTCCAGTGATTTCATCAGCATTGATGTTAGTGCCACGGGCCTATAGTCATTAGGCTATACAGTCATTAGACTCATGAGCCTAATGATACCCCCCCCCCTCCCCCCCCCAGATGTTGCAACTGAAAAGGAAGTGGTTGAGAGGCAAAACAAGACACACACACACACAGACACGCAATCTGAGTACCTGTAACTGCTTGGTTTTGCTGCTATAGTGCAGCAGGTTAGTAGGGCTGTCACTCCCAGGGACATCACTGCCACCCTGCCAGGTTTGTTTGTGTGTGTGTGTGTGTGTGTGCGCTTGCGTGGGTGTTTGTGTTGGTGGAGGCAGTCGTTTCAGGCAGCTGCTAAGGGACCCTGTGTAAGCCCGGTGGAGGATGGGTCTGGACCAGAACGGACAGAGTCAGAAGCCAGTGAACAGATTGCAGCGACCGCTCTGATCTCTCTCTCTCCTGACAGAGCTGGCCACACAGTGACAACACAGCAAATACAGAATTCGACACAATTGCACAAAAGTATATATATATATATACCTAATGTACATTTACTTCATCTGATGAGCACAGACGCCCTCAATAATACTAATCGTTAGCAGACGTTTCTCTCTGCCCTGGCGCTGCCTCTGTGCAGACTTGTTGAGAACAGTATGATGTCCAGTAATTATACCCAGCCTGTGTCTGACTGAAACACAAAGGACTTTGACGTCTTTGTTCAGACAGCACACACACACACACACACACACCACGGAATTCTACCCTGCTCCTAATTGTGTCGTATTTCTACTCAATAGTGTTCATTAGCGGTCGCGGACGATCAGACATGTGAAGTGTCCAGTGAGTTGAAAGGACTCCCTTTTTCCTCGCCATACGATTTGATACCGTAAATGAGCTGTGCACAATTTTATATGAATTACCATAAAGTAATAACCACCCCCCCCACCCTTTTTCATCCAGCTAAATGTGCGTTTCGCAGATTGATACCATACGTTGCCGTTTTACATTAGCAAACATCTACGAGCGGGGTCGGTCTTTCCCAGGAAAAGTCAGAAGAAGTGGGTGGTTAGCATGAGCAGCGATAGCCACCGTGGCTGAACAGACAAAGAAAAGAGCGCCACCTACAGGAACTCAAACTCCCATCAACAGAAAATCTAAAGAAAAATAAATGATGGATGGTCCCTCTTTTGAGAGGTGGTGGCCGTGGTGTTTGCGAGGGGGCTGAGAGACCCTTAAATACACATTTCATTTTTTCTCTTTCTGTGCTTTCCCATTTTCCCTCTCCTCCCTCCTCCCCCTGTCTCTCTCTCACTCCTGGGCTGTTACGACATGTGGCCGTGTTGTACGGTGACTGGATATGACTGATGATCTCTGTGATTGAGTAATACAGTCAGAGCAACGGGGCATTGGATAGGAGAGAGAGAGAGAGAGAGAGAGGAGGAGGAGGGGAGAAATAGATCAGCCAGAGGTATGGGACTGAATCTGGGTATCTTAATTTAGTGGGCCATAATTAAAAATCTGTTTGCCAGTTTTTTCCTGTCCCTGCTCCTCAGTCCCGCCTCCCCTTGACAATTAAAAGATTTAATCACCATCTGCAAAAAAGGGGGCTGGGAAAGTGTGTCTGACCCAAAAACTCCAAATGCAAGATGATGCCTGTTGAGGGCGACAGCAGCAGACTTGGACATTGTTTATTTCTTGTCAGTTTTCAGCCAAATATAAATCTATTTACTGACATAATTAGCAGCAGTAATGAGCCATTGGATGCTTGTGACGGTGTATGTGCTTTTTTTGTGTGTTTTATTATGGTTACTCGCCAAAAACATAGAAAACAGATCAGAGCTTTTAGTGATCTTTCCTTTGCTGGCGAACACCAGTGTAAACATCCTGATGTGACAATTGGGAAATCACAGCGCGACTCGGTTTCTCGTTAACTTATGTGATTCGGAGTGAATTTGTGAACCCTGCTGGCTCTACACAAGCGAGTTAAGTTATAGCAGCTCCCCGACATAATTCCAAATATAATTCTGCACGGGGCACGTTTTGTTATCCGACGGAACAATCTGTACACGGGCTGGAAAACAGGGCCAGAATATCAAATACACTTTTGTACTGGGAGCGGGGGGAAACATCGGCGTTCCATATCCAGTTTTTCTTTCTGAATTCGTCTCGAGAGACTGACAACAAATCCTGAAAAGAGAAACTACATAAACACAGCGTTTCCACTGTTAGTTCCGTCTCCATTTTTCATGCAGATCTTACCTCTTACATTTGGACTCCAGCCCTCCTCTCAGAGAAAATTAAATGACTAAGCTTTTAATATATGGAGTATTAATATGTTAATACTTTCATGCACTTACTACCTCACGTACATGCTTCAAGTAGAGTGTCTTAATTAGTAGGACCCCTAATTAAGACGTTGGATTGGCTCAATTATGAAAATTAACACAGCCCACATCCCTCATCACATCCCTCATCCCTCACCACATCCCTCACCTTATCCCTCATCCACATCCCTCATCCCTATCCCTATCCACATCCTTCATCCACATCCCTCATCCCTCACCACATCTTTCATCCAAATCCCTCACCCCTCATCACATCCCTCACCACATCCCTCATCCCTCACCACATCCCTCACCACATCCCTCATCAAGTGGATGGGATGGAAATAGAATAATTCACATGAATTCACAGATAGGTATTTATTGGAAAAAGAAGAAGTTAAGAGCACATTCAATATTTCCTCAGTCCTCTGTAATTTCTTTACCTTCCACCCAGAACAAACTGAATTCCTCTGTAAAAGGCGACTTTATCTCATGCTTACCCCAGTCTTTAATTAAGTCACAAAGTAGAACTGTCGGGAGTTATCTATGGGGAGAAGGTGGGCAGGGAAACTTTGAGACAGTGACAGATCATGAATTACTACTCAGTCTATTTCCTCTGCAACTCTTATCGGGTTCAGAGACCTGCTGTAAAGGGGAGCTTTAGCTTCATGTATCAGTTCAGTGCTTAATGGAATAGATGGCTCTGTATCAACTTGGCCCAACGGATTGGAGAAAGTTGGACTCAGCGGACCTGTGCCAAAAAACTGAACATCTCTGCTGCCACTTTGACTTAGGTTGCTGCAGATATTGGTTTTGGAGTTGAGTAGCTAAATTATATGGTTTATAACTGTTGGACAGCAGAACTTACAGGACACATTACTGTTTTGTTTTTAACAAGTTGTGGTATTTTACAAGATGGACTCTGACAACCCAGCCATAAAAGTAGCTCGATGTTTGGGTAGCATTTGTAAAAGGCGGTAGAGAATAAAATGAGAAAGAGAGAGAGAGATAGAAAAAGAGAGGTATACAAATTCAAAGGTGTGTTCTCAGCTGACGTGCTGACTTGTTTTCTCTTGGCGCAAACTTATGAGTCAGCCTTGCTTTTTTTATGCCCAGTGCAAGAGGGCGCTAGATTGGGCAAGGAAAGGAAATAAATTATGTTCCCTGTCCTTGCTTCTGATGTCTAGCTTAAAACTATCATAAATCTTTGATTTTGTTGACTGTATGTTACTGTATGTTTACTGTATGAAAAAAAAACGCATCACATAGCCTTTTTTTTGTTACAGTGTTGGAAGCCTCAGGATAGGCTTTCACACACGGTAGATATATTATAGCACATATATAGCACAGAGGAAACACAGTGAAGAATGAATCAAGTTTTTTTGCTGGGTGTGTCAAAGACAATATGAGTGTAGCACTACATTGCATACATGGACACTACTGGTGAGATTGGTGAGGTTATGAGGCTCCAGGTAGTCTGTGATTGTTTTTTTGAAAATGATTTAGTATGCTAAGGGTTAAATTATTTATGCTCTTGTCAAAGTAAGCCTTTTGGACACATTGTGAATTCTGGTTGAGTAAGATAAAAGACCGACTGAAAGGCTTCTGACTGAAGAGATGTGTCACCGAGTGTGAGTCACCCACTTTGTGTTGAGTCCAAGGATATCAAATAGTGAGACCGGAGAGAGAGCACAGAAGTGGGGCATGGAATTGGCCGTACCGAAAATCAAGGAGCGCTGTGCAGTTGTGATCTAGCAAGCAAACAAGCAAAACATTGATTTAACTGAGAGATGGATACATTGTTCATTTTGTCTTTGAGGCTAACCTGTGGAAGAATCCACCCTATTTTCTCTCACTTTCATTTTTATCTGTGCTACCAAATTGTATCGTGCACTCAAACAACTAACTCACATGATTCAGTCTTTACTTTATCTGCCTGTCCTGAAATTACCTCAATGGACCCAACTGTCTAGTACTTTGTTATACCAACGCCGAATGCCAGCGTGACTTCCTCAGAGATCTCTATCGCTGAGACACTTGAAGTGTGCTGCTCTGCTTCCTTACCGACTTCTCCTGGTTCCTGACCTAATCGGAAACGAGACACATGCACACACACACAGGCACACAAATACTCGATTTTCTTCTACCTCCCTCACACACACACACACAAAGCCACACTACCCACTGATATCGATCACCCGTGACAAAGGGGCAGAGCTGTCTCCTATGGCAGTGCTGATAATCCTGAACCTATGTCACAGTTAGCTCGGGATCATGCGGAGGCCCATCCAGCCACATGGATCTATTAGCTGGCCAGCAAAGGGCAGTTTGGCTATCTCTCAGCGCTTTGGGACCACTGACAGAAGGGAAAATGGGATGGAAAAACGTTATGTTGGTTAGCTGTTTGGAGTTGACAACCTATTGCCTTGCGGTCAAACGTTACATTCAAAGTTGGACAGCAGACAAAGCGTAAAAGCGTCAATGATTTCAAATGCAACTAGTTTTATGCTTTTTCACAGCACATTAAAAACACAACAGTGTTAGTCATTAGTGTAGTTAAAGGATTCAAGTATACAGCTTAGGTTAGCTACAACAGTTCAGTCATAGCAACCTCAAATTTGACAGTTTCAAGTCTTGAGGTCAGTGTTCTCCTAATCTGAGATGGCTAAACTATCATTTATCCGTCTATTGGAAAGTCTGATGTTATTTTAAACACATAAAGAAAGCTATTGCCGATTCCTATGGGCAATTTCTATAGCCGCCGTTTAAGTGTATTGTTAAGAAAATGAACATATCAATCATAGCTCTGCTATGTACTTATTGTAATTGTTGCATGTGTTATGTGACAGGCTGTAATATTCTCTTTTCCGCTTTACCTGCACAGGCGGAGTCATCAGAGTTCAGCTGGATTCAAGCCTCCGGGGACAAGTCATAGTGATCACTGTTCATCGTTTTATGCTCTACGTTTGGTAGTGATGGACAGCTGAAAACTCTCTCCATGTTCCCCCCGTTTTCTGTTATGCCCTGTCAAAGGCATGAATCACATGTTTAAAATGTTTTGAAAATCTTAATCGTGAAAGAAGAAAGTAAATGGGAATCCTTTATACCGCTCCCTGTAAGATAAAATGCCATTTCCCCTAATTCCAAAGCACATGCTCTACAAGAACGTAAATACTGTGCGTTAAAAAACACCAACATGGTTTTCCATTCTTCAAATGGCTGGTTATTCACATACGGTAATTAAAAAAAAGTGGTTGTGAGGATAAGAGTGCATGTCTCTGTGTGTGTGTGCGCATTAGAGAAACTGTGTACTGAGTGCTGTTTTAATAGCGACACTTCTCGAGTCCATCTATGAAAATGTCATTTCCCAGCGCTGTGAAGTGAACACCATCTGGCATGGAACTGCACTGGTAGCTTGTGTTTGATGTTTGGGGCGTCTTATTCCTGCTGCAGAGAGAGTCCCCTGATGAACACAGTCATTACACTGTTCACCCAGATGTGCGCTGTGTTGACCTTCGCTGGATTCCTTGCAGCTCTCCATCGCTGATGCTCAACACTGACTACAAACCAGCAGGTCCATGACAAAATAATTAGGTAATGCATTAGCAATACTTACTAGTAAATATAAATGAAGACCAACTGTGATTTGCTCGTCTACAGTCTGTGAAATTCATGTTTTGTATGTCTGTTGTTGATAAAGGACCTTCTTCTTTTTCCACTGCAGTTAGTTTCCACCATGATGAGAAACCCAAATCACTCAGGATCCAGCGGATTTATGATCAAAAGCAAGAGAATAACAAAAAAGCATTTGTACAGCTTCATTCATTTAATTAACTACAACTGAAATTATATATCTATGCATCACTGACTTGTGATTGAGTCTTGATCAGTGATAATCAGCTAAAATCTCACTTTTCCAAAGTTGCTATGAGCTGCGAAATAAATGCAACAAAACAATCATATTAACAGCTACAAAAAAGGAAGGCTGTAGAGCAGTACAGAAATAATACTACACCATCTAATAGTCATACTATCATAATATGAACAATACTCTGCTATAGCTACAGCAACTGCGAAGAACATCGACTTGAAGCCAAAAATACAACAGGTAATGGTGGTTTGATATGAACCGCTGTGATCAGTGACAGTGTTCACATTAGCAGCGACTCTCCTGTTAAGCTCTGGAGACAGCAGTTTGGCAGTTTGGTAGATTTGCTTGAATGCCGAGGATCACCGTCTTGTCGAACAGCCGCTTTCGGCCCAACTTTACCTCTGGCTGATGGCCCGATGGCCTCCGGTGTGTCTGGCGTCCCTTAATGATGTCGAGTCGTCCAGGTCCAGACGTAGAAAAAAAACAGCCCCAGACAATGACATCCCCACTTTCAGGCTTGACTGGGAGGGAGAAAGTTATTTTGTTTGTATGCAGTTGGCATTTTTGATTACAGTTCAATTTTGGACTCTTATCTGTCCAGAGACCAGACGTGAAGATCTTCAGGTTTGTCCAAACTCAAGATGGGCAACTTTGTTATTTTTCAACACTTGTTCCTGGTGTTCTTGTTGCGAACACGCGTTTCCATTTTTTCCTGTCCTTTGTCAAGAATGAACAGAATCCATGTAAAGTGCAAGTTATTAATATTACCGTAAATGCTGCGGCTTTTGTTGAACTGGACAACTCAGTGGTATTCATCACTAATAGGAAAGAGATCAATTGCTGCTTAATTGTTGCTTTTAATTCATTGCTGTAGAGTTAGGGTATGCTGGTAGGGAAAGTATAAAGCCTCTTCACATCACATTGATTGGTGCTAGACTATTATGCTACTGTAGGATTATTTTATCATCAGGAAAACAAGCAAGGTCAATCAAGGCAATGCATAATTATAATTGTTACCAATGAGCAAAGTTCTTATTGTATATATATAGTTTGTATTTAGCAGTGCAATAGAAGCCATACGCCTTCTCTATTAAATAATTAGCACAAACAAGTACAGATTCTGTACAGTCCCACAGCGCATTCACTTGCTTTGACATATGGACCTAATTAATAAGAGGTTTGTTTGAACGTTGATCTCAGCCCTCTTGCCGCCAAGTTGATCTGCTGCCTTTATAAGTCATGTTAAAGCTACTTGGCTTGCTAGTTAACATAAGCAACTGAACCCAGCTCGATGTATCATCCAGCCCCCCGTGAGTACATGAAAACATGGATATTGTTATGGTTGGGTCTGCCCTCGTAGCGCTCACGGACCAAGTGAAGGAGGCAACCGGGCTCGGTATAGCGGCACTGCAGCTAGGGGTCAAGTTGAGAGGAAGAAACGTTGAATAGACAGCAGCCGTGAGACCAACAAATAAGTGGAAGCAGATGTTACATCCTGAGCCATACAGGAGCAGGAGTATGGTGTCATCACGGATGAGGTCCACGTCACATAACCCATCTGTGTCGAGCTGTGTTTTGGATATCGCCCATCAGTTTCCTTGCTTCGATTGGTTAGAGACATTGTCACACCAGGACTGGAATATCATTGGCTGGAGGAAAAATAGAAATTCCTCTACACTGAATTGTTACAAAAGGTGGTTAATATAACAAACGATTCAGGGGTTGGCACCAGACAAAGACTCAGAAGCCTCGACCGAAAGTAGCTCCCCAAAACTGAATACACTGACAAACGCATCAGTGCACCCAATATCTTTGTGGCACCTTCCTGCACCCATTCCTAACTGGCTAACATTGCGCATTTAAAAAATGTGTGTACGTCTGGCAGCTGAATCACCCAGCCAGTTGACAGCTTGCAACTTGCAAGGCCGCCGTCGAGATTGCTCAACTGAAATTAAATACTGCTAAAACTTTCACCGTGTGTCGTGTTTCAACCCCACTTCAGGAAACATGATAGAAATTCAGCTGAATAGTCCCTTCAGTTTGTGTTACATTTTAAATTGGCACCGACCGTAGGATCAGAACGCTGATTGAGAGGGTAGCGGGAGAGGAGCCAGGAGAGGGAAAGACGGAGCTGCGGAGTGGAAAGGATTGATGGACTCGGGAAGGAAGAGAGAATTAACATTGAAGATGCCTTTGAGAAAAATAAAAGCCTATGCTATATTTCCATTTTTATGGCACAGGGAGCATTTGAGCACATTAGGCTTTGAATGAATTTCTTACACATCTTTGAATGTTATTTAGGCAGTACAGCGGTTGCCCTTCCAACTCGTTTTTTTTAGAAAGTGCACAGACTGATAAATGTCAGTATGGGTGCGGCGATAATGTAGGTAGATAAAGCTGTGTGATTAGCGATAATGTCAACAAAGCTGTGTTTGATTTGAATGATGCAGCCTTCTCCAAACAAAAGACGACTATGAATAGAATCGCTGAAATGGAAAATAAATCCACCTGATCATTTGATAAGGCCTCCAGTATTACCATTGCCAATACCAGTAATGCACGATTTCAACGTGAGAACATTAGATCGGGATTAGCAAAAGTTACCTGTTGGATTTTTTACCAGTATTCGCACACTTTGTGATTGAGCACAAACTGGCAGAGATCTGTTCAAACTGTGTCACTATACGACTTGCGGATTATCAGGTTGAAGTTAACTTGAAGTTTCTACAGTAAATGAAGATGGCGTTCAGTGTGGAATTTGAGAATTGGGTGAATCGAAAAAATGTCTTTGTTGATTGACGCCGCCAGAAGTCACAATTTTGCAGTAGACGTATTTAATATCATGAATGTTCAGATGCCCACATTCCTCTGATGTGAATGCCTTTCATTCTAGAGCGGTTTGGATTAATAAACGTCTGCTAATGAGCATTTCTCAGGAAGTCGTGGAATGAAGAGAATGATGAAAACAGCAACATCGGTGAGAGGATTGGTTTACAACGTGTCTGTCTTTTTATGCGCCTCATAGCCCACACCTTCCTATTGCATGTCAGGTTTTATTGCCTGTTTGTCACCTCTCCGTAGTGTTACGTGCCTCAGTCAAAGATGTGTGGTTAAGAATATAATCTTCTCATCCCAGCGGCGACACAGTCACAGAGGCATTGTGTGTTTCTGTGACAAACAAGCTATTACTGTAGTACTTCCCGCAACAGTTTGACTCTAAACAATAGAGCCACCTGCTGTATCAGAGCAGACGAAAATAGAGAGAGAGAGAGAGAGAGAGAGAGAGAGAGAGAGAGAGAGGCATAGTAAGATGGTAATGAACAAATCCACTACCATGTGTGATTTGGAATTACTGCCTGCGATGCCGACCCCTCTCTCTCTCTCTCTCTCTCTCTCTCTCTCTCTGTCTCTCTCTCTTCCAGGTGGGAAACCGGTCCCACTTCATAACAGCGGCAATGTCCTGTCAAACATGGCACAACATGGGCAGAGGTGTTTGATCAGCTTCCGCGCAGGGGCGAACTCTGACAAAGGTCTGGGCATAAATACAGTTGTTGCTCTGGTTGTTTTTGTTGTTGACCTGCCTCTCATTTGTTGTTTCAGGCAAACACATGAACTTGACAGACAGTGTGGGGGGGGGCGCATAAACCTGCAAATGATATCCACAGAGGTTTGGACTGGGGTATTGTCAGTCAGAGAGAGACAGAGAGCGTAGGATATTGTTTGTGCATGTCCTGTGTGTCTGTGTATATATATATATATATATATATATATATATACTATACATATAGTAAATAGTGTGTATGTGTTTATGAAATTCATAAGGCTTGTGGACACTGATCTTTTTTGCCTTGCCTCGCTGTCCACGATTTACTTGGCCACATAAAACATTTATATAGGGGAGCGAGCGAGCAAGACAGGCAGAGAGAGAGAGAGAGCGTGGGCATCCTGAGCTGCCATGAACTGTTGCCTCCTGTTGAGCTCTGATTTCATGGTTCATCACAAAATAACTCCTGGAATGCATTGAACAGAACAGATTGCTGATGTATAACAATGCAAGAGTTTCTGAGCCAACAAAATATTGACTTCGCCGTAAGCTCCGGAATGACCTTTTTTGGCTTCATTTGATAAGAAGACGGCAACAAAAGGTAAAAAATAACCCCGAGTGTCAAAATGTTCGGGAACCTTATCAGTGTGCTCCATCCTTGTACAAGCTCAGCGACTCTCGTAAATTAAGTTGATGTAAAAGAATTATTGAGAGTGAAAGGAAGCCTCTGGGAAGTTTAGTTTTAAAAAAAATAGTTTAACTTCGGGGAGAACTGTCAAAACTATGCTTTTGAAACCCGGTCTTGGAAGTACAATGAATAATGTATCCATGTTCTACATTTGAGCAGAGCGAGCCGTCAGGTCTGCAGACTTTGCCGCCATTATGTCCCGCCATTGGTCCGCTTTCATCACGTCGCCCTTGTTACATACGTCCACCAATGATAACGGGAAGACTTCCTAACCACTTTGAACTCCCCCCTACTGCAACTCTTCTAATCACTATGTCTCACCGCATAGTCATCCTTGGGCAGCAGTGGATGTGGCTGATTTTTAAAAGCCAAACCTAAAAGATTTATGATGATGATTTTCATCAGTGAGGAGTGCAGAGGCTCGGCACCAAAAAAAAAAGAAAGAAAAAAGATTGAGGTGTAAGTTCTCAGCGAGGTTTGTGGTTATGAGGCAGGGAAATGCATTATGGATACATCTGATTTTTTGGGGAAAGGGAGAGCGTGTTTGGGTTGTATGTCTGGGCATGTGGTCTGCATACACAGAAACCAAGATATATTAGAGAATGGGATGAGGACAATTGGCGAAAAGCACACCAGGCATTGCTTATCGAATCAAACTCAATCAGTGGTGGATGTGAAGACTGCTGGTTGTTAGATTGAAGGCATCCGTCGTGAAGGTGCTTTAAATTGGGTTGCACTGCTTCATGTGGGAGGACAGTCGGTGTTCGGACCAGCTCGGCTCAAGGACCCACAGTGCCCATATTCTTTCCCAACATAAGGAGGCCACGCTCCAGAGTGTGAAAGGACAGGATCCTGAATTAGATATGGGAGAGAATTAAAAATTGATGGTGCCAATGTCTGTCACTCACACACACACACACACACACACACACACACACACACACACACACACACACATATATGAGCAGGTAGAACGGATCTGCATTCCATAGGTCAAGAGAGATTCCTTCTTGTCCTCCTTCCTCTTATGGTGCAATTAAATATTAAGTTCCTCACAGGGGAAAGATTGAATATGCAGTTTGCTGCAGTGAGGACTGAATTGAGGACCACTGGGGAAAAAAAGCAGTACCCCTCCTGCAGGGCGAGTAATGATGAAGAAAGACCCACGCATGACATCAACTTGAGCATGTAAAAATCTCTGTTTTAGCCAAGAAAGCAGGAAATAACACCAGCTCGCGATGCCTTGAAAAGGTCAGCGACTGTTTCAAAACATGTGGAGCTCAGCACCGATCATCCCTGCATATGACGAATGCCACTCTGAGGCCTTAAGGTTCATTTTTCATAGCTGACCATAAATCCCCTCCCCCTGGTCAGTGTGCGTTCGGAGCGGGGTGTGATTTAGGTGGCCATGGTTTACCCAACTCTGCATATAATAACTTGCCTTAAAGAGCTTTGGGGAGACCAAAGAAATCCAAAGAGTGAAGGCCTCTCTCTCTCTCTCTCTCTATCCCCCCCCCACCCCCCCGTCATCTCATCCGGGACGAGGTGTGACTGATCACGCCGACTTGATCGACTACTTTGCATGACGTACAATCAGATAAAACGGCCATCACGCGGGGCCCTATCGCGTCATAAATCACCAACAGAGATACGGAGGAATATGTATTCACTTTCTCCATAAATCATGGTTATCCCTCATCTAGGAGTCAATTATCTAACGTGCAACAAATGGCCCTGCAATAACCTTGAAGATAAGGGATACACGCTGGGAGGCCACATTGCGAATTGGCCCAAAAAAAAAAAAGGGGGATCCACTGGACGAAAATGCTGCGTTATTTAAAGCATGTTTAAGGACGTATTTAGAGAGATTTATAATACTTTAAAAGGTTTATTTAATATGAGCTATCAGAGTCTGATTACTCGTTGCCCGCAAAGCCATTTGGGTGAAAGATTTTTCCCATGTTGTCATGTTTGTCATGTTTATGTCCGTTTAAATGGACGGTTCATACTGTACCGTGCGGTATTTCATTTCCTTCGCGGGTAATGGGACTTCGTAGAGGACTAACTTACATGATCAGAAGACACTGTACTGCTGATCTGCACTTCAAAGACAAACGCGTTATCTTTTACGATGCAAGCAGGTTTCTTGTTAGCGGCGTACAAAAAGGGAACAAGTCAAATCACTAGTATATTTTCTTCTATGCCGCGGTTGGTCCTTATAATTGCGAGCATAAAAAAGGGGGCCAGTTCTGTTTCTACACCACGTCGGTATCATTTGAACTTCACAGCGTCTGGCGTGTCTGCGAGTCCACTGGCTGTCCGTGGCAATAATGTGGTGCTTTAGGCCGAGGAACTTCAGACGGGCACAGACCCCGACATAACAAGCTCTGATGCAAAAAAAAAAAGCGGAGATGCCACGGCTCGCCTATGAGCAATTATTGTATTCCGTCGGCTGGAGAGTAAGCGGTGCAGAAGCGCACTGATCCGTGTGTATATTCACTGTACTTTATTTGATATTACAGTTAAATAGATCCTGATCTTATTAGCATGAGAAAAGAAAGAACAAAGAAAGAAGAAAAGAAAGCAACACCTATAATTAACAGTATTTTATTTTGAAATGGCTCACCCGCAAGAACAAGTAGCATACAAGAAAACTTTGATATCAGCGCGTCAGATGACAACATTTCTCACATCGTTCTTAAAGCCCCAGGAAACTTGGCTTGAAATAGTAAAAATGAATATATGATATCAAAGTTTAGTGTCTAATTAAGCATCCACAAAAATCTGAGTGAAAATAAACGTTCAGAAATATTAGAAAACCTAGTTCAAATGAGTGGGGGGTTCAGAACAGTGGGGTTGAAGTGGGCGTGGTATTTTATGAGATTTATGACACAGAGAATTCTTTCATCCAATCATTAAAAAATGCACGTCAGTTGTCCCTCCCCCAACAGGTGCAACAGCTTGACAGTTTGACATGGGTCATGACATCATGTCAGGATGTCAATCAAATTCCTGATCTGACACGCCTACACAGTCCTGAGAAACGGTCTAAACAGCTAAATGAGCTGTATTTGAATGAGGTTTTCTAATATTTCTGAATGTTTATTTTCACTCAGATTTTTGTGGATGCTTAATTAGACACTAAACTTTGATATCTTATATTCATTTTTACTATTTCAAGCCTGGGTTTCCTGGGGCTTTAAAGGAGAATTCCGGGATTTTTCAACCTCTATAGCCACAAAATCGCCTATTATACCGCAAAATAGGTCCAAAAAGTTTCGGAATTGCTCCGGTAGATCGGCTCAGTCGGCAGTCGGCTCAATGGCTGCAACGTAATCTCTTGGGGCAAGTGCGCGCGGTCAAAGTACGTCCACTAAAAGTGCTTGATTTTGTCACTGACAGGCTCAGATTGTTATTCGTGTGTCTGACAACATTACTGAAAGGATCGCTACAGAAATAGACCTTTTTTTAACCAGAAAACTAAAGTCTAGCTCAAAGTCTTCCTCAACATTTTGTTGGCACAGTTCGGAAATGCGCAAAAACGAACCGTTGTTGTTTTTTATCTTTGTGAAAAAACAAATACTCTAAACTACGCTTGCTGTACTCCAACACACGTCGCCAACGCTGATTTAGGTTTCGACCATCCAAGTCACCATCCTCTTGCTTTCATAGACCACCTTTGTCACATTTCCACGTCCTCTTCCTGCAACAACTCTGCACTCTGAACTCTTGTTGCAAGGAAGCGGACGTGGAAATGTGACAAAGGCGGTCTATGGACCTATTTTGCGGTATAATAGGCGATTTTGTGGATATAGAGGCCAGGTTTAAAATTCCCGGAATTCTCCTTTAAAAGAAAGCGTGGTTGTACGATTCCGGTTTTGCCAGGTGTCAAACAGAAGAGGCGGGGGAGGACGGTGACAGTACCATTGGAACAAAGGCTTCGGAGATTCAGGTTTTGCTCACACTCTCCTGGAAAAGGATGTCAGAGGATTTGGCGAGGTGTAACCATAAAGTCTAGCGGAGGTCAGAGGCAGTAAAAAGGAGTCGGGAGTCTCACAGAGACCCAATAGGCTTAGAAGTCTCCCTCAAAGGTAGGGGGGGGGGGGGGGGGGAGGTCTGAAATCTCTCTGTCGCTTTTATTCTATTTCCCATTTTTTTTGTCCTTCCACCTTTCTCACTCTTTCTCTCCGTTTTCCTCCCATTTCTGTCTCTGTTCCAGTGCTCCTGGTAAATGGATCTGCGGTAAGGAAAAAAATTCTCATCTCTTCCAAGACAGGTTTACTCTCCAGATAAAAATCTCACTTCCCGTCGCCCGGGTGCAGACCTCGTCTTCGCCTTAAGGGATGTTTATCAGTGATTGCGGGGCAGCGATTCAGCACCGGGGGGGGGGGGGGGGGTCACGCTCTTCCCATCTCCGCTCCCCCTGCTTTCCACTCTCTCTCTCTCTCTTCGTCCACTGTAAATTGAAAAGGGATTTCCGCAGCCAGGTTATTACAGTGAGCTGCCAATTGATGTCAGTGACCCCCCCCCCCCCCTCCCCAATCAATTAAGATCCTACAATTACCGGTTGTTCTATCTGATGTTTTACTTGGAGGTTGACTGACTGGGAATTCATGTGCCTGAAGGAAGTAGGAAAGGGACACACACCAACTGATGTAGATAGACAGCATGACAGAGAGTGTAAAGCAGATTGGCATGGAGGAGGAGGAGGAGGGGGGGGTATTACAGATGGATTTGTGGGGAGAAGGAGAAGAAGAAGAGAAAGGGTAGGGTAGATGTGTCGTGCACCAGTGAGGTGAGAAATTGTGAGCGCCGCGCAGATGGCACGCTCTCACCTTCATCAAGCTCTCCCGCCCATCCATCTTCTTTGCCCTAGCGCCGGTGCCACAAAATGCGTCCTTCATACGTGCATCTACAGTATGCCAACTGGCGCCTGACAAGAGACGGGGCTTGAACTTGGTGTGTGTTGGGCAGACATGGAGGGGAAAGTGTGTGTGTGTGTGTGTGTGTTTTGGCTGCTGATGTACACAAAGTAATAATTCGCTACATTCTCACATAAATAAATGCACATTCTGTTACTCTCTATCACTCAGTATAACAATATAGTGGTTCCACCGATACCGAGTTCAATAGTGTTCGGGAAAAATCCTCCTCTGCACAGGAAGTGATGCGTTTGGGAAAAAAAATAGAAAAGTCATCCCCCTTGTCCTCACAGCCACTCAGTGGAGACACTGTGGCCTATCTACAATGCAGAGCAGGCCATGGATTGACGCATCCCTCCACCCCCCTCCCCTTTTCTCCCCCCCCCTCTCTCTCTCTCTCTCTCTCTCACTCTCCCCCCTCCCTCTCGCTTTCTTCCCTCCCAGGAGCAGAACAGATGCGTAGGCCGCACTAAAGCCGCAGCTGATTGTGTTTGTGATGTTTATCGCTCCCTCAGCGGCTGAAGATTTACAGTAAATATCTCTTTTTACGGCTCGCGACCGGGCTCCGCGTTGACACCGGTGCGCCGGGTTTTCCTCTCCCCGGGGGGCCACCCGCCGTCGACCGGAGGGGCGACCGCGACTTTGCTTCCTCTGCCATACGCGGATACGTGGACTTTTCAATATCTAACATATCACGAAAAGCAGGCTCCCACGCTGGCTCGTAAACCACCTGATTTGCCTGTCAGTAAATAGAGATGTCATTTTTTTTTTTTTTTAAGCATGCAAACACACTTTGAGATAAAAGTCAGAGTGAAAGCGTTGAATTACTGTTATTATTGTCATTGTTCTTCACGCTGAATGCAAAGGAGGCTTTGTGTGTAACCAACGCGTCGGTACACGCCGCCGTTTCCCCCGACTCCCCGTCGAGAAATTTCATGCAGTCTTGTTATTTGTATTCATGGAAGGAGTGAACTTTAACCACAATTTGCACAAATAAATGAAAATCCCGCTTTCCCTTTCCTCTCCCGTTTCCTTGCCTTGTGTAATATGACGTGTGGTCGTGGCGAACATAAGAAACCGTATTGAAAAGTCATTAAGACTCCCGTATGTGTGTGTGTGTGTGTGTGTGTGTACGAGGGTAAGTGATCTAGTACAGGTGTGCATAGTTTTCAGTTGTTTGTTCGTATGTGGGTGTGAACGTAGTCATTATCGTTATTTCTATGAAAGGTCGCTCCAAGCAAGTCGGAAAAAATAACACCTTTTGAACTGTTCGCCGGGAAACGCATCGGTAAGAAATAACAGCGTTTGTAGTTCCAAGTTGATTGCGTTGTTTCTGACATGTAATTTATTTAAGTATGAGTAGAGTTCATGCTTTTTTTCACCTGGGAAGCTGATTACTTTGCTTTTTTGTCGCAAGTTTAACGCGCATGCTCTCTCTGCAGAACCATGCAGCGGTAAACTTGGCCTGCTTTCCATTGTCTGCCAACCATTGAAATATTTTAACATGCTGTTCTGGAAAAAAAAGAGCAGATGAGAAGAGGATAATATGGTGAAATCAATGCGCCCTGTCTCTCCCTCTCGGCATCTGTCCAAGAATAGATTTTCCTTTTCCTGGATCACCCCCGTGTTTTCATTTCATGCTTCTGGCCACGCTTGCCTCTCCACCATTACCCTCCCAGCCAGTCTGTTATCATGCCTTGTGGAGCATATAGGCACGATGGCAGGGTTGGCAGGGGGGTTGGGGGGGGGGGGAGAGAGGTGAGAGTGGGTGTTCGCATAAAGGTGAATGACACGGAAACCATCCCGTCCCAACTGGAAGAGAAATGGTTAGGATGTGTTGACGGGGGGAAAAAGAGATGGAGGGTGATGGAGGGGGCGATCAAGGGATGGAGTCATGAAAGAATGCAAGTTGGGGAAAAAAAGGGGTTGGGGGGGGGGGGGTGGGGGGGGTTGGTGATGGAATGGGGGCCTCCTGGAGTCCAGGTCAAAGACTGAACTCTAAAAGCACCCATTCGATCACGGCATGTCAAGGATGTGAGTAGAGAGAGAGAGAGAGAGAGAGAGAGAGAGAGAGAGAGAGGGAAAGAGCGAGCAAGAGGAGAAGGATGGCACAACACCCAGGGGGGAAAAAAAAAATGCTCATCATTTGGCACCAGATTGAGTGATCTGTTTCAGGAACTGGAAGTGGTGAGCACAAATGTGTGTGTGTGTGTGTGTGTGTGTGTCTTTACGTGCGTGTCCACGTGTGCTCACCTCCATTTCATTCACTGTCTCGCCGGGGCCATCGCTCCTCATGGGTAGGTGGCGCGTTGCCGCTCAGCCCCTCGCGGATTTGACGGACGGCGCATCAGAGAGCCGTATCGATCCGGGGGGTGGGGGGGGGGGGGTGTCGTGTCGGAGGGGGGGGTGGAGTTGTCACAGACGGAGAGATGGAGGATGGTATCAGGCATGCAATCTCACAGCCAGGGACCCCGGCGTTGGAGGGATAGGTCGGCGCCATCCATCTCGTCCGCATTACCCTCAGCCGCAAGGTCATTAAGCCGGAGGGATAAGGGCCTGTCTGGGGGTGTTTAGAGCTGCGGCTGGTTATCGCTCTGCGGGGACCCGGGGGGGGGGGGGGTAGAAGCCGACGTCGTACCCCGGGCAGATGGGCACTTTTCTCGGCTTTGATGTCCGTCAAAGCAGGAGATGTCGGGTTTTTTTCTTTTTTTTTTCCCCCCGCGCGCGCTCTCTGTTTAATCCCCTGCTTTTATGCTCACATAAATTCAAGTGATGATGCGAGTGGATGCTGTGATGTTTTAATTGCACCAGGTGTATCATCGGGCCTCCTGAAAGGAAAAAAAGAGAGAGAGAGAGAGAGAGAGAGAGTGGAATTAGAGTGGAGCTAGGGGCCATTTGAATCCGACATCTATTCTATTTAACTTTTCACTTATTTTCTTCCTGTGATCTCGGGAGAGGTAAACGAGAAGGGATCGGCGTGGGTAAGTCCTTTTTAAATCTGGGGGAAGTGTCGTCTCATCCCGCATTCCCTGCAGGATCGATCGCTGCTTGGATTAGAGACACGCTGGAGAATCTTGGTCCAAATGGAAAGCCATCCGACTTGGATGATAGAGATGGAGGACCGGTAGGGAGGGAAGGCGGGTAAAGTGAAGATCAAGTATACAGAGTCACAGACTGCGATGTCACACTGAATCAAGCAGGAGTCTGCCGGTTACTGCTTCTGAAAGTATTGGATAGATCAATGCATTTTTTTCATCTACATGCTTTTTTGGATTAAAACTAAAACAATGTTCAATTCTCAGCTCTTCTCTAAAGCTGCAGCTGCTATTTTGCCCCCATCCAGACTTAAAGGAATAGTTCACCCCTGTGTGAAAAAATGCAATTATTATCTACTCACCTCCGTGACTGTCAAAATTCCATTAAAGGTTTGTCGGACCACCAAACACACGGCAGGTTAGCCGCTGTGCAGCCTACCGTGGCAAGCAGAGTCTTCCACCAGAGCGCTAAGTGCATGTGACCGGAGAATCAGTGAGGGAAATATAGGAGATAATGAGGTAAATATTGGACTCGCAGTCTAATATTTACAATATTTGCAAGAGAAGGCTGAGAGGGACCGATGAGGGCTAACTCCCTGTGGTGGTCCTATGAACGTCAGTGGAGTTTCAACACTAATGGGGATGAGTGGATAATGACTGAATTCTCATTTTGTGGTAAAGTATTCATTTAGCCTACTCTAAGGTTCAACAGCCAGTGGCTGAGTCCCAAAAAAAAAAAAAAGGTTCAAATGAAAGACGTTGTGGCTTTTTTCTGTGGGGAGCAGCGCTGCAGCTAATGAGTTCCTCAAACACTAGCCAACAGCAATGATGAATGAAATTCAGGTTCATGGACTTTCCTGTACTGAGACTCACCTACTCATCTGAATCTTTAAAAAAAAAGAATTTTTTTTTGTTCGACATGCAGCTTCTTCTGTATGTGGCAAAAAGATAAGATGGCCGCTGTGGAAGAATTTACGGCTATCTGATTTCTGTTCTCTTAAGGTGCTATCTGATAACTCCCATTTGCAATATCAAAGTAAAAAACAGCTGCAGACACGCTTGCGTTTCCCAGCAGACACGACGGCAGTGTAGACAAACGAGTAGGGGAGCGAGACTGTGTGGTGTCCCTGTCACAAATGAGTCTGGGGCCAGCCTGGCGTGATAAGGGAGAGATAAAAAACAGTACTGATGGGCCCCCGAGGACTCTCTAAATGAGACAGGGATAGTAAGGCGATATGCAGGGTGTTTTTCACTGTGAAAGGCCTCTCGCTGGCCCCGGCTGCCTGACTGGACCCTCCCCTGGTGCCGTGGTGTGGAGCTCCGCCCGATCAATAAGTCACACTATTAGGCTTGGTCATTACTGATTAGCAGTGCAGACACATACACACATACACACATTCACACAACCAGCCAAACACACACACACACGTGTAATTGCTAAAATAGAAATGGCACCAAACAGAAAGCACTCGCTAGTCTACCTATGCAACTTTCAGAGTCATTAATAAAACCTCAGAGCCATGAATAAATAATAAATAAATAATAAACACAATAAATAAATAAATAAATAATAATAATAATAATAATAATAATACATGAATAATAAAAAAAAAAAAACATAAATAAAAAATAATACATACATAATAAAATAATAATATTCATTGTTTATTTCATTATTGATTCATAATTATTGTTAAATAAAACATTAATAAATAAATAAAAGCCGTTAATAAAACCTGGAATAGATACCGAACAGAAGGCGCAATATGGACCTACGGGATAACGTTTAAAACATCGACTGCCTATAAATGATTCATCGATTCAAAATTGTTCAAACTCTGAATCTGCATTCCCGTCCGTCACTCTCTGGTTTTCTTCTATTCCGTTCACATCCAACGTGAACTCCTGAATCATAGGGGGGATGCAATGCGACTGGTTGCGGGGGAAATTTGTTTCCCCTTTTACTCTGAATTTGCATTCCGGTCGACGGTGCAGAATTAATGACCCGTTACGTTATTGCAATCTCCAACTAAAGTGCTTATGGCAATTACAACTAAATCATTTCAATAGATTGTGCATACTCTGTGCATAACCATTCGCTGGAGTCGCTCATTCAATACACGTAAAAAAAAAAGCATGTGTGCACCTTTTCTGACGCTTGGAGTTACTCAGACTCTCCCCCCAAATGATACCAATGTCACCGCATCCTTAATAACCAACAGATGTGAAATCTGGGTTGATAGCGATTATAAAAGGTGTCACAGAACAGAGGCGGCAGATGACCCTTTTTATTTGTCAGACAATAAAAAAAAAAAAGAAAATCAGGATTAAATTGACATCGTGTGGTTTGGTCGGGTTACTGAGGTGTGTTGTTAAAAGTTAATATAATGTTCGGACCAGATTGAATTCCTTTAAAGGCCCCCCCGGCCCAGCTGGTGTTTTTAGATGGCTTCCGGGAGACCGCGAGGAAACGCCGTTGTCCTTGTGTATCACAGTTGTCCATTGTCTCCATTTTTTCTCTGCTAAAGTGTGCATGTGCATGTTCACTATTCCGCTCTCCATCTCTCTCTCTCTATGTCACACACACATACACAAGTTACACACACACACACACACACACTTACAGACGAAGGCGTGGAACAGCCGTGCATCCATTCCATTTCATGGTTCATTCTCGCGGCTGTGAAGGCTGTTTGTGTGTGTGTGTGTGTGTGTGTGTGCGCATGTAAGCGATTTAGAGATTTCTGTGTATTTGTCTTGGATTGAGGTTGTGCGTGCCTGCTGTGCGTGTTTACTTCTGTCATACTGTCTCAGTGTGCATATGTACACACACGGCTGCCTCTGCAACTCAACCCAGGTTGGTCTCATTCAAAGGGGAGCTTTAGGGTTTGACGGATTTCCGGCAGGGGCATGAGGGGGATGGTGGTGGGTTTGTCAGCAGACCCCGACACACACACACACACACACACACACACACACACACACACACACAGCAACAGACCCCCTTCTTAGGTGGATCTGTGCTGTTTGAATGGCACTGCTGAAACCAACTCGTTCCTTCTATGTGTGTGTGTGTGTGTGTGTGTGTGTGTGTGAACAACATGCATGCGTGTGTTCTTTCTGTTTGTCCTCACAGCAGCAAGGATCTCTGCCATGTCAACAACAATGAGAGCAGCCAAGATTTTAATGGGAATATAATCCCCTGTATATTTGCTCTTCCTTGGCATTCATATGTATTTCGACTCCCTGTTGTGGAGGAAGGAAGGAAGGAAGGAAAGAAGGAAGGAAGGACACTATCACATAGTCTGTGCCCGGTCATGAAGAACGCCTCTCTCCCCGTGTCTTGACATATTGGATGACACCCTGTCCCAGCCCCATCCACCCTCACCTCTCCCACTAACACTTTTTTCTTTTTTGCGAGGGCATCTTTTCCTTACCGCTATCCTTTCTGAACACTTGACACGCAAACACACACTGGCAAACCAGAACCAAATGATCCTCTCCTTGGCCTCGGCGAGACCAAAGACATCTCATGCCAGGAGATAACGAGTCCCCCCCCCCCTAGCAGAGCGAGAGAGACAAGGTGAGCAGTGAGCTAGAGAGAGAGAGAGAGGAGATGAGGCCGCTGATAGGGAGGAGAGGAATAACAGTCACCGGTGCGTTCCCATGGCTTCCTGTGACTAATAATGTTGTCCTTCAGGTGGCAAGGGGTATTGTTCCTTTCGTTTGTCTTGCTCCCTGTCCCTACCTCTCTACCCGCGGATGCACCTAGCTGGCCAGACAACTCCAGTGTGCAGCAGTGTTAAGTGGTGTGTGTGTGTGTGTGTGTGTTAACAGTGGTGATCAGGCTTGTTAGGAATACACCACCTTTTTGGGACACTGACCCAATAAGAGATGGGAACACGGACGATGAATTCGCCAGGTTTATTTTTTGAACTATTTCTCGTGCTCATCTGCTGCACAGTGATTTGTAGCTGTAATCAGTCTCCCGTAGCTAACCACCATCACTATGGAAACAGGGACTGTAGGGTATAGGTTCAAACAATACGTTATTTTTGTTTGAATTGTGCTACAGACAACTGCCAGACGTGGCTGCATATAATTCAAGATGAAACCATTTAGCTTTACAAGTAATTTTCTCACCTTCAAGGTAATGATAGTCTCCTGCTATGACTCAACAGTGTACGCTGAAGCCCTGGAGCCAACGATCTACACAGGGAAACACATGATTTTGGTGTCTGTGTTCTCACCGCTTAACAGGTAAGTTGGCCAACGCTCAAAAATCTGGTGTGTCCCTATAACTTCGAAAAAAAACGATCCGGGGTTGACTTTTTCCGTGCACGAAAAAAGTGAGAGAAATACGAAAGGATTACCTGGAGGAGACCCGAGTAGAAACAGCAGTTTGACGTAGAAAGTGAGGATGTGGGAAGTCGGGGTGGCATGTGGGTGGGGGGGGGAATACATTGACCTTCAACTTTGGTGCCACAGGTTCAATTCCCACCTTGTTAGCTAATCCAGGCGAAAAAATCTCCAGTTAGCGCTGTTGTCACATGATCTAACGTGTGCTAACGCTTTCACGGTGGAGGAACATCTTCACGTTTTTCGCGCCCACGACATGTAATATGTGTTTGGGAGTTCGCGCTCACCCCGCAAACATTTAACGAGACTTTGTTGCTTTATTTATGTCTCCTCTGCAACAGCGTGTGTTCTGTTGGTAATCAGAGGGGAATAATAGTTCAAGCCCTTTTCCACGGATTTGCAGAATAAATGAGTCGAATATTCTACTCATGGCAGTCATTATTTTGGACACGCGACTTCAAGGCGGCGAGGGGAAGAAATCTAGACCGGAGAGAATTAAAAGAGACTTTAGTTGACACCCGGGCTGCTGGCAGCAGCAATATAAGAGTCCTGGTAATAGATGAAGCTGGAACAAAAATGGGGGGGGGGGGAATGGTAATTTTCCACTCACAGTTGACAGAGGACGTTTCAGATGCGTTCTATTGCTTTTAATATTAATGTATGGCCGGGACAGGCGGGTTTCAGGCTGTACGATACAAGCGGAAACAGAATGAGAATAGATCCAGCGTGCTGTGAGGGCATGGCGTTTTTCTTTCAGCACCGATTATTTTAGCTGTTAAATATTGTAAACGCTCACACTGTGCTCCGGCGTTACCTTGCATCACAGCAGGGAAGAGAAAGTCAAGTTGTAACAGTGGAAAATCATAAAAAGTTCTTCTGTTACAATCCTTGACAAAGCAAGATCGAGATTGGAGCTGTATCTGAGGCCACTAGTTGTCGGATTATTACACTCTCTTTTCATATAAATTGCTCTTCTTCTTCTTCTTCTTCTTCCTTCGGGTAGGTAAAAATCGAGTTACTTCGTACATCGGGACCATCACTATCTTTCAGTATCGAAGTATCCGTACCCCTCAGGGTCACACTTCTTTCAGCGGCCACGCCCCCAACCCCTCCACCCAGCATTCTGTCTTGTCTTGTCATCATAGGGAGCCCAAGGCATCTGCTTTGTGCAGAGTCTCAAGGGCTATGGTGACTCATTTGAGATGCTCAGAAAGTCAGCCATTTTGCACAGGGTTATACTCACACTGGAGACCATGTATAATAAACTGCTTTTATGGCAACTACTGGGCTCTACTGCAGACTGCAATCACTGGTCTACTGGAATGGTGTTTTGAAGCAAGCTTTATGGATGATGGCATCATTTGAAATGTTTTTTGGCTGCTTTGCTAAGCCTCCAAAAAGCCCCCGCAAGAAAGAGCCCTTGTAATTTTGTGAGCAGTTTTTTTTTTTTTGGCTCTGTCTGAAAATTACCCGCGATTATGGAACAACACGGTGTTAATGCAGTGACCTGCCGGCTGCCCCGCTGCCTGTGGGTTTTTTGCTCAAGGTTCACAACAGTGCTATACAAATTGGCCACGCAAAAACAAAAATGTTGTCTAGGGATGGTTTGGGCCGGTAGACGTGGCCGTTCAGGTACACAAAGAAGCCGTCGCTACATCGTGCGCTGGCCTGTGTCCAGATTGTATCCTGAAATTATTTATCTGCGTTTCCTAACAAAATGCGTATATTCATCGACATAGATTTCACATTGCTCTTTCTCTCATTGTGCAAAAATATGTTGCAAGTGTGACATGTTTCTCATATTTACGTCAGTTATCTTTAACGAGGTCTTACAGGCACTAAGAAGCTAAAAAGCTTGTCCACTGTACTTCCACACTATGTTGCTAAGGGGTAAAGCAGCGATCAACCACGTATGTATGTTACAGTCAGAATCAATTTGTATGTAAGAGTGAAAAGCAAATAAACTACAGAAGAACCAGGAACCATTAGCATGATCTTCACATGTACTTCACAAAGTGGTTTCGCTGCTCGCTGCTGTCATTATGGGTATAAAGAGGACCACAACACAAGCAAGCAGCTTTGCCTGCACACACACACACACACACACACACACATTACAGGTTGATGTACAGTATGTGAACCTATAAATGTACCAAAAGAAAAACAAGCGACAGAGACAAGGTAAGGATACAAGAAAACGAGGATTACGGGGGGAAAAAATGTTTGAGCGCCACAAGGATGTAGTCGAGGAGCTTCCCTCCTTGTCGAGTTGTTTCATCCCGGGTGTGTTCTCTCGACACTTTGTGCGTGATGTGCAGTCTTGATCTGAGAGTAGTTCCATTAATAAAGGAGGAAGTGCTTGCGTCTGCACAGGCCTTTGATACCAGCTGAAGGCAACTCCCTCTCCCGGGCAAGGAATTAATAATATCCAGTAGAAGAGATCCAAGTGAAGAGGGAGCGAGCGTGTCACCGTTAAAGCTTTGAGGACTTCTGGTGATACCACCCACTGCCTCTCCCCCGAAAGAGCCCCATCCCCCCCCTCTCTCTCTGTCTAAGTTGTGTCTACACACTCAGTGTAGCCCAAGAGAGGAAAGTGCTTTTTTTTCTCTGCAACTTCATTACATGATGCTCACTTGCTTTTTTAATTTTGGCAAGAGGTGCCTCTCGTTCCCCATAATCCAGCTGTTCTGTAAAGACACACACTGATAACTTGAAGATGTGCCAAAGAATGTGTTATTCCTTCTTATTACAGTGATGCGATATTGACTTAGCACGGATTTGGATCGGTAAACAGGATATCATCACTGTGGATGAAACAGGGGACTTGAAAAGACAGAAATGGTCAGAATTGTTTGCCCAACATATTGTCTTAGTGAAGATGTCTGTCTATCTCCCATGCTAATGCTCAAGAAGGCTTGCAAGACAACATTTCATGGTAGGGTGCAAAAGGCAGAGGGAAAGTCACTTTGATTAGGCTGTGGATCGCACGCACAGTGACATACTACTGATCGAGATGTGTAATGATGGGGAGTTGTGGAGTTGCAGCATTCATTCATCCATTGCATTTAAAAGCTTATTCCTATTAAGGCCCATGGGGGGACTGGAGCCTATCCAGGGAGGGAAGCATCCTGGACTCATTGCCAGTCCATCCAAGGGCTTAGTAGCCACACAGATAAGAAACCTCCTACTACATCACTATACGTAGAGAATGGGCAGGTCTACGTGGAGCTTCGGGCCGTGGGAAATGTGTTAAACCCTATCCCTTGACACTGAGCTCCAACATGCACTTATTGGATCCACTGGAGAACAAGGCGCCATTCAGGCTAAAGAGACCACACCTGCTGGCTCTTGCAGAACAGGAAGGGAACGGTCAGATCGAGGCGAAGGGCATCTTTTTAGCTCATTGTTTATTGCTTTAGTGGAAGCTTTCTCCGATTCATGTTTAACTTTGGGTCACCGATATGAGAATTTAAGTGAGCCAACCAATTAATTGTCTCTTGGGGCATTGGAGGATGGTCACGCAGTATACTTCATGAGAAAACGATGATGTTGTCCGACCGAGACAGGGACGTTTTTAAAGGTCTTGTTAATGAGGGCATAAAGGTAAGACTCCTCCCGCTACAAAGAGTGAGAGATCTCCTGGTATGGGTTTTACAAAGCATTTTTATATTTTCTCAGGGAGCAGGAGCCACATTTTGTAGAGGTATTAGACTTAACCATGAGAGGAGGGAAATGTCTGTTTGCCTTTGATGGACTGTTATTGTCTCATTTTCTTTTTTTTCCCTTGAAAGTTTTATTTCATTTTATATTTGTGCAATAAAAGGATATTAAAACTGTCTCTCTCGTCTCTTGTACTTTGTACTCTTTCTCTTGTGTGTACATGAGTTCATACTGTGTGTGTGCATGACCCTTTTTTGAATGTGTGTCTGTGTCTGTCTCGCAGCTGCAAAGAAATCAGCAACTGAGAGAGACAATTTTATTTTTTTGCTCTGGCTACACAATACCAAAAAGCTTGGAAGAGATCAAGCAACCTTTTGAGTGTCTGTGTTTCTCTTTGTCTGAGTGCGCAATTGTGTGCATGTGTTTATCTGCTTACTCGCGTGTATATTTGCGCGTGCCAAATTGCAAAGTGTTGTAATACCGTAGCCGTGTCGTACAGGCCCTCTGATATGCCAGTTACGGACGAGGCGGTTAGAGACTTCAAAGTGGCTGAAAGTAGCTCAGTCAGCCTTAGTCTTCAGGCAGACGGGGTTCAGGTTTACCTGACAAGCCTCTTAAAACAGGTAATCCTGTTAATTCAGAATGTAAGTCTGTTTTCTGCACAGTTCTCATCCACAACTAGGAGCTCAGCCCCTACTGAGTTTGTCTGAGACAAGTTAAGCTTGAAAGTCTTCAGGAAAATATTATACCTCTGTGTGTGTGTGTGTGTGTGTGTGTGTGTGTGTGTGTTTGAGTGTGTGTTTGCTAAACACAGTGAGCATTTGGACAGACACATTTTTTTGATGTTCTGGCTCACAAAGCGCTTTTTAATTAGGATGTGGAATGACATAGTGACTGACAACAACTACAGCTTTTGTTGTTCACGGGCTCTCTTTTTTATGGTGCCAACATCATTTGGACAACAGATTGAATACATACAATTGAATTTTCTGTCCAAAAAAAATGCACCCTAAAATTGGGGGACAGGGTGTAATATGAGGGGATCTCTTATTAGCACGTTTACTGTCCGGTTAACCGTGGAGATCAGTGCAAATGTGGCAGAAGCAACACTATCTGTCCCCCGTCCATTTGTCTTGTTAAATCAGAACAAATCACCTGCTCTGTACGTGTTTGTGTATCACACACTGTGCACCATACGTTGATTTAGAGCATCTATTTATAAGAGGAACAAATGCAGGTGCGTGCTTGCATTTCACATGTGCCTTCCCACATGTGTGTGTGTGTGTGTGTGTGTGTTACACGGTTCTCTCCAAGATGCGGCTCCCCTCTCTCCGCCAAGGGTATTTCATAACTGTATCACAGCTGCCCCTGCCATGAGTTATGGTGCTTGGTGATTCATTGAGCGATTCTGATGAGGTTATGAGCGAGCCAAGGACAAAGTTATCTCTCCTCTCCCCAACAGAACCATGGAGTTTATTAGCCTTCGAAGCAATAGACTTTTTTATTTTTTTTATCTAACCCTTCGTTCCTCCACCTCAGCTAGCCACTCCATGCAGTACATACATTGGTTGGCATAATACATAACATGGGAGTGAGGGGGAAAAAAAAGGAAAAATCCATTACACTACTGCCTTGACTCGTGGAGCCTATATAATGTAATTCATCCTGAAGCTTGTTCAACTCGAAATGGCCCTATTCACACAGTTCCATTACAACAACAAGAGAGAGAGAGGGAGAGAGAGAGAGAGACTGAAAAAGGATGAAGCAGGACTCGATTTGCATCCAGCGTACTACCTCTGTGTTGCACGCCTGTGTTTGCTTGTGTGTGTGTGTGTGTGTGTGTGTGTGCGCAGTTTGTGGCGAGGCATGTCCAGCACGTGTAATTGAAGGCCTGGGGTGTCCTGCTCCTCCATTATTCCAACTGAACCCCAGGAGCTGAAAGGGGAAAGACAGAGAAAGCATCTCCTTCACGTGGGCTTGATGGACGGGCCACAGTAATGAGACATCGCAAAGCCGTCCGGAGATGTAGATGCTATCGTACCCCAAAAACATACAAAGCATTCATTCATACCTGTGGCTCACACACACACACACACACACACACACACACACACACACACACACACACATACAAACGCCCCTGCTGGCCTAATTGCCTATTCCCCTTTCCAACCTTTACTCGAGGGTCGCAATTACCACACCGTGTGTGCAGTCTCAGAAGACCCGCATCCGGCAGGTTGATGTATTTTCCACTAGCTTACCCTTTACCCTGACCGGGTGCTGAAGGCTCTGTTGGGGGGGCGGGGGGAGTGAAGAAGCTGGACAGAATATGAACTATAGGCGCTTTGTTCGTCGTTAGAGGTCACGCGTTTGTTTCTGCAGGCCTTTATTGTGTGCTTGTAATGAGCATTGTCTTCAGGCTACAAAGGGAAGGTCAGTAAACAATATCCAATTGGGGAAAGTTGATTTACAGCTACGGCGTCGATCCGTTTTGATTCACTTATTGCACTTTTTTTTTTTTGCACTTATTGCCGTACTGAAATTCTTGTTCGTATTGTTGTCGTTGCTATTGAATGTTTCAAACCTACACTGGCAAAATCTTCTGTAAAATACACTTCTATATACATCATGAAGTGGGGCTGCAACAGAGAAGAGCATCCCATCCCTTCTAGTTGAGACAATGTTATTGGGTATGGAAACCACAAGTGACGAATGAAAACTATGAACTACGAAACGGCAGCGATCGAGCCGCCAAACTCACCGACATTCGATCTTTCTCGTCCATTTAGTATCCTTTGATATAAAGTGATCAAGCCGTGTGCGGTTCACCGATGTCACATTGCATGGTCTCTGGGTTTTGACATCCAGTTGACCCTCGCTGGCGTTTGGGGCCACCGACCTAGCCGCCTAGTGCAGCTTTAAAGCAATACGGTTTCAGGTATTTCTACGGATTTCTCATCCGTAATAAGGTTCCCATCAATGTTTAGGTCAGGATTCGTACTTTTAGATGAGATGTGGGGGGGAAAAAAAGGCTCTGTCGTCCCCACGGGAGAAATCATACGTGCAACATCTGACAATGTGATATCTGACATGCAAGTTTAAACACTGAGAAATGAATGACTTCAAGAACATGTCACGTAAGAACTGGGTTTGACCCTAAACACTGACATAATTAAAGTTTCAACACGGGCTGGTTACATGACAGTGTGTCGACACAAATAACTGCACAAACTGAGAGGGAAGGCAAGGCATGCACACACACACATACACACACACACCACTCACAATTACGTGGAGGACATGACTTATTATTCTTCATCTATTTCATCACCAGGAGAGATCTAGACTATGCACAATCACACACACTCACACTCTCTCTCTTTCTCCTACGTGGTGCTGTTTGCCTCAGGACACGGACCGTCCTCCCACTGTCTGTTTATGAACTCATCTGTTTGCAGCAGACAGGCCGGAGATGAGGACATTTATGACATGTCATGTTCCGGGCCACGTTTTCAACGTAATTAATCTCCTGTCTAATTTGCCCTCGGCGTTCCCGAGGTGTCTCGACATCTCGTACGGCCATCTCATAACGTTTCATAAAACTGTGTTTCGCAACTATCATCTGCATCGTCCATGGACGATTTTTGGAGAGTATCCCAGACGCTCGTGGGTGTCAGAGGTTGTTTCATTTAAAAATTGTCTCAAAAAGAGCCTCATTCGACTGAACTGCAGTGGAGTCTCAGCGTGCGATGATGATCTGAATGTGTCACACGTATACCCAAGTAATTGAACGAACAGGCCAGACAAATCTTGTGTGTGTGTTTGTGTTATGTGTGTGTGTGTGTGTGTGTGTGTGTGTGTGTGTGTGTGTGTGCGTGTGTGTGGGTGGATGGGTGTGTCTGCACCCACAGAATCCTTCACTTATCACCCTGACAGGAGCCAGGGATCAATAATGCATCAACCGACAGATGGGTGACTGTCTCTCCTATCATTTGTTGCCTCTCCTCATCATTTCCCCCCGCTAAAGTATTAGAAAACAAAAGGTGAGAGAGAGAAAGAGGAAGAGAGAGAGGAGGAGAGAAGGAGAATATTCTTAGTTTCACATCTTTCCATTTGCCAGCAGGAAATGACCACGGAAAACAACAATAATATCTGTCTCATTGCAACTGATGAGCACCAATTGTCCGAGGCAACATCTTCAACGGTTCAAAGAGAAATGGAAATATTTTGCCTTTTTCTTTTTTTGATTGCAGAGCTTTTCTTTTGACCATATCACAGAGAATTATGTTGCCATGACTGTACCTTTTTTATTGATGCTCTGAAGATATTCATGGTGAGTGTAAAGATAAAAGGACAGTTTTACAAGGACGGCTCAAACTTGCAATAGTAAAGCGGGAATTCACTAAGTTATAAATCTGAAGACATTTGAGAAGGATCCAGTGCTGCCCAGTATGGAAAACTGCTTTGCTGTGTAGAGGAAGGCTCTCCGGAGGGTGGTAAAGTCTGCCCGGTACATCAATGGCTTCACACTTCCATCCATCCTGGATGTCTACCCCCGGCATTCCCTCAGGAAATTGCACCACATCCTCAAACATCCCAGATATCTGAGCTACGGTATGCTCATCCCTCTGCAAATCAGACTTATGAAGCTAGGCATCGGGCTTGAGGACAGTTTCTACCCACAAGCCAACCAGCGTGTCTCAAATACAACCCTACTGAAACTTTTCTCCACATGTATTGGCCTTGCAGACACGTAGACAAGCGTGGTGAAGTTTGCTGCTCCCCGTAATGACTCTCAGCTGAGAGAAGGTATGACGCGGAGCACCCGGGTTCAACACCCTGTTTTGGCATTCATCTGCTGAAATGTTGTTGAGCAAAGACGTAGAAACCCTTGCACCTCCAGGGGCTGCGTCGTGTGTCTCGCCCCTGCACTCAGACCTCCCCGTGGATGCATAATTATCAATGTGATAACTTCAACTTCAACACATATACACAACACATGAGTTTGATGATTGACAGCAATGTTGCACCAAAATATTTGATAGCTGTGTTCATGCACGTGCTCAAATTTGGGGGCTAAAACGGCTTGTGATTCGTGGTTAGGTATCATAGTCTAAAGTCTATAAATTGCGAAGCATGAAAGGTTTCTCCCCAGCCAGTCACTTAAATCTAGTCGCGTTTTCACATCATCTCAGTGAGCACATAGTTGTAAACAGATATGACTGGCACCATAATTAAACAGCCATAAGCCTACGATTTGAGTTAAGTATGTGAAGTGCAGTACAACTAAGCTTTCACCACATGAACTAATGAGCAATCATCGTCTTGATATTTAATCAAATGTATCAATGTACACAAAAGGCTCACATCCGAGTACTTTGATGAATGGTGTTTGTTAACTGCTATCAATAAATATATGATGTTATTTATTTTCATTTATACTCTTCATCTGTGGGTTTGCAGCAAGGATGCACACCGTACACCACTCTGCATCCTTGTGGCAGTACATATTTCAAGACCACCCCTGTGCCTGAAAGCATTGGCCCCGCTGAAGGGTCTAACCCAGGCTAACAGGGAGACAAGCGTTGACTAAAACTGAACTCTGCAAGACATTTGCATGGTCTGGCATCATGCGATGCAATGTGAAGGGCTGTTTCTACTTCAAGCTCATGCAGAATGACAGTAAAAACTGGAAGCGCTCAGGGAGGGGTCATGCTCACACTCGGTCGATTCGGTTTTCTCCCTTTGCTTCACCAGAGAAGTTGTATGATTTGAACTCAAGGGATTCTTTATCCGAGTTAGGCAGTCAATCTGCTCCAACCTGACTTCTCCAATCGGTCCCTCCCCCAGAGGGATTATCTCTGCCGTGCTGCCCATAGGGATTGAGTTGCACTTCAAATCTACACTATATGGCCAAAAGTCAGTGGACACCCCTACTAGTTATTGAGTTCAGGTGTTTTTCAGGGTTTGGTCTTGGCCCCTTTGTTCCAGTGAAGGGTCATCTTAATGCTACAGGATACCAAGACATTTTAGCCAATTGGGCGCTTCCAACTTTGTGGCAACAGTTTGGGGAAGGCCCTTTGCTGTTCCAGCATGACTGTGCCAGTTTGGTGTGGAGGAACTCGATTGGCCTGCACAGCCCTGACCTCAACCCCACTGAACACCTTTGGGAGGAAGTAGAACGCCGATTGCAAGCCAAGCCTTCTCGTCTACTGCCTGACCTCACTAATGTTCTTTTGGCTGAATGGGCACAAATTCCCACAGGAAAGCCTTCCCAGAAGAGTGGCGGCTGGTCCAAATCCATATTAATGCCCATGGTTTTAGAATGGGATGCCCAGCAAGCTCATATAGGTGTGATGGTCAGGTGTCCACTGACTTTTGGCCATATAGTGTATGTCGCAGGCTATGCTGGTGGCTCTGTCAATTACCCATGAGTGTATTTGGATGAGTACACGGTAATGTGTGCCTTCATGCATCTATCCACTGTAGTCCACTTTCCTCTTTCCTCCATAAGCTAGGCTTATGTTCTTTTACTCGTCTGACTCCTTCATCTCTCCTCTCTCTCTCTCTCTCTGTCTCTTTCCCTCGCTTTCTCTAGTTGGCTAACCTGGGCATCCCAGAAGGTAAAGCTTCTCCAGTTCAGCTGCTGCTGCCAGTTGGTGAGTCTGACTGGTTTAACATATCAAAGGTACAGTGCAGGAAGAAAGCGCCTCATTATTTCAACAGCAGAAATCAAGCAACTGTGCATTTGCGAACCACAGAGTGACAGAGGGGAAAGAAGCACGGGGAAAGTCAACACAGCGAAGAGCTCACAGAGATTTGGAAAACATGACTAATTACTTTTGATCATTGTCTATCAGTAATATTTTGTAAAGTAAAATCTTAAAACTGTTTTTTTTCAGGCTTTTTCAGACTTCAGTTTCGGAACTAATAGGACCTTGATGCGTACACACCTAAAAAATGCCTTGAAACACTGCTTGAAATACTGATCCCCCGCTCTGTCTCTGTGTCACATCTGTATGTCGTGATTCATTAGCTGTGCTTGGTGTGGGTTAGGGAATACTTTCCAACACAAGACCAATTAAAGGACCCCAAAAATGTGAAGTGAAAAAAGTGAAGAAAAAAAAAAGGGATTGTACTGAAGAGCAACGGTTGCGATGTTGGACTACTGCAACTCCCTCCTTGCTGGTGCCCCGGCGACGGCCATCAGACCTCTGGAGCTTGTTCAGAAAGCTGCAGCTCGTCTGGTGTTCAACCACCCCAAGTTCTCCCACACAACTACCCTTCTCCGTTCTCTACACTGGCTCCCTGTAGCATCTCGCATCCAGTTCAAGACCCTGGTGCTAGCCTATAGGGCAGTGAAAGGAACTGCTCCGTCTTACCTCCAGGCTATGGTCAAGCCTTACACCCCCGCCCGACCACTTCGCTCTGCTGCCTCGAGACGACTGGTTGCCCCGTCGCTCAGAGGCCCCTGTGGGCCGATCTACACGGTCACGGCTCTTTTCTGTCCTGGCCCCACAGTGGTGGAATGAACTCCCCACTTATGTCAGGACAGCAGAGTCGCTGCCCATCTTTCGCCGCAGGCTGAAAACCCACCTCTTCAGGAGACACTACCCTGACCCTTCCTCCTAGCCTTGACTACTTGTCGTCATTTATGTGCCTGAGCTCTTGTTTATTGGCTCTTGGATACATTTATTTTGGTCCTTTAGCTCTTGTTTTATTCGATTCTCTATTTGCTTAAGATAAGTAGGTTGCTAACTTATTGCACTCTTACATTAACACTAGTTATGCTCTTAGTTGCTTGTTTAGGAAGGAAATGCACTTACGATTTCTGGTGACTAGTAGTTTTCTTACCTACCTTTGTTGAATACACTTATTGTAAGTCGCTTTGGATAAAAGCGTCTGCTAAATGACTGTAATGTAATGTAATGTAATGTAATGTTGATCACCAAGCACTGAGGACGCAGCTGTGGCGATGAGTATCATCAATTTGTGTTTACATTTAGCAGCTATGATCCTTCTCTCTGAGGTTTGGGTGCACACACACACACACACACAACACACACACACACACACACACTTGGGTCAAACACATTCTTCAACAGTGTCTTGGCCGAGTAATTACATCTGGCACATTATCGGTGTCTTGACCTTCATAGAGGTCTAGTTTAGTCTGTGTGTCTAATTGACTCTGCACTCGTTAATGTAATGTTATTCATCACTGTGCTAGGGGGTACATAGGGTCACATTACATTCACAGTGGGACATGATCAAGGGTTTTGCGGGTGGGTGGGGGGGTTAGCTAGGACGGAGCAGCCACATCGCAATGTAAATGACACCCCCGCGTCACGCTGCGATGTAAACAATCGACACACACACAAATATTCTCTTTCCCCCTCAGGCCACGGATGTTAGCATGCGCGACACACCAAGAAACACACACAGCCTGGCAGCGCAACATGAAGCCAATTAGAGGACAAGTTTTGCATATGGTCCCCCCCCCCGCCCCCACCCCCTAACCCACCCCTCGCCATCTGACCGCTGCTCCAAAAACAGACAGAGAGCGATGGTACGGTTTCAAGAAAACGAAATGGAGAGCTAGTGGGAGAAAGACTGCAAAAGAGAGAGGTATATAAACAGGGTTGGACGGAGGACAGATGTATCACACAGGTACAGGCTAAATGAGAGGGGATGGGAGGGAAGCGAAAGGCTGACGAAACTGTTTATCATACAAATGAAGGGTCATGTTCGAGCGAGCCGAAGGGGGCTAACAATCAATCGCTCGGCACAGGCGCGTGGATCCGTCTCCGTGCCCCCGCCGCCGCCGCCCGAGCCGTCCTCACCATCCATTGCGTGTCACATTGCGCAAGCCTGCCTGCATCCATTTGCACCCGCTCGTGTCACTCGTTTCATTTCATCACCTCACTCCCCTCTCGCTCACTCACACGCCCTCATGCAAAAGATGTTTCCCTGGTAACAATACACACACAGCAAAATGTGTTTCTGGCAGTGTAGCCTTGGCAACGCACTTTTCATGTTGTTTTGGACCGTGCTCCGGTATGACCCCCCGGGGGGGGGGTTGTGCGGAATTGAGTGAGCGCAGGTTTAGAAATCATTGCACAATGCGTTGCACAAAATTGCAAATCTAATTTCAAAAGCGGATCTTTTGGGTGAGTAATATTCTTGATGATAGCTTTCAGTGTTCACCGACCAAAAACCCAGTGCTTTTAAACCCTTCGTTGAAATTTGAAATGAATTGTTGGTGTAGGGAGTGCACAGGACCCTCAGTATCCCTCCTCACAACTTGCATGGTCACTTGTCACTACAAAGAAACTAGCTCAAGTTCACCGATGAGTATCGCGGCCTCTGCTGGGTCGACCGAACACCATCCACTCGGCGATATACAGCAGATCGTACTTCTGCTCTATTCCACTCATTCAAAAACAGCAAACCTCAGCACTCATCCCACTCACGCCTATCCTCTTTTATGTGCCCCCGAACTGCTCTAACAACCTTTTTTTTTTTTAGTTGTTGTCCAATCCCGCGCCTCACATCCTCCGCCTTAGAAACTTAGCTACCTACAATTCAACTTGAAAGTGCCACAACGGGGCTGCTAAGGAAAGCCCTCTATTGATTATGATATGTTATCTCTGCAGCGCTCGACTCGGTGGGGTTTTGATTGATCCGGCTCTTAACCGTAAACTCTAGATATTACAAAGAGCACACATCACAGCGGGTGTTGTAATAGGAATCACAGATCAGGGTCCAAAAACGTATCAGCTCTGCACCGATACTGTACGCTATGATCGATAGGCGCTGTACACACTCAGAAAGGCGCATGCTGAGACATACCCCCAATAATGCCCCAGCCCCCTCCCGTCCCCTTTCTCTGCATCTGTGCTTCAAGTCCCAAAAAAAACCCCCTCTTTTTTTGTGACTTTGCTGTCTGCTGAATACAAAGCGAAGTGATTACATGGAGACCTCCCACCGCTCTCAGCAAACTGCTGCTTCTGTAACTCACACTGGCATGGGGGCTTGGCAGCGGCTATGCCTGGGTAGAGTGCCCACCCCCCTGCCAGGCTGTCATTAGTATACAGGCCATGTCTCACTGGCTGCCAACCTTTAGGCGGTGATTCCATCTTGTCGTGATACCCAGCGAGGGATGCAGTAAAAGTGCCATGCTGCCAGGCTCTGACGGCTACAAAATTGCGGGAGGGCTGTGAAAAGGGGAAAAAAGGAGAACAGAAGAAAAATTACAACCTGCCTGGCAGCTCGTCAAGCAAGGGAGAGGACTGAACTCACAGAGAAGCTACTTCACCTTATTTTCTTCTGCCGCTGTTGTTGTTGGGAGTTATTGATGTAATTGAGCAGCCTGAGGACGGGGAAAAATCTGTAGTGGAGGAAGATTTTCTTTTTCTCCAAAATGGAGGCATCAGTGAAGGCAGCCAAGTTCCAGTCATGTGTTGTAGGTCATCCTATTGATTGTGAGTTAACAGCAATTGAACGGGGCTCTGCTCTGTTGTTTAGAAGAGACATGGCCCTGAGGTCTTTGGCTTGTACATCCTGCAGGTGGTCCAGCTCTGCTGGTTTATGGCCCTAATGGCCATGAACCAGCAGAGAACTTGAAATTAAATGAGAGAACTTGAAATGAAATGACAACTTGTTGCCAACCAACACAGACCCTAATCGCCTCTCTTTCTGTTGTTTTCTTTTTCAAGAAGTAGAAAATATTTAACTGATCATTAGCAACCTATCTGATGTCTTTAACCCTGCAAGCTGTGTTACCTTCATGCAAACACAGTTTGTTTTAGTCAGAAAAAGCCTTGATGATCAGGAACACTTTCAACCCAGGATCGCTCAAATGCACTAATTATGTGACCACATGTTGAGAAGAAAAAAAGCATCTCTGGGGATGGAGCTAGCCTCTGATCGTCTTGACAAAAGCTTTTTTTTATCCCACATAATTTGCATTGATCTTCCATCTACTGTATGTCTGACATCGACATCACCTACAAAGCACAGTGAGCAAATGCAACAACAAAAAACAAAAGCCCCCAAACGTCCGTCTTCTGCGGCACCGACCACCACTTAGCGCGCAGCAAACCAACTGTTCCGCACAGTCGCCATCTCTTGTGTTTGATGTGGGCTTTATGTTCCCGCCCGTCTCCAGAGTTTCCACCCTAGTAGCCAGGAGTACAAAAGAGGATTCTGCATCTGTAGGGCAAAAAAAATGGAAGTCCGCCTCGGAGCAGATGATGAGGAGCAGGAGAAGACAATAGTGTCACGGGGAGCAAAAACGAAGGGCTATGACATGCACAGCTTGTGACATATCAACCACAAAGGACAGCAAAGTGCACTCCCCTTGTCATTGCGCATGTGCCCTACTGTAGACTTATTTCCCAATTTGTCTTGATGATAATTCCTTCTTTTGCTAGCCGTTATACCTAAGACAGGGAATCTCTTGGGGCTGTTTATGTTCCCCGGTTGGCTCCCCAAGTGGTAACATTAGAGGTGTTAATAATGCAATGCTGACCTATGAAAAGTGCTCAGAACTATGAATAATGGAGGCGTCGCACTGTACTGCCTCGGTGTCATGTGATTTCATGAGATTTGGGTACATGCTGTACAATACCGCGCTCTCCATTACGTGATCCAGCCAGTTTTGGAGCTTTTCTGAAATATTGCCAATTTCCAGTCGCCTTGCTCAAAGATTCGGTATGGGTGTACACCTTCATTTCTTCTTTCAGCCAGCTCTAGCTAGTCTTGACATAGCTGGTCAAAATGTGCTCTCGTACGTGTCACACTGATCAAACACGGCTGCCACTGTGTCAAATTACCGCGTGCGGAATCAGGGTTTGGCGTTATTTAGCAAAGTGATAAAAAGGGTCCTTCAGTCGGATCCACATCATGCTGTCAAAGGTAATTCTTCCTCTCGCTCCATCTCTGAAATTGGAAACAGGATGACTCAACACCTCATTTCTGCTGCACACACACACACACACACACATGCATGCACACACACACAAACATACAGACACACATGGACACACGGTTTGCATTGACTGTTCCTCCATGCCTCCCGACTGATCCGAGAAACCGGAGAGTGGACTTCCTATTCTCGCCATCAATAATGCAACAGATGCTGTTTGGCATACATTGAAAACCTCCAGTCCCTCCTGTTGAGCGCTCAGAGCAAGAGCTTGCTCTGGCTTGTATGGAGAAAGAGAAAAAAAAAAATACATCCGTCAGCTCACCATATTATTAATTTTCCCTCTCCATTCCTTTTCTCTCTTTCTTGCCCTGTGTATCTAACTCTCTTTGGGCCTTGTTTGTCTTCACCTTTGTCAACATCTCTCTGTAACCGTATATCTATAGTATTAATGAACTATTCTACCACTGACCTCCAATACTATTCTATAGGAGGTCTGTGGTAGAATTGCTCATTAGAGAGGGGGAGAGGGGGCAGGATATTCTGAGACACAAGCAAAAAACAATATTAAAGAAATAGCACAGACATGCTGTATTTCAATATGGATCCATGTAACTGTTGACCATTTTTTATTTCCCGCATACACCTTCCTGTGACTCTAACAAGTGAGTGCGAGTTAAGATATGGTTATGGAAACGGTTGATGAATAGATCGACAGGCTGAAAACAACAACAGCGTTAAGTGGAATAAAAGCAGCATGATTCAATTCAAGTCAATTCCCCATTTGCGTTGTTGATAGAATTAAGGCAGCGAGCGTTTCAGACGCCTGTACGTGAGATAGATTCTGTAACAACAATTGAATGCGCTTGAAACGCTTAACCCAACTTGCGTGATAACCTAATTTCTTTTGATCTATATTTCATGACTAGCAAGCCGAACTAATGGATGTAAAACAACGCACATTACAACTTGATAATCCGCGGGTGAAATGAAGAACAGCTATTAAGAGTTTCTGACTCCGGAAGTTAATTTCTATAACAGTGTGTGCATTCGCTTGTTCCCCGGGACAAGGAGACAAGTTTGTCATGGCCCATTGGCCTGATCTAATTTGGTGGAAGAGAACACTCTATGTCTAAATTTGTCACCGCGGCCACCAAGGTTGGCACCAAAAGGATGGATCACTGAGCAAGCGCCCCTGTCTCCCATATCAATTTCACACCAAACTCTAAAAATACACCCAATTATAGGGAGGGGGAGAAGGTGCCTATTGTCAGTTTCTATATACGCTGACCCTACGGTGCCATTTCCCACGCAAGTTGGATGAGCGCGTGTGGAGTACGGGGTGTCCGTGTCACCGCGGCGCCATTTGAGCGAGGGCTGCCACGCAGAGGAAACACTTCATTAAATGTCAATTGCCGGTACTGTACAGTTCGCATGTTGCATAATTCACAAAAGCATCTAACGCGTAAGTAATGGCAGAGAAGCTTAAACAAGCAGTCAATTATCCTTTTAGCCTTTTTTTTTTTTCTTCCAATCCACCACTAGCATTAACTCCATTCGGAGCCTTGGGAATCCTCCGCCGCCCCTCCCTCCTCCGTGAGAGAACCTCCTCCCACCTCCTTCAAAAATAAATGACCAATTAAGTCAACGCCTCCAAGCACCAGCGGATGCCCCCATCCACTCGTGTTGCCCCGCAAAGCCTCTCCTCTGTCAACTGACAGCCATTTAAGGCTGTCAAATCCACCCTGCTAATCGGCTAATAACACCAACAATTGGTAATTAGGCATCCCCGGAGTAAGCAATTAATTATCGGTTCACAATGTGCCTTCCCCCTGCTAATAGTTTGGTAAAAAGACAGCCCGCTTGATGTTATGTTTAATAGTCATAAACTTTTATTGCCTCTCAAACACGAAGTCAATTACGTAGGCGAAGCGGAGATGCCTGCTACAGGCCCTGCTGGGGAGGGAGGTTGATTAAGGGCGTTAAAGGCCCTGCAGCTTTGGAGGGATGGATGGAGAGTAAATAAACGGAGAGAGATAATTAAGGATTGGCAGAAAACAACAAGCTGTATTTTCTCTCTCTCTCTCGCCTATTTAGTCTCTCTTTTCTTGCTCTCTCTCTCTCTTGGTGTCACTCGTTCTCTTGCTCGCTCGCCCTTGCTCCAACTTGTTTATTGGTCCTCTGGTATTTTCTAGAGGAAGCCCTTGCCATTTCCTGATTGTTCTCTCGTTTTTTTTTTTTTTTTTTATCTCCCAGTATTTGAGAGCTGAAAATCTTCATCTACTTGAGGTTTATCGACTGTTGCTAATGGTCTGGTTGATGGCTACATCACGACACCATTTCAGTGCTTTGCATTTATATAGACTCGTTACGACTGGGGACACTGAAGAATTTCACAAACCGTATATCTCTTGATGACCAGAAATGCATTAATTCTCTCGTTCGTCAGAGGCTATCCAGGACCGCCATACGTTAAGACTAAGAGAAGGTTTAGAAGTTCAGATGCAGGCAAAATCCCGAGTGACTATACACACACACACACACACACATTCATCACGACTTGAGACTGACCACTTCCAATATCTGGTAGTGAAGATCTGATGACATGGCCATCTTAACAAGTCATATAATCTAGTATTACGTCTCGAAATGAAAAACAACAACTGCCAATTGATGAGATAATTTCACTTGTTTCCAATACAAATCAACTTGTTTCAAGTATTGTCTTGAATCAAGTGCCATTGTCTTGATGCTAGTGGGTGATCCACCTATCTCAAGATATTGACACTTGTTGACAGTGCAACTGCATTACAAATTGTGAAATTATTACTTCCACCAAGCTAGTTATGATTTTGCCCGTAAATTAGCTTGATTGTCTGTTTGTCTGTCAGCAGGATATCTCAAAAACCTATGAACGGATTTCCATGACATTTGGTGGACAGATGGGCTTTGGACCAGGGAACTATTGATACAAATATGTTGTTGATCCGGATCTGGGATTGCTTGTTAGCCATAGCTATGAACTACTATGAACTAACTAATGGAGATAGAAACTTGATTCCAAATCCAAAGGGTATGTCTGCAGGGTCAAGAAATCGGTTTAACTTACAAATGTACGTGATAGGAAGCTGGAGAATTGCTCAGCGTTGGCAGAGGTGTGTGTGCTTTCTAGTTGGAATAGTGGAATAATCTCAGCCCGATGTCAGAGCAGATTTCTCTACTTGTTTTTAGAGAAAACAAGCCTGGGTCGTAGCCAGCTTGGCGAAGTTGTAGGCCCTAAATACACAAAATCAGTCATCAGTTTGACTACAAGCTTGTAATCTAGCTAGCGGTATGTAAGTGGGTCGTCACCATAGGAACAGAACACGGGAAACTAACCTAGCGCCAGTTTTTTTTTTCTTCCCTTTTTCAAATCAGTGGAAAGTGTAATGCATGACGAATATTTCAGTAATGTTTGGCTTTAAATCATATGTCTATTATTGTTGTTTTTTATATGAATACATAGTCAAGTGCAGCCGATGTTGTTTACAGTCACAGCAGGTTGTAATTGGCTTCAGTCGGACCTTTCGTTGTTTGGGGTGGGTCGGATGGCTATTACTGGATGGTGGCTGCTGGTGCTAGACTCAGTGCCAGACTAAATGACTTATTTTTTTTTTTTTTTGCAGTACAACGAACACAAACACACGCATGCACCCCAACCTCATGTCATGGATAAACATGCCCTGTCGCCACTCACCTGAAGGCGGTGAGTGTTTTGGAAACGGGGCTTTGCGGAGTGTTGCCGCACTCCTCGGCACCATTAGCAGTGCCTTTCCGTGGCGTAGCTCTCCCCCCCTGCTCACACCGAGTTATCCACCTCCTCCATCACCCCCCTGTCTCAGCAGCTTAATGTGGTCTGGGCTTGTTGTGGCATGTAGCACACCGGTATGCCTGGTCAGCCATTACTGCTAACCCGTTTCCAGGGCAGCCATGCAGACCGAAGAGAGTGAAGAGCAGTCTGTAAAAGAATCTTTCAAAAATGATGTTGAGTTTGTTTTCGTTGTGGTGTCTTGAAGCTTATTCATTCATTTATTTTTTAAATCAACCATGCATGACTTTAAATCACAATTCAGCACTTTTCTCCTCCTGTTCTCTTAACCAGGTGATTGCAATTATTAGTCCCGCCTCACGCTGTAGAATCGAACGAATTCGGAAAAAGTCCAAATAAAACTGGCAGGACTTTCAGGAGTTTTCCACCTCTGCAATTAAGGGTGTGTGTGCGCACCAGTGTGTGCATACACTGTATGTGTGTGTGCTCGTGGCATCCGCCTATGTCTATGTCTGCCTTGTTTTTCTCTTTACTTTCACAGCATTTTTTCTCTCGGCTGTCTGCAGGCTGTGGAATCTCTTCTGGAGATTAGGTCTGAGAGTTTCATAATGCTTTTGTTGCCTTTCAATTTTTTCTTTCCTTGCAGAAGATGTTATTCGAGCTTTTCTCCTTTTTTGGGGGCTTTTTTTTTGTGTACCAGGGGATCACTTTCGATCACTTTTTAAAAAATTCGTTGTCCCAATTTCCCTCACAGTCATCGATCAGTCATCGGGGAACCGCTTTCACCAGAACACTGAGAGAGGAAACGAGGCGGATGTACCAGACAATGCACCGTGGGAGACGGTAGCAAAACAGACGACGGCAGAATGCAGGCAGAAAGGGCGAGTGAGACCAAAAAAGAAAGAGAGAGAGAGAGAGAGAGAGGGAGGAGAGGACAGGTGAGCTATGAGTGTGCTGACCTCCCCCCTCGCTGTCAGAATAAAATAAACCCGAGGGCCCCTGCCCCTCCAGCTGGATCAGACCGCCAGTCTGTCAGCTGTCCCGTTAACATGTCAGAACAAACAAACTAAACAAACACACAAAGAACCAGCGAGCACGAGGACGGATGGATGGACGATCCTAGCTTGGGAGACGACCGAGACTGTGCAGCGAGGGATCGTACTGCTGAGCATTGTGGATCTGTCATCAGTCATTTCTCTTTCTCTCTTATTTTCTGCATCTCTCTGCAAACAATGGAGTACAACCAAGCACACTCGGTACTCCATCTATCCGTATGCATGGAAGATTATTTTGGATTCATGAAAGCACCTCTCCCTATAATTTTAGCGAAATCCTGTGTCTTTTTGTCACTGCAGCATCGAAGTGGGTCACATTTTGTGATCTTTTAAGCAGTCCCAAATTATGCTCCAACACGCCACCCCTTCTCATCTGCAGTTCACGAGCTGCAGATGAGAAGAAAAAACGGAGGGAGGGAGGGAGGGAGGGAGGGCGATGGGCTCTATGACTGAAGGCCTGGAAGCCAAGATGCAGATTATCTATTTGTTTATTTGTTTGGACTTTTAATCTTGTCAAGTGGGTTATACAGCACAGCTGTTGGTATACAAAACCAGTAGGGTGGCTGATCTCATACATTGTGCTCCCTTTACCTCCCTCCCTGCCTCTACATCTACCCCTGTGTCTCTCTCTTTCTCGTCTCAACGTTTCTGTCTGCGGTACAGATGGATCTACAGTGGCTCCTGGTGGCGGCCTGCGGTACCGTCAGAAAGCTCAGGGTTTGCAAGTGCATGTCTGGAATCCTTGACCTACTTCCTCTACTTCTGTACATTGTGTGTGTTTCTTGTTAATCTCGGCAAATCGGTGAGCTGGCTGCAGCCCAAATTCGAATGAATCTTTGCAAAACTGGGGGAGACATTTGTCAAAATGGATGGAAGAAGGAAGGAGACTAGAGCAGCTCCTTCGGCTTGGCAGAAAAGGCTAAAATTAATCTACTCTGAATAAGAGAATAACAGCAGGCTGGCACTGAGCTCGCTTTCACAGCTGCTTTCATGCATATTAGCTACTGCATAAGGGTTATGCCATATTTGGAAAAGAAAATCGAACATGCTACTGTAGATGCCTTATATGGAGAAAGAGTATACGCAGAAGCTTTTAACGATTTCTTGCAGGCAGGCTAACAGCAAATACTGTAGACGCACGGTGTCTAGTGTTCAATTTCATCTCTTGGGAACAGCTGTGGGAGATACATTGTGCATAAGTCCACAGCGAATGCAGTCCTGGTGAGAGATTTCCTTTTGCTCACGTATTGATTAACTCCGTGCGAGCATTGGCAGAGCTGCTGCACAGAAACACAAAATCCTTGAAGACGAGAAGCTTTCTGTATGTTCAGAGGAAAGAGGGCAAGTCGTCGTGTTTCTCAAGTTGAGAAGCACTTCTTTCCTCCCCGCCTTTCCCTCCCCTCCCTCCCTTTCCCTCCCTCTTCCTTGTCCAGAGCTGCTCTGGGGAATGTTGCTCTGCTCTGTGAAAGATACACATCACACACTCTGAGAAATAGTTAACTAGACAAACATGAGGTCTTGAGTTTATACTCTGGGTATTTGGTCCAGTGTTTTTTTCATCCCGTCTCTCTTGTTCTAAGTTTACTTTCCTCCCTTACCTGCCTTACCTTCCCCCTTTGCTTTGGCATCCCATATGAATTTGTCCTTATGTGCATTAGCTCATTTCCCAACGCACATTTTAGTTTGATCTTCACTTACTACCCTTTCATCCACCTCTCTTCCTCTGGAGTCGGACTGGCTATACTGTGAGGATTTAGAAACTAGCTGGAAAGTATTCCCTATGAAGTTGTTCTTCACAGTGATGTCTATGCTTAACATCGTGTGCTCTATGCATCAGAAATGGCAAATCTTTTAGAGCATCTATAACATCGAACACAACAAAATTATTTGCCACAGCACGAGTGGAGAAAAAAACCCATATACATTAATAAATAACAACTTGAGACGTAATTTCAGCGTGCTGATGATAAAATGCCTCCCTGATCCAGCTTTGGGAGGGGTCAAGGCAGTGCCACACATGGCAGGGCGGTTGATGAAGGGCCTGCAGCTCTCTGACAACTTATTTTCGGTAGGTTTATCCGTCACCCATGTTGATTCCATTAGCCGGAGGCCTGACAGCGAGCGGCTGTGCTCCAAGCCCTATCAGTCTCACATCAGACACCGGTGAGAGAGAGAAAGAGAGATGGAGAAAGAGGGAGAGAGAGACAGAGACAGAGACAGAGAGAGAGATAAGTATGGGGCCGGCCCTTTCAGCATACAGTACGACTCCTTTAAAGGGGCCCTCCGGGTCCAGAACACGGGGAGCTGGATGGGGTATCAAGCGGACGTATTAGCCATGTTAAATTGTGTTGGGTTTGCAAAATCAAGCAAAACTTTACTTGCAGTGATGATGACCGAGCTGACGGTGATGAAAACGAAGAAGAAAATGACAACGACAATAATGCCGATGACAACGACCGCTATATCTAAGGGTTTAGCGCCAGACCACAAGCATTGTTCTAGCCCCCGCGCGAAGTGGGTCAAAACCCTAATGCCGTCTTTGTGTACGCGACAAAGTTTAAAGCGATCGCCGCCTCTGCCTTGTTATGCCCCATTCCCAGACACAGCCATATAAATCCCCCCCCCCACCTCATTTACTGCTCAGGACGATGGAAATTCAATTCCCCGGAAACTGGTTCTAAAAAGACACTTCAGGTCCGGCGAGTTATCGGTTCAGGCAATACCCATCCCCATTTAGGCAGCGCTGAATTAGATCTGGGGAAAGGGAATGGGGTCAGACCGCCGTATTTCATCTTTAAACCAAAGCTCATATTTTTGTCTGAGCCCTGCCTGTCTCCATAAAGGCATTTGGCGCTCAAATTTACTCCGAGTCTCAAATCACCTTTCTTCTGCGTCGCTTTCTTTTTCCTGTTCTCAGTCCATCAGCCTCGTCTTTAGTACCGTTTTCTTTCAAAATGTGCCAGGGACGAATCTATCAGGTTTTTTTTTTGGTTAGCGCGAGGATGATGGAAGTCACACTAAACAAGACGGCAGAGTCTGTCACCCACAGAGCGGCATCTTTAAATACAAATTCGGCAGCAAAATGGTCGAGGGGAGTGAAACATCACTCATTTTGAAGGTAATGAATTTGAACATGATTAAAACTCTTTTATTCTGTTGAGCTCGCACGGAAACAATCCAAGCTGGCAAGAACTTGGCTCAAAGTGAGGGTTTGACAGAACAATTTGTATGACGCCGGAGAACTCATTAGCTTGAGAAAGCTAATTAAAGCTTTCTGAATGGTTCCTTGACCTGTGAAATCTGCAGGCCAGGCAAGCGTGAGAGAGAAGACAGAACAAAGTAGAAATCTTGATTAAAACTCAATAGAAACTCAGCGCTGGAATTGATTGGTTGATCTTATTCCAAGCCATGTGGGTTAGACCTTGTAAGACCTAATTGTAGTTTGAGCATTAACTGTTGGGGGGAGGAAGGACAAAAACACATGTTACATCACTGAACTCTGACTACTTGATTAGGGAAAATCAAAGTATTGAAGTATAATGTATAATAGGCGAAGAGAATACGCACACACAACGCAGCAGGAACTTCTTTTAGAGCGCCGCCGGTCCACTAATCAGTGAAATGCACCACTTAGGAGCTGCACTGTTGCGCTGAGCCGAGGGCGGCGCCGTGATTCAATATAGTTTCAAAGTCACCGCAAGGGTCTGATGCGTCACTGAGGATTCCACTTTATAGAGTTCACTCCAAGGTAAATCTCTCCAGACTGAGAGACAGATTGTATTCATTTTATTCATAGACCCCCTGCTCTGACATTTTAGACGCAGTGGGCGATGTAGAGATGTGAAGCAGCATAAATGCAGAGACGGACCTCGATGGACGGGGGACGTCCGTACTTTCAGTACCTGCGCGGGCGGCACTGCGGCTTGAAGCATGAGCCCTACAGCCGTGCCCGGCAGGACTATCTGGGAAGGGGGGGCGAGGACCAGCATCAAGTGTCCTTGACCTTGGCTAAAAGAGGGTAAAAAGGAAGTGAAGAGGGAGGAAGTGAAAAACGATTTCGTTTTTGTGATTTTTTTTTTTTTTAAGGGGTGGGGGTGGGGTGCTCCCACAGGTGTTCCTCCAGTCTGACCTCGACAAAATGAAAGTAAATGGGCTGAAGTCTCGCTGGTGCCTGCAGGAAATTCAAGGCGGAGAAGGAGAGCAGAAGGGGAAAAGGAGGTTAGTTCCCTCCTTGGTATTAGAGGTAGTGCTCCCCTGACTGAGGGCTTTGAAAGAGGCAGACGTTCATAAGGGGGATTGCCTAGTAAAAAAAAAACAGAGATACAGCGATGCATCAAAAGATGTCATCATGTTGCCCAGGTAATGACAGGTCATTTAGAGGTATATTGTCATTTCAATTCATCTACTACACTCCAAGTGATCTCGATTGTCGGCCAGGTAAAAGTAAACACTAATAGGTTGCCGTTAAAACATTGCTGGCAAGTACAGTATGTTTCATACTAAATACCGAAGACTTTCCTTTTCCTCGGAGCCCTCGCTCTAGAAGAGTCAGTAATTGTTTGTTAAAACTGCGGGGTAAACTGTGGAGGAAAATAGTTTGTCTGTTAAAGTTGTGAATTGTGAAAGCCATTGAGTTAAGAATGGAAATAAACCCAGAGAATCTCATAGTCTTGGGAGGCAGGGGACTGTTGAATGCATTACTCTTTTGCGCACTCAGCCTTTTTTATTTTTTTATTCCATCTTTTCATATCGTATTTATACTGTTTTTGTTTCCTCTGTCAATTTCAGCCTCCGTCTGAGCCTTCTGTCTGCCTCTGCCCCGGCCTCTATCTTTGTCACCAACTATGTCTCTTGACTCTCTTTCTCCGTCTCCCTCTCATTCTCTCCCTCACACACACACACACACACACACACCCATACACACACACACACACTCTGATAGCAGTTAGATAGACATGATCTTTAATTCAGGCCGGCGGCTGAGCTTAATGTGGTCCTGGGCTCCTGAGTTCCCTTCAAATGAGTTTTTCTATTATGGCTCTCTACTCTCTATCCGTGGCTGCCGTTCCACTGCGGGGCTATTCCCTCGCAGACACTCGCGTGTGGTTGTGTGGCTGTGTGAATACTAAGTTTGCCAAGGGTGAGTACGAATGTCGAGTGTGTGTGTGTGTGTGTGTGTGTGTGTAAGAGAGAGAGAGCATCAGATGGGGGATCGGTAGAGGCTTTAATTCTGAAACAAAGTGCGTAAAAGGTACTTTTGATCTCGAGCATCTTTTGCTTTGCACCGCACCTGACGTTCACACACAACGTCTGAACCCCAACAACCCCTCCCCGCGGAAAAAGACAGACGAAATCCCCCAAATGCGGAGCAGTGGCGCGTCTAATATGATGCCAAATTAAATCACACTCATTGATCATCTTCCCTCTCTATCTTCCCTCTCTGATTGTGCTCTCTCCTCCTCCTCCCTGTTGCTCTGCTCATTACCGTCTCTGCACCCCGGCGACTGTTTCCCCAACACTGCTCAGCACCCCGGCATTGATCTTAGGTCTCCCTTTGCAAACACAGAGACTCGCTCGCATTACTCATAACTCACACACACACACACACACACACACACACACACACACACACCATGTGACCCAGAATACGGTCCCTGCTGGTGCCTGAGGAATGCTAATGACTCTCGTCTTCAAAGCGCAACAACTCCACACTGTTTGGCTTCGACAACTTTCTCCATCAGGGCGACATCCCATTGTTTCGAGATCGGTGCCTGGACTTTTAAACGCACTTACATGAAGGCATACCAACATAACATGCGACATGGACGGTTGTGCGCCTACTATGAAACGCCTACTTCTCTTTGTATTGTTTCTGTGGGCCTCTGTTTCCTTCCTCTCCTGCGATTGGATCTTCAGCGCTAAGGGGGAATCTTGGCTTGGAGTTTTCAATATACTCTCAAAGCAGCAGTAATCTTTATCAGGCATCGAGCGCCGATGCCGGGAAGCTTTGCAGCATGACAAATATTCTGGATGAGGGCAAATCATTTATACATAAGCAAGCTGCTTCACAAATCTAACAAATAGCATTGAAGAGTGGTGATGTGTGTCACCATAGATAAATTTCAAGTCCATAAGCCCATATTTGGCAAGATTTCCACTGATCATTATCAACTTATGATCCCCTCTGAGTATGCTATGTTTTATGGAAACCACACACAGTGTGATACAAGCAGAATGATGGAGGGAGATTGTGTGTGTGTGTGTGTGTGTGTGTGTGTGTGTGTGTGTGTGTGTGTGTGTGTGTGTGTGTGTGTGTGTGTATAAATTACAGAAGGGTAAAGAGATATGCCAAGTATGGAATAATGGTTTGGCATGTGTGAAAATGAACAGTGATTGGGATTAATGACCTTATAGGAGCCCAAAGTGGGCATAATGAGCTGGAAAAGGCACATTCTAGATAAACCCACTGCAATGGTAATGGAACAAACTGCTGAAGTAAGAGCCCGGTGGTGAGAGATATTGATACTAGATTTAGACCTGATGGATTTCATTTTCACATACTTTACGGCGATGAAGCTCTTAGATATTGCATTGGAGTCAACTTTCCTCACACTCTTGTACAGGTCAAGTATCATGCTGTAAGGCATCAACCATCAATATTCAATGCTTATTATAGTAATGTAATTTTATACTTAACCATCCACACCAAATTCCAACCTCCGATCTTACACTATATGGCCACAAGTCAGTGGACACCCCTACTAGTTATTGAGTTCAGGTGTTCCTCAGGGTTTGGGCTTGGCCCCTTAGTTCCAGTGAAGGGTAATCTTAATGCTACAGGATACCAAGACATTTTAGCCAATTGGGCGCTTCCAACTTTGTGGCAACAGTTTGGGGAAGGCCCTTTGCTGTTCCAGCATGACTGTGCCCCTGTGCACAAAGCCAGGTCCATAAAGACATAGTTAGACCAGTTTGGTGTGGAGGAACTCGATTGGCCTGCACAGAGCCCTGACCTCAACCCCATCGAACACCGGGAGGAAGTAGAACGCCGATTACGAGCCAGGCCTTCTCGTCCAACATCACTGCCTGACCTCACTAATGCTCTTTTGGCTGAATGGGCACATACTCCCACAGGAAAGCCTTCCCAGAAGAGTGATGGGTGAGTGTGATGGTCAGGTGTCCACTGACTTTTGGCCATATAGTGTATGTTAAAGATACTGCAACTCAGTCAACGTTGTTTGAGAGATAACATTTGATAATCCTTTTGATCCCCTGCATCTTGGCTCCTGTCTCTCGCTGCTATTCACCATCTTTACTTGAATTTCTACATTTCTCTCGTGCTTCCTCTCCAGTTTGTGCCCCTGGCTCTTGGGACAGATGTCTCTGTTTGTGTCTTTGTGACTCGCGGGGGGGGGGGGTACGAATGGTGGTGGTGTGTGTGGGGGTGGCTGGTGCAAAAGAGATGGAAGAGAAAGAGGCATGGAGAGGAAGTGAAGGGTGTAAAAACTGGCCCTGTGGGGAGGTCACCTGTTCAGAGCGGAGCAGTAGGGATCACAGGAGGAAGAAGAGGGTTGGGTGGAAGAGCGGGAATGAAATGAAGGGTGAGGAGGGTGAAATGAAGCAAAGAGATGAGTTTTTGGTGAACATGTGTCATCCACAGCTGCTGTCTTGGCGCCTGTCGGCTACGCTTCCGGGCTTTGAGGCCCCAACCACGGACACCACAGCTCAGAGAGGGTCAGGGTAGGCAGGTGGGAAAAGAACGAGAAGGAGCGGTGAGGGTGAAGGGGGGGGATAGATTCAAGAGCAAAGCAAAGAATGTGATAAAAGATAAAGGAGTAAATCACTAAGTAAAAGTTGTATAAAATGTACACAGTGAAATGTCTGTGCCCATGCAGGCTCTCTCATTTAAACTAGCCTATTGCACACATCGTTCAGTGGCCCCAACAGACCAATAGTCTATGATGACTTTTATTCTTTGACATCCGTCAGCAGTTTGGGGCCACGGGGAACGGGCCGGTGGATTTATGGGGCCAGGTTGGGGAGCGGTAAAGGCGATGTCCCTGGGAATGAGTGGAAGGCTGTTTAGGTAAAGCTTCAGCCGCCCTCCCAAACGTCCTCTTGATCATCATGCTTGCCCCTTGAAGGCTATATGGCCCAGTTGAGTGCTTCCCTGGTCCAGTCACATGTTGGTCAAGTCGCTGAGAGAAATGTGGGGAATGGAGGGGGTTAGCAGTAATGCATACATGCATACACACACACACACACACACACACACACACACACGCATGCATGCACACGCACAGTTCCACTGCTTCTCATGTGATTTTCCTTGACATCGGGATGTATTCCCATCACTCTTGTGCTGGTGAACGGCAAACGGCCTGAATGTTTGTTGTTGTGTGTGTGTGCGTGGGAGCGTGCGCATGTGAGTACTCATGTGTTTATGTGCCATACGTCTTATAGTGTTGGTAATTGGCCCTTCCGGGTCTCCAGGGCCTGATGTGACTCAAAGAGAAATGACCGTGGTGACTGTGAGGATAAACCAATAGTCCTTACAGATGGATGTCGCCCACCAACAGGCGAAGGGGGGCGGCAAAGCTGTGTGCAGAGGGTTTTGACCCTCTGCACACAGCTTTACAAATACCCCTGGGACTACAACAGGCCTAAGGTGGAGAATCTATGATAGATGCCTGACCAAAAGTCATACTCATACTGCATACAGATCAAGAGCCTTTTTTTCAATTTACTCCTTAAGGAAATACACACATCTTCACCAAGATGGACTACCGTTAAAATACCCTTACAGCTGAAATGTTTGGATCACACTCTCATACTGAACATGCATTTCGGCAGGATAACGCTTCCACTTTGTATAAGAATATACAAGCTAATACTATTTGCAGTCAAGAATGATATACCAATCAGTATGTGATGCAGTGTGTTGAACTGCAAATTCTTTCATGACCACTATACAGTTGAAACAAACAGTACTGTATATTCCTGGTGTGTGGATGTACAGAACACCAGCCTCAAGTTGTTTGATGCTTTAGCATCAAACATATCTAATATATATATATATATATATATATATATATATATATATTAGCATATCTAATATATATATATATATCTAAGATACGGTATATCTAATACCGTACTGTCCGGTGTACGAGCTCACACTGTACTTCCTTATGTGGGGCTCTTCTTTCATCATGTTTCATCTGTTGAAATCAACTGTCCCTGTATTTCTTTAGTTAGCTATTTTTTATATTATGTTTCATGTTTCTGTTTCAACAGTAAAGGTTTTAGAATAGTGGTAAACTTTGTACTTGATAACTATTGTTATTCATGTGTGTTATCTTTGAATGCAGTTAATGTTAATTATTAATTAGTAAAAAAAAAATTCTTGATATTCTTGACTAATGTTATACTTCAGTTTTTTCTGATGTTCTTTGTTTGTTGTTCATGTTTGATATTTTCATTCATTCATTCATTTAATTCTCGATTGCTCTTGTCCTTGATGTTTTTCTTGTTTGAAATGCAAAGCTATGAACTTCAAACTTATTTATAAATCATACCCAGTATGTAAGTTGTTTCATTTTTAAATTCTGGCTTTGACACTGCATTGGTGAGATCATGGTCAATGGAGAATATGGAGGATCTGACACTGGTGGGTAGTATTCAGCACCATTTTATTGATAAAAAGTCCTCTAAACTACTTCACTGTACAATCCAAGAGGATTAACAGTTTTGGGAATATGTATACATTCAGTTCAAGCCCCAAACCCTTCTGATTTTACATTGCCAGGTGTGTTACTGGGCTATAGCTGAAGGCATTGTGCAGGTGGCCTTTTTTCCATCAGCACCGGATGATGTGCACAGCAGCCGCTTGTTCAAATTTTGTTCCTCTGCCTAAGGTATCTGCCTGAGGTAGCCTCACCTGGCCAGCACCACCAGCCTAAGGCGCTCTATGAAGACAAGTAAAAACTCCCAGATTCAAAGAGGCATCCCCCCACCAGGATGGCTGGTCATGCAATAGAGGCCAGGACAAAATATAGCACAGACCATGTAGTTCTGTGTAAGTAAGTTTGAATCAGATTGATCAATATTCTGGGCCCCTATAGTTTGGTATATGTAATTCAGGTTATATATCTCAGTGTCCTCAGTCGGCCAGGGGCCAAATAGACTGGCGTATATAGTTCAGGTATTGAGAACCCAACCACCTCCCACATCCCAGACACTTACAGACTGAATCCTCTAGTGTCGAGACATTGAAAGAGGAGGTTTCTTTCCAAAAATGGTTGTACAGTACAGCACGTCGAAATGAGATCCTTCAAATATACTGACTGATCATGCGCAGTATGTTGACAAGCCAGATCTCCGGGGCATTAGGCAACCCTTACCAAACACATCGCGTTTGTCTTCACTTCTCCGCTCAGTTTGATATGTCCTCGGAGAGAAGCGACCCACCTCGCCAAATGATTGATCCCAGTACAGAGGCAACTAGAACTGAGTAGTTTGGAAGCTGACAGGGAACTGAGTGTGTCTGTGTGAGTTTGCTGACCCACTTTCACACAGTGAGGGAGGTAGAGCTCTAGAAGTCCCCCCCCTCCACCCCCCTTCCTCTGCTCTCCTCCTCTAACTCTCTGTGCCCTGGCATCCTAAGGATGCAGTGGTGACTATGGCAACACCGCAGTAGCGGAGTGGAGAAGAGGAGTCTTCTCCTCCCTCACTCTTATTTATTTTATTTATTTTTGCTTGTTTCTCTATTTTCCTTTTTCTTTGCCAGCTCAAGGCTGTCACGGGGAAGCATCTAGATGTTGTCTTTGTAATTACAAAGATCCTAATCTTCAGATTTATTTAGTATGCCAGCATCTGAATTTTTCTCAGCAGCAAGCTTCTCATTTAGCCTAATTTGCATCAAATCACATTTCTACACTGTTTTGGTTTGGGTATTATGGAGACTAAGGGTAGATCATATGAGCTTTATTCCAGCACACACAATTTGTTTTAGGAGTTCAACACTATTTCCCATTTCATCACGCTCTCTCATTTGCCGTAGCAGTGACTAAAAGCGAGCTGGTTGCAGCGGCGGCCACAAGAAAAGCATCTAGGAGACCATTAGGATGCGGTCCCAAACACCCTGTTGCCGTCTGTTGTTAAGGGATAGTGTTGCTGCGTTGTTGACTCTCCATCAGCTCACTCCAGACTCCTAGATAACACCTCCTCTGGCCTTGTCTGTCCCTTTGCTCCTCCTGCGTATATATGTGTGTACGTGTGTGTGTGTGTGTGCGTGCGTGTGTGTGTGTGTGTTACCGCCTACCCATCTCTGGCAAAGTCCCACCGCCCCTGCCCGGCAGTTTGAAGCCGAGGACTCCTGGCAAAGACAGAAGGGCTTTTGGGACCTGCAGCCATATGAATTTTTCATTCACCTCCCTCTGCCAGCTCTCTCTCTCTCTCTCTCTCTCTCTTCTCGCTCTCTCTCTCTCTCTCTCCGGTGCTCTCGCTCCCTCTCACTGTCAAGTATTGTCTCTTGCTCAGTCAGCGATAGCACACCTGGTGCTGGTACAAGCAGGGGGAGTAAACACAGAAGCACACACCCACACACACACACACACACACACACACTTGCTCAAACACAGCATGCAGCCTGCAGACAGAGTAAACAGCTCCTAGATAACGGTGCTTGGTTTTCTACTTTCCAGTGTTTCTCTTTTTTTTTTTTTGTCTTCTTCTTGTGTCCCTGGGGCAGGGCATGTGGAGAAAGGGCAGAGGAATCCTTTCTGCAGGGGAGTGTAGGCAAAGAAACACACGCACACACACGCACACACACACACACCGGCATTCACATTCGCACAAGACACTGACAAAGCAGAGGAAAGAAGTACGCTCGACAGCACCGGGAAGAACATAACACGCAAACATAACCGATACAATTCACACAAATGCATTTACTTTTTAGTCCAGCAGTTTACCAAATGGGGCCCCTGCAATGCTGCCAATAGGATACCCATTACCTTAAGTGAAGTTATACCAGCAACTTGCAATGGCAGATTCTAACACAGTCATCCAACGGCTGAAGACGAAGCGTTTAAAGAGAAACAGGCGGTGAGGTAGACAGACGAGGACAGCTGAAAGACAGAAGAGGAGGAGGGGGGGAAAAAAATAAAAGGTGAGGGTTTGCGGTTTTGTCATCTACCTTCAGTCCGTTACACATCATTTCTGCATCCGTGCGTGCCCACGACAGGGCAACAATGAGCGCATGAGACAAGCTGACATGTCCTTTTCATGGGCCAGAAAATAAAGCTGTCAAATGGCAATAGCACACCCAAGCCAAGCCAGCATTGAACCTTGACAGATTTCTCAAGCAAAAATTGGCCATCAGAAAGCAATTGAACCCTGAGGCTGTGACATTTTTTAGATCTCGGTAGGTGACATGTTGCCTTGGCCTGTTGTCTTTCGTTAAATGCAAATAACCCGGCAGGTCCTGCAGCTTGAGGTAATGTCAGGCATGCGCCGATGTTTTGTTACGGTAGAACCAGTTCATCCGTGTGGAGGGGAGAGGAGGGACTGTGGTGCTCTGCCTGATGGCGGCTCTTCTTTGAGTGGATATTGAGAGTAGATGAAAATCGTTGCCTTCATACTCCCCTTACTCTCTTTGAACAGTGAGATCAAGATTCCCTTGATCAATTATTGATCAAAGCCATTACAAAGCTCTGTGCAAAGTCGCAAGTGTACGGCGTGTTATGCGTGTGTGTCTTTCTATTTGTGGGGCAGATTAAGAGAATGGTAGAAAACTGAGGGTGATACAAGGCCAGAAAGAAAGAAGTGAACAGAGGAACAAAGGAAGAAACAAAGGAAGGAAGGAAGGAAGGAAGACAGAAAGAAGTGCTTAAATGGTTTCAAAAGCAAAATGGGCTGTTTATTTTAAGAAGTACGTCGCGGCTGGAAATGAAGTGCATGGGTCCTCGTGGGGGAAATCAAACCTCTCCGACTTCCGTAACAGCCGTCCCCTTCGTGCTACAAAACACTGTACACTCTCTGGAAATGTCAAACCTGCAATCAGTCTTAATTGACTATTCCCGCGGAAATCACAATGGCTCATAAAGTGTGGCAGTTTGTTTGCTGTGCATAATGAAATCAGGGGCAGTCAGGTCTTGGTAGCGGCAAGAGAAAATGATTAGCTCCAGGTCTGGTGAATTATGATTGGCATGACGTGAAACATCGTACCCCACACACACCACAAGTAGTAGATGTTATGAAGAGTGATAATGACAACTGGCAATATCCGTTGAAAGGATGAGAGAAAACAGAACTCTTGTGATGGGTGGTTGGAGATGATGACCGTACTCTCTCGTGTCAATATGGCTACAAAGTGAAGTTGAGTTAACCTGTTATTAGCCCAGGGGTGGGCAATCATGTGCCACTGCTGGCCCGAGAGAGCATGCAGGTTTTCATTCCAACCAAATACAATACAGCAGGTGATTTCACTGATTAGTTCCTCCCCTCTGGTTGAAGGTGTGCTAATCAGTGAAATCGCTGATGGGATTTGGTTGGAATGAAAACCTGCACGCTCCGTGGCACATGATTTCCCACCTCTGGTCTAATACCAGCGTAGTGTAGCAGGGTGAACTGGTCCACTTTAAAAGGGTTGGTCCACCTTAAGAGGTAGCCTCAGTCGGATCTAGGTCACGGCTAATCAACGGGGGCAGGTGTTTCTCCCTTTGCACTTTGGGTAGGTTAGCCACGGCTTCTCTGGTTCCTGACCCCCCCCCCCCCCCCTCCCGATTGTGTATTGTGGCAAACGACTGTAGTATTCCTACACTTTACGTGACCCACTAGGCTGGTTGTTGTGAAGGGGATAGGTTTTCCCATTTTGCTTAAGTGCAGTCATCGGGTAGTACTCATCCAAAACGCGGCATCGCTGTGTTCTCGGCACACTGCGCTCCAGAGTCCTGCATAACCAACTGAGGTGACAGCCGGTGAAGTCTTGCGTGGGCCGGTGAGACGGGTTGCTGCTGCTGCTGCAGCCAGGGGAGGGATTGTGGCCCCGGAGTGACAGCCTTCAGAGTCTCCCTTTGTATAATCCATGAGAGGTAAAATGTACTTTGGGTAAGGTTGGACAGCTTTTTGGCTGTCTGAGGTAGTGATATCTAGGTGCTACGCTGTAATTATGTGGCCCACTTATTTCTGTTCTCACTCTCAGCCACGGCTGCTGTTTTGCCCACATGTCTTTTACTGCAATTTTATATTGTAGCTCCATCCTGTGTGACTGGAGTGAAGTCTTAATAAAGCATACTTTTCAGTGTACTGAGAAACCTGGTCTCTGCTCTTCATTTAAGAACCGCTGTGTTCCTTAAGGTAAACTTTAATTCCATGGTTTGTCGTTAGGTTTGGTCAAGCCCAGTCTCAAATAACACGTTTAGTAAACTATCTACAAACTCAAACTATTGGCCAATTCAGGAGCCATTGCTAACTTTTCATCATGTCCATTCAATTGTCTCCTGAAACCCAGAAACGAGTTAAATGCTCACTGAGCAGAACACAGAATTGGTTAATTCAGTGAACCGCTAACCCACTGAACAAATTACTCACTTGGTGGCACTGCCTGAGCGATTCATTCAGTCCAATACAGCAAGCTGCTACTAATTCATCGGTAACAAATCACATTCATACTGTGCCTTTTGACTGATGGGTGCCACCCCCTACGTGCCTGAACGTTTTAGTTCAGTCCAGGCAAAAGACGTGATTCAGCAACTTATTTGACTCAGGCCCTTTAACGAATTGTTCAAATGACTGATTTGAATTGACCCATCAGTATGTTACAGGCTTTCCTTATTACTGGATGTCAGAAACATCACATTCAGATATGTTTACCTATCACGAGACGGTGCCGCAACATGGCATTTTGACATCCAGCTGCAACTCGGCGGTTTCTGTCAAGTCCCTGTAATTACTTTGGGAAGCTTCATAATCTCTGAGGTGCAACAACCTATGTATGACTCATACGCTACCTCTCTGACTTCTGAAACTCGTGTAATTGCACCAGTTGCTTCCGCTAATAAAAGCACGAAAAGCAATAAAAGCAGCATAACTATTTAACCTTGGTGAAGTATAGCACCCTAACTGGCCAATGCATTAAGTGAGTGACTGGGGTTTGATTGAATTCACACCTGTCTGTTTAGTGTTTTGGCCACTAACTCGAGCAGAGTACTAATGGCCAATCCAGGCCAATTACAGCAGTAATTGCAGGGCTCTTGGTATTTGGCCCAGTGAGAGGAGAAACCTGTTCTCATTGGCCCTGGCCAGGTACCGAGCAGGGACGGAAATAGACCCAGTTGGCTTGTATCCATTTGTGTTTGAGGGACTGGCAGGCTCACAAAAATTTGATTCTAATTGTTCGTACAGAAGAACAAAAGGCGCAACCATCATCTGTTTGTAGTGATTATATAACTTGATTACAAAGTGCAACGGTCTGGATGAAACTCATTAGAAAATTGCAAAGGCATGTTGGCCATCTAACGGTGTACTTCGGAACTTGCGCTTTAAGTAAAGTTATATGCTACCGACGCTGACTCACTCTCCCTCGCAGCGCCGTGTTTTCCACTGTGGCTCATCCTCTCACCTGTCAGTGCTGTGATGGCTCAAGGAAAGCACCTCCTCTGTATTTCTGCCTACATACTAGAGGACCTGGCCAGACACTCACACTGCCCAAGAGACAAGCTGCCATTTCCACAAACCTGAGCACAGAGGCCCCTTCGCCTGCCAATGCACGCAAACGCACCCACACAGAATAATTTACAAAACGCCTTCATGCACGCGGGCGCACACACACACACAGTTGCACTATATACCTATGCAAATGCCGCCTGCAGACATCCACGGGTAAAAGAAGCAGCTTTTGTTTGTCAGTGTATGTCTGTAGCTATAGAATACTTGGGATTAAGATGGATTAAACGCTTAAATTGTATTAATGTAGCGCGCATGCCTTCCTGTCTCGATGAATAGTGCACACGCTCAGTGAAGGGTCAAGATAGCACTGAGACGTTTTTGGATATTTTGATGAAAAAGGAAGATTACAATGAAGAGATGACAAGAAGTGAGAAGACCTATTTTCTTATTACGTACACCTAGCTAGTACCTGGTAGGACTCTCCCTTTTGCCTCCAGAAGAGAGCTGAATTATTTGAGGCATGGATTCAATAAAGTGCTGGAAAGTTTCCACAGGGATCTTGGTCCATGCTGAGTCAATAGCGTCGCGCAGTTCCTGCAGATTTTTTTGGCGGTACATCAGTGCAATTTCGAGACAACTCTGCAGTATCCCGCTGGAAGCATCCGTTTCACAAAGGGTAGACCGTAGCAACGGAGGGACGCGCCCGTTCAGCAACAATGTTTAAGTACACTGTGGCATTTAAACAATGTTCAATTGGTGCTAAGGATGTGTGCCAAGAAAACATTCCTCACATCGTTACACCACCACTACTAGCCTGTACACTTGACACCAGCCAGGGTGGATCCATGGATTCATACTGTTGACACCAAATTATAACCCTGTAAGGATTTGTCAAAGTGACTTAGATCGTACGTCTCTCCCATTCTAACATTTAGTTGAATAGTAACTGAACCTCTCAACTCGGCATATTTTCTACTCATTCTTTATTTATACATGGCTCAGTCTGGAGGATGAAGCTGTATAAATGGGGAGGTGTACCTAATGATAGTCTACATTTGAGAAAAAGATGGGTAGCAATAGAGAGAGAGAGACAAAGCAGTTTTGAAAAAGAATCTTGCAAGTTGATATGACAACAGAAATGCCACCATTAGAGTCAGATTTTTTTTTGGTCTGTGCTGATAATTGGATTTCACCCTCAGTAACTGTGTGGGTTTCAAAGCAAAACAAGACAACCAAAGTTGCTTGACTGTAAAAATGGTTCATTATCTCAATAAGGGAATGGCTGCAGCTCTGATTTTGATAACCAATACCACACTCCACCGAAACAGGAACAGCTCGCCATTATCTTGACGGCAAAACGATTGCTTTTTAGGGGACAATCAAAGTTATCAAACTCCTTTGTCACACGTGGCTGTATTCCCTAAAGTACTTTTTTTTCTTGTGAGTGATTCTAATGTGGTTTTCCTGAGGTAGTCCCCCCCCCCCCCCCCCCCTCCCTCCACCTCCTCCCTCACGTCCTCTGTAGCCTTCAGTTAACCATCTGCTGGGAGAGGGCGCACAAGGCAGAAGACGTGTTAATGAATGCATGGTTATATAATCCAGACCTGGTGGTGGAGTGGAAGAGAGAGCGAGAGAGAGTCAGATCCACATCTCTTGACACTCCACAAGTGCAGAGAATGATAAAGGGATTTTATTGTACCACCAGTGCCCCCAAGTGGCCTGTGGCAGCATTTATGCTCGTCACTTTTTCAAACACAACACGACAAGTGCCATTTCCCTACCTTTTCTCTTTCCAAAAAGAAAAACGCATGACACTGACGTATCACGCGTGACGACCTGATTTACCGATGCTTCTTTTTTCAAAGACTACCCTTCAATGGGCTGACACGGTAAACCACACAGCAAGGATGCCTATTACAAATCTGACCCCCCCCCGCTCTCCCCCTGCCAAAATGCCGTACCTGGCCCTTGCCCTGGCCAGCCATCATACCCGTAATGAATCAAAGGTAGAGAGAGACAAGGACTTATGGGTACTTAGCTCTGCCTCCCCACCCCATTCTCTCTCTCTCTCTCTCTCTCTCTCTCTCTCTCTCTCTCTCTCTCTTGCTCTCTCATACTCTATCCATTTTTCTCTCCCCTTCTGCTCCGCATATATCTAGTTTGGTTTGGATGATAAATCCTTAGATGAGGTTTAAGGCTCTAGTGGAGCTCCCCAAGTTACGTTCTGCTCACATACACACTAATATACTCTATATATAAACATAAGCAATACACGTACCTCATCAGAATAGTCATTCTTATACATTGCCTAATTTAGTGATTTTTCATTGAAATTAAATATATTAAATACCCCACTTTTACTGTACTATACAATAAATAATCACGAGAGAATTCCAAAATTATTCTCTGTCTCTCTGTCTGCCTCTCTCTCTCTCTCTCTCTCTCTCTCTCTCTCTCTCTCTCTCTCTCTCTCTCTCTCTCTCTCTCTCTCTCTCTCTCTGACAAATAATCCATCTAATAAACAGGGATTGGGATGAGTAGAGAAGTGAGGCCGGCCTCCCTGTCCGCTCCACTGGACCAGAACACAGGCACTTCTGCTGTTGAGCCAGCAGGCCACCTAAAGTGGTCTTTATAAAAGTCGCTTTGATGAATTCACCTCTGGCCTCCCCCCACTGTGATCAATCACCTGTCCAGCCCTTGGAGGTTGTAATAAACCTGTTTAGCAATGGGGTCGCCACATACAAACAGTGTGTGTGTGTGTGTGTGTGTGTCTGTGTGTGTGGGTGTGTGAATGTGTGTATGTAGGAGGCTAAATACTACATCTTCATTAGCCCTGGGAGCCTATGGCGGCTGTACACCCATAGCCTTGCTGGCACCAGATCCGGTTGCGATGATCTGTGCAGTTTCCTTGCAAATGCTAGTGTGATTGCGTCATATATTTATACACGTCCATTTAACGGAGGTGTAAAATGCGGTCACACACACAAACATCGGTGGTATTTTATTGTCTTGAGCAGCGCCTGCATAATCCCTAATAGAGTAGTAAATCACAGGCATATAAAGTTGTGTCTGGATTAGTGCTTTGCAGTTTCTATGTACAGTAGATATTAAAGCCATTCGTTATTAGAAATGAAAGGGATTTCCTCCTTTTGTTATTTGAGTGTAACACTGGCATGTGGCGTAGCCAAATAGAGAATAGTTGTTTTTTTTCTAAGTGTAAAATATCTCCCACTGAGTTGAGAATGAGAATGATCAGAATGATCAGCAGGATTGATCTTTACGAATCATTACCACAACAATTCAAAACACCAGCACATTAAGCCGATCGTTTCATTTTAGGAGTTGTTTTCTCTTCGCAACAAATTGCTTCACAGTCCTTGCGAATTGCATTCCGCGAAAGCAGCTGAGATCTTAACTTTGGCGCTGTCATTCTGTCATTCAGCAAAGACTCCCGACAATTAGCAGGCATCGCAGACACGGCCAGTTAGCAATGGCTGGTCTGCTGAGTGCATGGCGGCAGATACAGGTCATTGTTACTTGTTGGTGGAACCCATCCGCTTTCTAATGAGTACCACAGGGACCAGTGTTATTGGATGATTCATCAGACCAATGGCGCGAGACGGCCTCCATCTGACTTCCTGAGTCTAGCATGTGTGGTGCCTTGTTGGGTTATGTGTAACTCATGTGGAAACAAAAGAACTCACAGCATGGTTTCCCTCTTTTTTTATTACAAATATGACATTTTTGAAAACGTATACCTGTGAAAATGTATGATGTAGTTTTAAGAGGGTAATCTCTTACAAATAAAGTTTTATGAGTGGTGTAGCTAGAAAAGGTTTCAGGGAGAGATTTCATTCTGAGAAGGCACAGCAAAGGGGGAAGCCTGTTATTGGTTTTGTTGATGGTGTTGTTTTATTAACAGTGGTAAACCTCAGCAGTTGAAGGGTTATCTTAAAATCTGTTGTGTATGGATTGCCCTACCGTTTAAAAAGGTTTTAAAAAAGTCTAGAAGGTAATTATTTACAAATGGCTAAAAAAAAAAAAAAAGTCTCGGGATAGTGGGTTTTTCCATTTCTAATTTCAAGGGTTTGGCCATGAAAACTTTCAAAAACGTTTGGACACATTGCATGAATAGTCATTGTCGAGTAAACAAACACACTGTTAATATTCTGCTTTTAATATTAAACAAATAAGTATTGATATTAAAACTTTCTAAAGGTTAATCAGCTTGTTAATTCAAATAAAACTTTTGAGTAACTGTTGATCTCCAACAAACCAAATAGTGTGATTTCCTCAGCCGTGTCCTTGCCATCCACACCAACAACCACAACCCCTATGTTAGCTGAGCAGCTCAATAGATTTTGAAGTGGAACTCCCCAATTAGGAATTTCACCATTTAATAAAACTCTCACAGTCATTTGCTGAGAAGCTGCATATGGCCCCAGCACCCCTCCGAGATATCGTCCAGAAGCTAAAACCATCCAAAATCCAATTTGAATTCCCTCTCAAACATTTCACTTTCCGTAACTGTTCATCAGTCTGTAGGTGACGACGTCGAGAATGAGCCATGCCGTCAAAGGTTTGCAGGGCGCACCATCATGGTTGTCATGGTAGCCATCAGATTTGGGCCCTTCCAGTAGTACCACTTGATGCCGTTGTAGCGAACGACGTTGGAGGAGCCGGGGTAGTACACGCCATTCAGGTTGGATGGACCACAAGCCTCGAACCACCAACCTTGGAGAGGACGAGCGTCAGAGAGTTCAAGGAAAGAGGTCAGAAATGATTGAATTCCAGTCTATCAAATGTACAGCTCAGCAGTAAATTTATATTGGTGTGGAAGGAAAATTAAATGCACTTCAGAACATTTACAAGGAGATTGATGAAAATGTTTAATGAGAGCGGTTTTAAGGAGGGATGGATTGAGACAGAGGAGTACCAGAAATAGAGGGAAGATGTGGCGTACCTCCAGATGCGATCTGGGCGCATTTGCAGGTGCAGCGATCATTGTCTCTGTCCTTGGTGCTGAACTGGGTACCAAGGTGGGTAAGGCTGCTGGTGCGGCCTGCTGTGCCACTGAAGCCCGTGGCATGAAGGCTGGATTGGGAAAAGTAGGAGGAGAAATTATGTTCACTATTTAAAGCTGCACTAGGCAACTCTGCAGATTGGCAGCTCCAAAGGGCAGCAAGTGGTAACTGTTTGAACACTGTTTGAACTTCAATATCCAGAAAGGGGATGAAAGAGGCAAAAGATGTAAGGTTGGTGAGTCCAGCTTTCTCTCAACGGAGCACTTGCTCACTGCTGTTTAGAAGATTCCTTTGTATTTCGGTCTCAAACTTTGTTTCATCATTTCCGGTGGTTGGAGAACATTTCCTGCCAGAGTTGGCCAGTGACTATACCTGGGCAAATAAGGCAAATCTCAAATAGCCTTAGGGTGATTTAAATCTTGTTTAGTGCAGCTTTAACAAAACCAAGCTGACTGCCAATGGACAATATCCGTTTTTTCATTCATCCTCATTGACTGTCAAGGTTTCGAAAATCAATGGTAAGTCATATACTGTATGTCACCTGCAACACACCATAGCCTTGGTACTGGTGTGTACTTTTGATACAAGCTGCCATCTCCCTCGGTTCCCCGGGTTGCCATACAACACTGACCTGAACTATTCATTCGTTTTCCTCTATGTTCTGCTTTCTGTACAAAACTGAAAGTTTTTTCAAAATAAATCTCTGCCCAGGTTATATACATTCACTCTTTTCACTCTTTTATTTTCATAACCCTGGACTGTGTGTGTGTGTGTGTGTGTGTGTGTGTGTGTGTGTGTGTGTGTGTGTGTGTGTGTGTGTGTGTGTGTGTGTGTGTGTGTCAGTGCTTGTTCTGAAGAGAGTGGACGAGGAGGTCACCCCCGCTGTCTGCCCTCTCCTCTGCTCTGTCATTCTTTCTAGTTAGTATCGGACTCTCCCCTGAGTTATGTGACCTCTCCATTGCCCGGGGCACGCTGTCTGTGATGACTAAATGAGAGATCTTCCTCTTGAATTTGTAAGTTCAGAGGGCAGGACCACACAGCACGGGGGAGTTTGAATTGACAGTGTGGGGACAGGAAATAATGGCAGAGAGGCTGGAATAATACACCAGGGGGTAGCTGTGGGGCAGATGTTTTGGTAATGGATTTATTCTGGAGGATTTTCTTGATCATGAGGGCTTGGTGATGTGAAACTCAGATCCAGAGAAATTAGACTGGATGGCTATCATGAACCACAGGCCATCCCGGAGGAGACTATGGCCTCTGGACTGTGGTAGCCATATCCACAGATCTTCAAATAAAGACTTCACCACCACCAAAGCAATCGGCCCACCCAATACTCCCAGATGTATTACTGCAACCACTCTGCAATTACCGCAGGCCACAGGCTATCCCTTTGGAGGCTATTGTCTAGTATTGACTGTTATATTAGAAGGCATGTCTACCATTGACTTTCCTTTGAGAATGGCTATCCTAGACTATGTCAATAAAGAAAGCGGTCTGTCAATACCGATGATTAATGGATGAATAAGGTTACGGAGGTTTTAGGTGCAGACCTTCACATTGCTCCGGGGAGTACATTGGCTACAGATGAACAGAGGATTACTTTGGCTGAACAGTTGCATAGCACCACCACCAGTTCTGGCTTGGGAGATCCATTGTAAACCCGGAGAGGAAGCCAGCATCCTCGGCATGCTAATAAAACCAGCACATGCTCAACTAGTTAAGATGGAACATGAGCTCAGAGGTAGCTGGCAACACCTCACACGGTGTAGCCTACAGCTACAATTTGATTGCACAATTTGATGCACAATAATGGATCTCAGAATGCACACACCCGCCAAATGATTAGGGTGTCTCATCTTATACTGTGTCGACATCCATCTTCACCAACTTCCAGAAAACAATTTCAAATTCCATTTAATTCACGTGGAATCTGAAAGGAAGCTAGTTTGCTTTAGATTTTGTTTTTGTTCTATTTTGGGGGAAGGCATCGGTTCAGCACACGCACCCACAATCTTGTTAGCGATCGCAGGGTGACTGTAGAGCTTTGTTAGAGTTGTCAGTTTTCTGGCAGGGGCAGGTAATGCTGAGCGTTCCCGTTACCCACCAGTGGATGGGACCACCCTTGGGGATTTTCAGGGGCAGCGGTAGCCGTGGTGATGGAAAGGGAAAGTGGAGGCAGAAGAAAGTGGCAGCCTGCCCTCCAGTGAGCTCATCACTTTGAGTGACATTCTTAAAAAGAGGTCTAGCAATTCCTTTACTTTTGGCTTGGCAAGAAGAAAGCAAAGAGGGAAAAAAAAGGGTTCAACTGTTGATAATGGTTTCTAATTTGTCATGGTATTTAGAGTTTTACACCTAGAGGGAAAATTAAGATTGAATTACTCTCTTGCAATTATGCCTTTCACAGGTTGAAGGACTCTTAACAAAACTCTACTGAAAAAGAGCACCTTCATAACGGTTCCATTAAGGTCAAAATTCTGACGTAAGAAAGAGTTTATCTGGAGGCCTGAGCGTTTGAGCATGATCTTTTAGGTTATTCTGATAACTGCAGTTTGAATAGAAACTATTAATTTGGATCTGGATCATTACAAACCAGAATAAAGTCAGAAGCGTTAGATTTTAAACTCACAGTGGCCACAGTTTGCCGGCAGGTTACCTGTAGTTCTTGCCCTCTCCGTCTATGTAGAAGTGGTCATAATGCGAGTAGGCCTCGTTCCCCTCCCTGTCTTTTAGCTGGACGTGTAGACTGTATTCTTGGGAGCTGGTCAGCTTATGGATGATATCATTCCCCAGCCAGTGCTCTCCAGACGGCTCCCCAAAGCCCTGGAATAGGCACAAGAAGAGAGAGAGAAACAATAACAAAAGAAAATATTCTAACAAGGGGAAAGATTTTTTTTTTTTACCAGGGATCTGCCAAGTATTTTTGGAGTTAATATGGAAATGGCCCCAATTTAAAAAGTAACATATATCATTCTGATGGCCTAAGACAGTCCAATGAGTATTTATGAACTGGAATACTCTCTCCCAGAGTGAAGGACCAAACAATTTAAACTTTAAGTTGTGATAATATCCGACCAATGCATCTGACTGCTTCACTTAAAAACGGATAGAAAAACGACTTTGCGGACAGATCTGCTGCTTTTACCCTAAAATATGCTTTAAATCATAATAGCGCAATCAGAGCTGGACAAGGTAAATGTCCACTAATACAGAATGAACTGCGCCAGCACATGAAATTCAGCGGTATATGCCACTTAAGGATATATTGGTGAGAAAGGTGAAATATAATGAAATGGGTAAGGATGGAGAAATGTCAAGGGGATACATTACTCCGAGTCAGGAAAGCACGGTCAAATGATGTTAACAGGTGGAAGGTAGAGTAATATGAAAATGATTTTTGCATCGGCAACTGGAATGTTAAACGAAAACAGGTACAGTTGCACAGCGACGGGCGTGATGACTTTGACAGAGAAAAAAGTTGCACAAAGGGAACGGCGATCACTGTCACTCCGATGGAATGATAATGAAATGAAATGTTCTATTCAAAAGACACGGTCCTTAAGACGAATTACGGCTCGGGGCTAATGAATTTCACAGAATTTCACAAAATGTCACTTTGTTTTGACAGACGCGAAGGCAATGTGAGAGGTGAGTCACGCGATGAAAAGGCCAAACGAATTTGAGAGAGAGAGAGAGAGAGAGAGAGATCAGAAATGCATGTCGATGCGGATGCAACCTTAAAGACTGGTCGCTTGTGTTGTTTCTTAGACCATTCTAACAGATGGACACATTTTCTCCTTTGTTTACCTCTGAATTGTTCCTCGCTTTGTCTAGCTGTCAGACACTCTTGTTTGTTATTGGTGTTGAGTGAGAGCGAATATATATACGGCGAGAGTCTGGGAGCATTTATCATGTGCACCAGCAGGCCCGAGTGCAACATTTGATCAACACTGACCACAGATTCAGGGTCAGCGAAGCACTTCATACATACGTTATCTGCCATCTACACAGGGGCCCCCCCCCCGTGTGTGGCGTGGGAGCACGGGGGGGGCCAAATATTTATCATCTGCTTGTAAAAATATTGTTCTTCAAAGAGTTTGAAGATTTTTTTTCTTTTTTTACACTTGTCTCTCTCTCTCTCTCTCGCTCACTCTCTGTGTCTGCAATCACCACCTCTGAGCCGTTTTATTTCCCCGCCAAGCTGCGGCAATTTATCTGTTGAAAGAAGGTGAGAGATAAATTGCTATTCAATCAAAAAGCCCAAACCAGCCGCAGTCATTTCCACGGTGTGTGTGTAATTTAAGTCTATTGAAAAAGCTCGCAAACATATTTCTTTGCTTCGCTGTTATGGCACAAAAGGAATATTGATTCTATTGAGGAAACTCTGTGATGTGAATGAGAAAAACATTATCTAAATCGAAGTCCAACCAAAACAACAAAACCCACAGGTGTGAAAACAGGCTTGGATCAGCTAGAGCACTGGGACAACATGGATGGATATATTGTGTGTGTGTGTGTGTGTGTGTGTGTGTGTGTGTGTGCGTGTGTGTGTGTGTGTGTATTACATGCAGTCCATGCTTGTTGTTCAGGGGTTTGCATTTGGAACCGCTGTTACCTTCATCACCGCAAACCCATTTCCCTGAGCCGGGATCTTGACAATAGATAAAAACAGTGTTCTGCGGGTGACTGAAGAGCGTGATGTGTGTGTGTGTGTGTGCATGGGTGTGTGGGCGTTATGACAGGGAGAGCGAGTGAGAGCAGGTGCAATAACATGGGGGGTTATAGAGAACACACGGGCGGCCAAATAAAACAACCGCGGGTCACCTGGGATCACTGGGTTGCCGGTATCCCACGCCTCTCCATGCCAAATCACCCATGGCTAGTTATTGGAACCTTCTGTCCGGTCCCATAATCCCGATCCATTCTGCCAATACTGTGTTGTGTGCTAATGATGCATTCAGTCTTCTGCCGAACCCTACCATTTTGTAGTCCCTCCAGCCGCGGTTGAAGTCAACAGAGCCGTTTCTCCGATGCTGCAGCACGGTCCACCCCCCGCCACTAGTCTTCATATCACAGAAAACCTGTAGAAACCGGGCAAAAGGACCGTTATAACTATAGTTTAGTCCTCTTTTCTAAACCTATAGACTTCCGATGGCGGTCTACGTTTCAATACTTTTTCCAGAAACCACACCTTAAAACACCAAAATGGTCTACAAGGGGGAGGAAGGGAAATGTGAAAGAATCACATCTCACACCCAGACGAAAGAAAACACACTATAGTTTTTTTTTCCGTTAGTTGAAGGCTGCCTTGGAAGCCTCAGAAAAAAGGAGGGGGGGCAAGGGGGGGAGACCAACATTTTAGGGTGTCATGCAATGATATGACCCAGGTGGGATGGAAAAACTAACATGTCAGCATGCTCTGTTATCCCCTTGAGTGGGGTATGAGGGGGGGGGGGGGGAGGCATCTGCGTTTTGGGTTACACACACTGTTTTCTTTCTTACTTGGCTGCCGTAAGTAGATATGGTTGGAAGGACAAACAGTAATGAATTGCACCTATTCATCTGGTGACAGAGTTTAAAATTTGTACTTGTCGGGGGAACGGTTTTTACACATTTTAGGCATTTAACTCGACACATCTCAGCCTCTCCCGGGCCATCACGGGTAACACTTGAATGCGTGTGATTCTGCTTTTTTGGGGCGGTAAGAATAGAATAGATGTTTTTGGTTTTTTTTTTGTCACTGCAGCGCGATCATTTTAAATTGAACAACTGCACTCTAGGCTGAATATCCGGTGGCCACAGGATGGTCTTTATCAGTTTTTTTTTTATATGTACAATGTTTGAAATGATACAGATATTGTCAGTGACAGCTGTACCTGCAATGCCCCAGACACTTATTTGTTTCAGTGTAAAAAAAACACCAGCTGGTGACACAAAATAAGAGAGTTGCTTATTTGCTTGGATACTAACCCGTCTACCAAAACCCACCCAGTCCTGACTCAAGAGTCCTCCATAACTGAGACATGGATGCTGGTGGGTGGACAGCATCCCAAGAGATCTCACTATATTTCGACATCCCCAACTGGCTATTTTCTGCTCGAAATGAGATGACTGTTTCCAGTACTTTCCCAGAATAGGACTGCTAAATTAAGGTCAAATGACGCTCAGGTCTTTTTACTTCAGAAAACAGAGCTGAATAGGAATATGCTGTGATTACTCCCTGGCACATTAAGCCAACGCTCTGGCCTTTAAGGCAACACACTGAATACAAAAGCAGAGCCTTGAAATTAAATTCTCCAACTCGTTTCCCAAATGCATGTCGTTAATACTGATTTTGACCAGATCCATATTTAAAACTCCAAATCCACTTATTATTGGGCAGCATGTAGTCATTTAGGGCCAAATCTATTATAGTAAAATGCAAAAATTCAAGACCACTGACGCATTATATGATTAAAAAAATATATTGTCATGGTTATGATCATTTGCGAGGGGCTATCAGGGGATAAAGAAAACTCTTTCTCACTATGCACTAATAGCGTTACGCATCTTACTTCATGAGCCCTGTGTGTGTGTGTGTGTGTGTGTGTGCAGTTCTGAACAATGTGTGTGCAGTTCTGAACAATGTGTAAAAGTCACTCAATCATCTCTCAATCATGTGCGCCTTGTATGACGAAGAGAATTTGTTCAAGAAAAAACTTTTTGTGGCCGTCACAACAGCATTGTCAATATCTGTTAACGAGAATAGTATGAGGATTTTTTTTTTATAGATGTAAAGCATTTATATTAGACCACTTAAAAAAAAGGAGATGCAATTAACTATTTTGTTTTCTGGACATCTGCACCATTCACACTTTTGTGATAGATAGATAGATAGATAGATAGATAGATAGATAGATAGATAGATAGATAGATAGATAGATAGATAGATAGATAGATAGACAGATAGATAGATAGATAGATAGATAGATAGATAGATAGATAGATAGATAGATAGATAGATAGATAGACAGACAGATAGATAGATAGACAGACAGACAGACAAATGTGTTGTGATTACAATGATTTCCCTACGGTCAAAACTGCATCCCACACAGATATGTGTTGTTTTTTGTCTCTTGCTCAATGGAGAAAACTCACACTGCACTGAAAATAGGACAATTTGAATCTGCCCCACTTTTATACAGCCACCCAGTTTGCCAGCTGCATTGGAATTAGATGGCATAGATTGAAAGCGCTGATGATGTGGGGAGTAGTAACTCGCATCTATGGAAACGTGCATCGGCCCCGGCTGGCAGGAAACACATGGCACCAATGCCAAACACCTGGCTGCTTTGCCCACAGGAAATGAGGAGGAAGAAGAGGGGGGAAAAACAGAGGCACTAGGAGATGGTGCCAGCCAGCAAGCTAAAGTGAAAGTAATGAATAACAAATAACAATTTCACTTGTGTTATTTCTTTTTGTTTTTCGTCTGCTAACCTCTGGCAGTGAAGATCTGAGCCAAGAATGGAAGTTTTGAATCAGAGAAAGGAGCACCTGCTGGTGTGCGCCATGGTTGAACTAGCAAGGGCCCGCTACTTCGGGTCAGCGGAGGTGCCTCCTAAGCTATTCTGACTTAGCATTCGACTGCACACTCTCGCTCACCCTGGAGCCTGCGGGGCACGACGCTCCTGTTGCTTATTATTTTCGCTCTCTGTAACCCAGCGTGACATTTCCATCAACCTCTATGCCAAAAAGCCCAGTAGAATGCCATTACACCAGAACAGTTGTCCTTCCAGAGTTTATTGTGGCCTTAAAAAAAAATGACAAAAACCTGACTGTCAATATGTAGCGTGTGTTTCTGCGGTAGCTTTACATTACCTAGGCTAGAAATAGCCAGTAAAATCAATAAACCTGAAAATAATCCCATTGCTAAATACGAGACAATGGGATGAAATGCCTCACGACAAAAGTTCCCCCGATGCCTCATACCATGCCACAGTTAATTATGTGATATTTAGAAGAAAAGGCCAATGACCTTTTAGAGCCTTAGTACCTTGACAGTCTGGGTAGAGTTGGGGAGACGTATGCTATATATTCCATTCTCTGTCACTCCAGATCGCAGGATCTCTGCACAGTCCCTGAAACCGGGCGGCTCCTCCTTGGGCATAGTGGAGATTTCTGTAAATACGTGCAGGCGCATGTTTACAGATGGCAACCGCATGGATCTGCACACAAATCCCAACCAGATCTGAGTCTCCCTGGGTTAATGCCGAGCTTTGATCTTAGCCTGCAAAGTCTTTGTATGTGCAATTGTGCAATTTGTTTTGAATTCAAACCTGCATTAGGAAAATTGATGATTTATGTAAAAAATACACAATGCGAACCCTACCCTGCAGCAATGGAGAAAAGTGTCTAATCTAATTGAGACGTGGAACTGGACTGTTACATAATGTTGCTTCTCTTGTCCCTTTCATATCCTTTGATATAAAGCGATCACAGACCGGACTGGTTGGTAAACATAAGCATGCTGTGTGCCATTTACTAATGACTCGTCACATGATTTATGTTGAAGTTCAAGCAGTTTTTAAACTGCACTAGTTGCCTAGTGCAGTTTTAAACATCCCAAAACACTTCTATTAATACACAATACACAGCAGTTTGTGTCTTTCCTTACTTAGTATCATGATGATCCACAAACAGCTGTTCCATGCCATGCCTTACCATTGCAGTGGTTGACCATAGCCAGCAGCTGTTGAACCGTGTCTGTGAGCACGGCCTGCTGCCTCTGCAGTAAGGTGCTGTTGTATGTGGAGCTGCCCAGTTCACCCTGGAGCTGGCTGACCAGGCGACTCTGCCTCTCCAGGAGCTCTTGAAGCTGCTGCTTCTCGCCCTGCAAGCCCTGCAGCTCGCTCCCGTACCGAGCCTCCAGCGCTAAGAACCTCTGCTCCAGAAAACTGTCAAATGCAAAAAAAAAATAGCCATCTTAGCAGTTCACTGAGTCAAGTCAAATTATTTTTGCTGAAAATAAGTGGAAAATTCTGCAGATGGGGTGCGATGATTTCCACTTATTTCCAATGTACTTTCACAATATCTTGAAACAAGTATGTGTGAGCTGTTTCACTGAAGATACCCTCACTTGTTTCAAGAAAATACTTGAAACTGAAGAAACATTATTGGAAACAAGTTAAATTAATATATCACCCAAATGGCAGATTTTTGAATTTGCTCATTTTTTGCACTGTAAGGGGGGAAGAGAGGTGAGGAGACAGAGAGGGCGTTGGGGGAGAGAACAGAACAGGAAACAACAGAACGGGACAGCTGACCGTTCATCCATTCAAAATTTGCCTTTCAACAGTGGAGGTTGCACAAACAAATGCGCATTCACTCACACACACACAGACACACACACACACACACACACGGGCTGGAGATGAAGGATGAATTATAGGCCTCGGCGTGAGAGTCTCATTGGGCTAACACCTGTACAGCAGCGACGCTCACAGATGGGCGCGCATGCTAGGCCTCTCGATCATAGCCGCGAGGCAACAACCTGACAGCGTCTGTGTGTGTGTGCGCGTGTGTATGTGCGTGTGTGTATTTGTGCACACAAGCTTCACACCCCCAGCTCCAAATGAACATCATAAATCCCCGCAGCCTGATCTTTATGGCTCTGACTAACGACTCTGCAGCGGTTATTTATTGAAACAATCCAGCCACCCAGATTGAACAAGCTACTTTTCAGCCCCGCGCTCGCACATTCGCTTCTGTTTCCTCCATGTTCCCTCACTCTCCCGCTGTAAGCGCGAACTCTGCGTGCGCCCTGGAAGGAAAGTGAAAAGTCGGTTCAAATACATTTTAATGACACTCGAAAAAAGACACGTCTTACAAAGTGCTCTCAGTTCGAGTGGGTTTTCCACTTTGAGGAGCGATGGGAGCTTAGAGCAATGCTGCGATCCAGCTCGGGAATGTTGACACAGTCAGGGGTTTTGTCAGAGCAAACATAGCCTTTTGGATTGCATTGCATCATGGGCATTCAAAACTGCTACGACCATTTATTATTATGAAGATATATTGCTATTAGATTGTTCTGCCACACTCCCAAACGAGTGCTTTGCATGTAGCTCCTATGAAAACAAACATTTCTGTCTCCTCTTTTTAGTTGGCAGCAGTTCAAAGCTGGCTCCATGCCCTTGAGGATCAGCAGCGGTAGCCCCTCACAACCACCGACGTGCTTATTTCGCACTTCTACTCCACAGCTGCCTCGTTCAAATCGACTATGAATCGAACGTGTCCCGTCACGGTGGTTCGCCACCTTTGCGGAGATGTATTCATTTTATTTACATGCCACTAACATGAAGGACGAGGGCCAAAAGTTGGGCCACGCAAGTCGCCAGATGTGTAACAGGTGGCGTGGCTGGTCGGGGCACCGCGCTCTCGCCCCGATCGCACTCGGTACAGATGGATGGAATGATAAACAACCAGATACAAGGAGAGAAAACACGATCTCCCTTCATGCCGCCCGGCGACCTGTCCTCCACCCCTGCGTCGGCTGTTGGCCCTAATCTGACCTTGTGTTCCTCGAGAGAAGAATGGGAAACCCCTCCTCACGCGTCCTGCCAGTCCATGCATCCACACTCCCATACACAAGTACACAGCGCGGGATCATTGAGTGCGCCTCAGTGGTTCAGTTATTGGGGCCAAGAGCTTTTACAGTTAAAGCTCTATTATGTAAAGGACCACTTTAAGGTAATATCATTTAGCAATAGAGAGTAACAAACCTACATATAATATATAAATACCCATTTCATTAAAGCTTTAACATTTCCTGTTCTTTCCCGGAATAAATGCTCTGGCACTCAGGAAGTGGTGTGTTTGTTATGTTTCTATTAACAGCAAATAAAAAGAAGAACTGGGTAGTTAGCGTAAGCAGCGATAGCCACCGTGGCAGAACAGAGAAAGGAAATACCCCAAAGTCCACTTTACTTTACTGGCACTTCACTTCTGAGAATGTCTGGAAAATGTCTCAGTGCGTATGATATCTTTGTCTCTATCTGTAGGACAAATAAAAGTCGGTGTCTTACTTTACTATAATTCTGTAAGTGTGCGCATATTCACCTGTTTTTGTCATTTAGGCTCGTAATCTCCTGCGTCTGCTGGAGAATATGTTTCTCCAGCCGGTTAGTGAACAGCGAGTACTCAAGCAGCTGGATCTCCAGGCGGCTTGTCTGGTTCAAGACCTGCAGACGGGTGAAAAACAGAGGAGTAGATGCATGTATCGCGTGAAGGAGTGGGCGGGAGGGAACGAGGGGACGTTTGGATAAATGGAAGGAAACGAGGGCGGATGGATAGATGGAAGAAAAGGCGGGTTGATGGATAGATGAAAAGGGTGCATGAGGATAAATAATGGAGCGGGGTCCTAATGTGTATTCTTTGATCCTGACAATGAAAGCTTAAACGGCAATTATCTCATATGCACCCGTGCCATGTTTTGAAATGAATCAAACACCTGAACAAAGCAGCTCAGATATTTGTACAGGTTGTGATGCATCATATATACTTCATAGAGAGAGAGAGAGAGAGAGAGAGAGAGTAGGACTAGGACCAAAACCAATCTGTAATAACAGCTCCATGACATTATTGGAGACACATCTGTGTTGTGGTACTGCATTTTATGTTTTAATTGGCTTGTTGTCAGTCACCTAGCTCAACTCAATATGTCAGTCAGAGACCGCAGAGCGAAATACCATCTGTTTCAAAGCTGTGGTCGCCACCTTCGGGCTCCGGAGAGTCAGCGGTTACATCTGATTGGCCTCTTGATCACCTCCTCGTCGAGACGTTTCGCAAGGTGACATCATGCCGTTTGACCCCCTTGTTTGTTGATTTGAATTTCCTTCAAACACCCTCACCCGGGGGTTCGACTCAATTCCCCTTCCCCCCCCCCCAGATTGGCTCACCTGGGTCTCCACGTCCGTCAGCTTGCGAGTCTGCTCCGCCGACTGGCTGAGGAGGTTGGTCCCCATCTCCAGCATGGCGGCCGTCTGGGTGTGGACGGCGTTTCTCTTCATTTCCTCCATCCCGGAGCGCACATTCTCCTGGATGTAGTTCTCCAGCTGCGGGAGAAAAAAAAACGATCAAACGCACCGCAATATCAGTCAGGATGTCAGGATTTACTACTTTCATTTCGCCGATTATCAGATTGAAGGAGATAATGCTCTCGTGGTCCGATGACAGTTTGATGCAGTGCGTTGAAGCGGCGACCTAAAAGCGAAAGCCGCGGCTAGGCCATTCATCACCTTTGTCACCTCGCTATTCTCAGGTGCCCCATACAGCTCAGCATCACCTAAGGCACCAAAAGTAACGTTTGCTCCGTCTATCCATCCATCCATTTCTCTCATCTCAGCTGCAGTTCAGGCAAATAATGTGCATGGCTTGCCTACATCAATAAACTGAAGTAACGCGCAGGTCTCTCGCCACGGTGGAGGTTTAACAGAATTTTTCCGAGAAGAGGATGAGTTTGACAACATAACATTTGTGCGCTGGACTTCAGAGACACTTGCCCCGCACGCTGTAATCAATCACGAGCTCAGAGGAAGAAGCAGGGAGCGAAAACTCGTCGTCACGTTATAGCAAGGGGTAAAAATAGAACACCATCCATCAGTAAACAGATTTTCTTATTAATGTGGCCGTTTTAGCTGAAAGCGTAGAGGAGACAAATTCAGCCGGCACTCAGGCGTTTTTCGGTTAAAGCGTTTTTTTTTCCCCCCCCGCCGTTGTGAGCGATGGGATTTTTGTTCGACGTTTAACAGGCACTTTCAATAAAGCAAAAGTAGAATATTGAGAGGAACCCATTAATATGGATGCCTCTTCTGGGGGGATAAAAGATCAGACTTTGTGCTTGTTGAAATTCCCACCGCTGGAAAAATCGAAGTCCCCCGAGGAGAGAGAGAGTATTCAAAAATGATCCCAGCTAATGAGTGGCTATCCACAAAAATCGAGGGGAATTCAGATGGGGCCGTGTTTGTTTTCTCAATAAAAATGTTTCATTTCGGAGAAGAATGGAATTATGATAATGCACGACCACAAGAGAAGGCTTTTGATTTTCTATGAAGTATAAAAATACTGATCCGAGTGGACAAATAGAGATGAATCAGCAATTAAATTGTTTGGCTGGTGGTAATCCCTCTCTCTTTGTCTCTCAATGCCTCCCTCTCCCTCTCCCTCTCTCTCTCTCTAGCGCTAACTCCTTCTTTCTTTCTTTTCTCTCTCCGCTCCATAAAGCCATCTCTCCCGCTTCGCTACGTTCGGAGACGTCGGAATCCCTTCATAACGAAGGTTGCGGAGAGATTATGAGCGGATTAGAGCCAACTCCCAAGGAAGAACCAGAGATCCCTGCATCATAATCAGCCTCCTTTTATTGAGGGCTGCTATCAGAAGCCTGTCCAAAGTCTTCCTATTACAGCCTTCTATGATAGAGCTCAGTCCAGAGGTCACGATACACTCCCATCTCCCGCTGCCAAGCCGTTTTGCCAAAAAGACGATTTTCGCGCAGTTCTGTCAGAAGCTGCACAATCCTGCCAGATAAATCACATATGAGAGATGTAGCATCGTTCTGTCTCATTGTGTCTGACGGGGGACAGGAGGGGGGGATCAGCGCCGAGAACATCACAAGATTTGTATCGCTTGATATCTTAATTGTCGAGCCAATAGACGCCTTTTGTTCTCACTTTCAATTACAGGGGGATGGGGGGGGGGAAGCATATCTGCCGGGTGTTCCTGGCAAATGACAACAACAATGGGCTGAGGCACGTCGGGATGGTGCTGATGGGAGTAGGTTTCTATTACGCCGGTGACCTGATTGATGTGTCCACCGTGTAAATCCGCCGATCACTGGGAAACGAATGGGGGTCGCGACCTTAAGATACAGTATGTCAATGTCAAATGAAGGCTCGGTTCAAGGAGTGCACGGAGGGAGAATAAGGGATTAATCAGATGATGCGGTTGGGGGGAAATGCGGTTTAGTATTGGATTTATGAGACGTAACTGGGCCAGGAAATCAGGTCGCCGAGGGTAGCCGAGCCACCTTGATCTCCTCGCAATATTCCTCTGTAAGCATAATCCGCACAAGCGGTTACAAAAACACGCCCACATCCCCTCTGCCAACCCCTAAGAGCAGCAGAGAGCGGAGGGGACGAGGCTCGGGGTCGCGTTGGGGCTCGGACAAAAGACAACAAACACTAGTTTCTTCTCGGAAAACACCAGAAGGAATCCGGAAACACTAAATACGATCTTGTAGCCCTTGTCCACTTGGAGATTCCTTTGAGGGAACATGGTGGATTAGTGTGTGTGTGTGTGTGTGTATGTGTGTGTGTGTGGGTGTGTTTCCTTTCAAGGGGAATGGGAGGAAGGCTCACAGTAAGGGTCACAGCATCGCAGGGGAGCTTTGAGTGGGATTATCCAAAAGTTTCACATAAACACACACACACACACACACACACACACACACACACACACACATACACATAAACACACACACGCTGTCCCTCATGCCTGCAGCCCACTTCTTCTCGAACATTATGCAGATATCCATTATGAGCATCGCAGGGTGTTGAAAATGCTTTTCCATGCGGGGGTCAAAGGTCAGCATCCTCTTGCGCGTATCGGAAACGGGCTCTCTCCGGGGTCGCGCTTTAAACGTTGCGCAATGGTTTATGCATCGCTTTGGCCTGGCGGGGTGTAAAGTGTTGAAAAGTTTGATCTCTGTGTGTCCACACGTTTTACGGGAGAGAATGTGCAGGAAGAGGAAGGTTTATCTGCGTGTGAGCTGGGTTTTCTCTCTGAAGACGGGAAGGAATTAAGCTGCCTCTCTTCAAGCTCTCTGACAGCTTGTATCACGGCCATGAGAGGGACTACTGGCTGCACTGAACACGCTTCAGGTTCAGACCTTGCTTTGGAGAGCGCATGCATGGGTGATGTACACATAAAGAAAGTTGTGTGCAGTCTCACGCTTCCCAACTGTGTTTTTCTCTCTCTCTCTCTCTCTCTCTCTCTCTCTCTCTCTCTCTCTCTCTCTCGCACACATGCAGTATAGTCTCAGGGGAGGCATCAGACGGAGGGTGCGCGAAGGGATTCGCATGCGTGGGTGTTTGTACGTGTGTTTGCGAGTGTAAAGAAGGAGCGAGGTAGACTGGCGAGTTTGGGATCTGACGGGAGACGAGTCGGGGGGGTTTGGGGATGAGACACATTCATCATCAGCAGCAGGTGGAGAACAGGTCCAAGATAGAACGGAATAAGATTGATGGAGAGGAGGCGGAATGTCGGTAGAAAGACAAAAAGGAGAATGGGGAAAGGAAAGGAAAGGACAGGAAAGGAAAGGAAAGGAAAGGAAAGGAAAGGAAAGGAAAGGAAAGGAAAAGAAAGGACAGGACAGGACAGGACAGGACAGGACAGGACAGGACAGGACAGGACAGGACAGGACAGGACAGGACAGGACAGGACAGGACAGGAAAGGGAAGGAAATGAAAGGAAAGGAAAGGACAGGACAGGACAGGACAGGACAGGACAGGACAGGACAGGACAGGACAGGACAGGACAGGACAGGACAGGACAGGACAGGACAGGACAGGACAGGACAGGGAAGGAAATGAAAGGAAAGGACAGGACAGGACAGGACAGGAAAGGGAAGGAAATGAAATGAAAGGAAAGGACAGGGAAGGAAATGAAAGGAACGGAACGGAACGGAAAGGACAGGACAGGAAAGGAAAGGAAAGGACAGGACAGGAAAGGGAAGGGAATTAAATGAAAGGAAAGGACAGGACAGGACAGGACAGGACAGGAAAGGAAAGGAAAGGACAGGACAGGACAGGACGGGACGGGACGGGACGGGACGGGACGGGACGGGACGGGACGGGACGGGACAGGGAAGGAAAGGAAAGGAAAGGAAAGGAAAGGAAAGGAAAGGAAAGGAAAGGAAAGGAAAGGAAAGGAAAGGAAAGGAAAGGAAAGGAAAGGAAAGGAAAGGAAAGGAAAGGACAGGACAGGACAGGACAGGACAGGACAGGACAGGACAGGACAGGACAGGGAAGGAAATAAAAGGAAAGGACAGGACAGGACAGGGAATGAAATTAAAGGAAAGGAAAGGAAAGGAAAGGACAGGAAAGGAAAGGAAAGGGAGCAAGTGAGTGGAAGAACCGGAAGACAGGAAGAACCATTTCCCCTCAAAGTATCCCCTTCAAATCCTGAAATACGATCGACTCGCATGCCCTTAGCTGACCTTTGTCAATCTAAAACGCTGCAGACACAAACGCTTTCAGCCAGCCTGAGGATCAGCGTGCAACATAAATACTCTGTCTGAAAGAGACGCAGACAAGAATGGAGAGGAGGGTGGAGGAGGGTGGCGTTGCAGCCAGTCCGTCACACACACACAATAGCGCAACATTGATTCTGTACCCTGATGACCTTAGCAATGAAAACACTATTGTGAGGCCCGCTCTTAATCGCATCACTTCAGTCACTCGTAATGAGGGCTAAACGGTCACCGCCAAGGTCACCGGCCCGGAGACGAGACGCGCTAAAAATGTGTCTCCTGCAGATAAACAAACGATCCGCTGAGGAAACATGTTATCTTTTTTTAATTTTTTATTAGCGGGTGTTAAGCGCTGGGTGTTTTCTGCAAGACCTTGGCTAATAAATGGAGTAAAACATGTGGCAAGAGGGAGGTTTCTGCATGTGTGTGTGTGGCTGTGTGTGTGTGGCTGTGTGTGTGTGGCTGTGTGTGTGTGTGTGTGTGTGTGTGTGTGTGTGCCAGTGGGAGGAAGACTACTTTAGGAGGTTTAACGGTCTGAGACGCATTTGGCACTCTCCGATATTAGCAAACTTTTTTCTTTTTTTTTCATCTTGTCTTTCTCCCCTCTCATGCAACAGGGATTTCTGGCATCCCAGTGGTCTTAAATACAGACACACACACACACACACACACACACACACACACAAACACCATATGCTGTCACGGAGCCAGATATGCATAAACCAAGCATCCAGGAAATCCCAGCGGAGTACTCAACATATCAATAATGAAGGCCTGTCAACAGATGACATCAGACAGCGTATCCCCGTAGAAGTCCCATGCTTCTTTCAACACTTTCGCTTGAAAGTCTGCGCAGGCTAAAATGTAACCAGGTGGAAAAGTGAAAAGGACAGGAAGAAGACACGGTGACAGCGAGAGGGGAGAGGTAGAGTGGCTGGATGCCAGAGGAGAAAGTAGGGGTAGCAAAAAAAGATGAAATTCGATGCAGTCATCAAAATATTGGAGTTCACTTCACCTCCAGTGCGTTCCCTCAACTCCTCAAGTCCAAGTCACTTCTAGTCTCACATGGCAAGTCTCCATGCACATAATTAAGGTTACAACACCTTACCTTCTGCAGCCACAGGGTGTTATTCTCCGTGGCGCTCTCCAGACTCTCCAGCTTCCTCTCCTGCCAGGAGGGCCTGGCGTCTTGGGCCTTGGCCTCCTCCGGGCGGCTCGCCGCGGCGGGTCCGGCCTCCTGCGGCGGTGGCGGCGGCGAGTCCCTCTGGAGGGTGTTGGTGACCTGGAAGTCCTTGAGGGCGGGGTGACAGTGCTCCACCTCGGGCAGGATGAAGGTGTACCTGCAGGGGCCGTGCTGCACGTGGTGGCGTTGGCGCTCCGAGCCGATGGCAGCGGCCAGCAGGCAGGCCAGGTAGGTGAGGGTCAGGGTCGGGGGACCGCCCATCTCAGGGTGAGGAGAGGGAAGGGAAGGGGGAAAAGGAGGGAGGAGAGGGGGAACGAGGAGGCTTGTTCCACCTGGCAGAGTCCACAAGTGTGTCAGGTGAGTTTCTGCTTTTGCCCTCTATATCCCTTACTTTCTCTCGCTCATTTTTCTCTCCCTCGCTAAAGTGTCCCACAAGACTCCGGCTGTGTCTTCTTCCTTTCTTTTTTTCCACTTCTTCTCGCTCCAACTCCCCGCAGCAGCTCCTCGTGTTCTGTTTTATCGCTTACTCCTCTCCTCTTTTTGGCCGGTGCTCCTTCTTTTGCTGTAACTCTGTTGCAAACGGGGGCATCCAGCGGTCTTCCTCAACGCAGTTCCTGCTCGCCCACTGTTCCCTGTGAGGGCGGACAGAAAACACACACACATACACAGGAAAAGGGGATTGCTTCCTATTTTAACTCCAGTGTTCAGCCAGTGCAGCTCCAGTCCAGGAAACAAGCGGTCCAACAGCAAACTTCCCTCCCAGCATTTATCTCTCTCTCTCTCTCTCTCTCTCTCTCTCTCTCTCTGAAAAGTTGCTTTCCTCACTCTCTTCTTTTCAAGCTGCTGGAGTCCATGTGTTGGGTTGGAGGAGAGGGGAGAGGAGGAGTGGATTAGAGAGCGGCCCGTTTGGCTGAAGTGGCAAAGCTCTTAAAGTAGCGAGAGTGGTGTACCTCTCTCTCCACACACACACACACACACACACACACACACACACACACACAAACACACTCTCCTTCAGCACATAATCACTCAACCACCCTTCCCTCTTTGGCTCCCTCCCTCCTTCTCTCGCTCCCTCCTGTTTGCAGGGGTTAGAGGAGGAAGCTGCAGAAAATGCTCACCACAATAAACTCTCACGTTTCTCTCAATCTAACCTAATCTAACCATCTAACCAATCTCATTTTTCTATCGCTTCTGCACAATTTGTGTTTTCATTCATATTGCTGCGTTTCTCTGATTGTGAACCATAAATACACCCCCCCTACCAGTCGTATCCCCTGCCGCCCTAGACACGATCTAACCCCACACCACTACGACCAGTCCAGTCAATCACAGTCTGGATTAATTCAGCTACGTCCGTCGCGGCGGGGGGCACCAAACCCCACTTACAACACATCGGGCTTCCTTCCCCCGTAATCTCCCGCGACGGCGGTAGAGTGCTACTCGATCAAACGAGCCAAACAAAAACGCTCCAGGATAATAAGACGGGAAGTTGCCTCGTCACACATCCCGACAACGGTGCCTGTTTGTTTGTTCCTTCCCGTGATCAATACCCCTGAGAATGAATTAGACCGATATTAGACTTTCTCTTTCTCTGACTCTCTTTCTCAGGTGAAGTCGGCCCTATATGTCTCAAGGCTTTTTACTACTTGAGGAGAAGAGCGCCGATCCAGAAGAGTCCCAATCCCCCCCGGTGTGTACTCAGGGATCAAGTTGCCGGCGACACCCGTACTGTCGCTCGCCTGAAGAACCCTTCACTCTTTCTTTCTCTCTTTGTCTCTCTCTTTACAGCTCTCACCCTCTTTTCCTAGAGTGTTATTGTCACGTCTTACTTACTGTCTTGTCTGTCTCTCGTCTCCCAGGCGTGATGAGCATACCGCGGTGCCACTGTGGTGTGGACGCTTAATGACCCGGCAGCTTTAAAACCCAGCGTGCGACCACTTCAGTCAGCGCGCTAATGACTCAGACCTACTCAGACCTATAGAGGTAAGCATCAACTCGTGCACGTGTATACACAGTAACTCCCCCTCCCCTGACTCCAGCACTCCATACTGAACATGCGCATGATTGATTCCTATAAAATACCTGTGAAATTACACCGAGAGCGGTGGACGACGGCGCCGGTTTAACAAGCCGGAGGGCCGTCGAGGATGTCGAGGCGCGATATTCCCCTCGGACCCACGTGTGGGAAAAGTGAGGTACGGAGGAGAATTCAGCCCCGATGCTTTCCCGCCGCAACTCGACATGTATGTTGATTCACTGACCTCCAACTACCGTTCACAGCAGCGTGAATTTCCCCCCGTCGGCGTGGCACCTTGCCACGGATAACACTCGAATGACACTTGCTGTCCCGGCATAGCGAAAGTGGAAAGTATGAATAAAGCGAGAACGTGTGAAATCAAACCGTTCTCCGCTAAACCCATCTACATGCACACACATTTTTTTTTTTTTTTTTCTTCGTGAAACAGATTTTCAAGCGGGGGGCCCTCGCTTTGTATACGAGGTGAAATGTAAGATGGATGTAGCAAGTGTATTGGGTAACTGTATATGGAACGGAGTAATGATCTCGTGCAGACTCACTGACACTGCAAATATCCAGAGGGAGATGTTTTGAATTTTGTTCCCCCCTCATGGCCTCTATCTGGAGCATAAAAAGAGCACATTCACTTTTTTTTCTTTTTTCTTATTGCACTTAGTTTTTCATAAAAAAAAAAAAAAAAAGGCTGAAGAGGAATCTGGGATTAGATCTTTTTTTGGCATCTGAGCACGTCGGTCACGTTGGGAGTCATCGATCACAACGCGGGGAGTAAATATTTAATATTAGCCTTTGCTTCGCGTGAAAATTACGCAACTGGATTCAAAGGAAAATTGCTGATATGTGTTGAGAGGAATTTCGCCGCCCTGCCTCAGATCTACTCCGTAAAATACAACCCCTCTCTGAAAGAGACGGTGTAGCTCACATGGCGGATCAAGTGCAAAGTGCATGCAGGCTGTGGGATGGATACATTTGGAACAACCACTCTAGCAGGCTCTCACTCAAGTCTGTCTCTGTTTTTGTTGTGTTTCCTCTTTTCTTCTAACACATTACACACACACACACACACACACACACACACACACACACACACACACACACACACAAAAACTCAAAAACCCTCCCCCCAGAGGAGACAAGCAACAAATAGAGGTGATGATAATAGTAATTACATTTATGTATTATGAATAGAGTTACAAAGTGCTTCAGTAAAAAGAGACTGACGAGAATAAAGAGATAAAACAATAAATATGGTAATAAAATATAAAGTACAATAAATAAATACAAAAAATAAATATGAAACATTCTAGCTCAGAAGGGGTCAAACAATCAAAATGTAGGAAAAAGTAATTTAAAGCTGGAGAGTAATAATCAAAGATGGTTTCCATAGTTGAAATCAGGTGAAAGCAATTTTTTTATGGGGAGCTGTAGCAAGATGTTAACCAAGACCACCCACTGGTTTACTAGCAGCTTGGTGGCTAGCATGACGTTTCATAGACACAACAGGGGGGAGGGGGGTGTATATCATATGTCATATATATGTATGTCAACTAAAAAAAAGATTGATTGTGTTGGGGCATACACAGTTACATAAGCAACTACGAGACCTACACCATTTTTGGAACTTTTAAAGGGAAACGCTTGGGTGCAAGATTGCGTACTTATACAGCAAGTTCAGTTGTGGAGCTACATTTACTCACTGTGGGGAGCGAACCAAAGTTATTGCTCTTTTTTTCTGGTAAATGACAATGTACGCTAGCCAAAGTCTATAAAATTTTCATGATGCAACATTATCTAGTAGGTTTACTAGCAAGCTACATGATGGCTTGTTTTGTTCCAGACTGGCAGACTGATGTTAGTTTTGGAACATTTCAAACTAGGAAGCCTTGTTTCGTAGCGAACAGATGCTGGGTAGTGTAGTGTGGTAAACACAAGTATGTTTCATCATAAGTTCTATTGATTGAATTCCTCTGAGATCAGGCAGAGGAATAAACATCACTTCAGTCTATAACATATTTCAGAATGGGAGCCGTACCGTTTGTAGTTTGCTTTTATCAAGTCATCCACCATGTACTGGAATAGAGGATGAGGATGATGCCGACGTCGGCTCCCTATTGCACCACCGAGAACACCGAGAAATGTTTAGGAAACAACACCTTACATATTAGCGCCTTGTTTATTTGTTTTTTTAAATGCACATTTCAAACATAATCTCCTTCTTTTCCCATTGAAATCACAGTATGATTCATGTAAAAAACAATTGCCTAGGGCCCATAATTCTTAGTGTGTTGCAGTTTAACACTCTCAGGGGAACTCTGGTTGTTTGGTTTAGTGTCTCCTGTCAGGTCGAGGTATTTCCCCCCAACCCCCACCCCCTCGCTCCCTGAAGGCCCTGAATCAATCTGCCTGCTAGATTTGAAGGTGACATCCAGTCTCCCCTCCCTCTGGTCCGGGTATTAGCGGCTGGGTTTCCTCCTCCTCTCTACCAGTTGTCACCCAACCCCATCCCCTGAGAAATGTGCTATGAAAGTGACAGGAAGTGTGTTAGCTTTCCACAGACTGACATGTGTTGAAGAAATCTGAGAGTAATGCCACTTTTTCTGTCTGATCGGGAATAATGGAATTTGTCACCTTGTGTCAAGAGAAAAAGATGTCAGATCAATCAAGACATATATAGGGTCGTTTTTTTTTTTTTTTTTCTTTTCTCAGAACGCAGCCGAACTTTCTGAATGTTTTCACTTTGCTGAACCCATAATGCCTAATGTTTTTCTAGCCACACGGGCGAAACTGGTCGTGCAGAGTCTCCACCCTGTGATGCAGAACTCTCGCAGCGGACCCCATCACTCCGCACAGCAATCTCAACCTTCCTCCTGGGCAGGGTGGGGAGACTGGGGAGAGAGAACAGAGCTGCCCCAGATTCCCCCCTCAACAGCCATGTGAACACCCCCCCCCCCTAAAAGCCAAGTCCGAAACGCTTAACAACGTTCATCCACTCTGGTATCGGCTGTCACTGGCAAGCGGCCATCTGCTTAAGATCTGTTTGTTCGCCGATTCATTATCCCGCACCTCCGTCCGATGAGCAAACGTGACGAATGCGAGCGGTGCCAAGCCCAGGCTGGTCTCTGTCTGTCTACACTGGGGTAATACTAATAATACTAATAATAATAATGATGATGGTGATGATGGTGATGATGCTAGCCTCGCTCTGCGGCCTCCACTTATGCTGGTTTTTTTTTTTTGAGAGAATAAGGCAACCCGGCAACCCAACACCCCGTGGGAGCTGCAGAGAAAACAAAGATTAGTTCTACTCATTTGAACCTGAATTGAGATGAACTTGGATGAACCGCATCTGACAAACACGAGAAGAATTAAAAGGAAAAAAAAAAAGGGATCTTGTTAGCGGAGGGTTGTTTAAAGCCTCACAAGGGCAACAAAATCGAACTCCCGATGCGTTAACTCACTCGCAGGTCAAACCGCTTGAGCAAAAGATGCTTGAAGTATGACATAATCGCAAAGCGAACAGGTCCAGAGAAAACAAACGTCGGCGCTCAGAACTGAAGAGTGTCATTGAAATGTTAACCCACATGTCATAGAGAGTGTTGCACCCCTGGACCCCCTTTTTTTGATTGCGTACGCCGTTGAAACACATTAATTTCCATGGAGACGAAGCAAATAAAAACGCTAGGGGTTTTCTCTTTCCCGACACAGGCTAGTTTTACCTCTGCTGACCCTCCTGTGAAAAAAAGCATGCTTTTTTTTCCAAAAAGGAAATACCTACACTGGCAAGCGAGCTCCAGCAATAAACAAAGCAATGTAGCAAGTCAAACGATAGGGAAGTAAGAAAGCCAGAAAAGCAGACAGACAGTCGTTTCAGAAACAGCAGCTTTCAGACCCACATGTTAGAGCTGAATGATGAGAAAGTAGCACCCGGTGCACGTTGAGGGCCTGCCAACACGCTCTAAACAGACAAATTAAACATCCCTCGTAAAAACAGGAACGTTGAGCAAAGTAGATCCAGATCATCTTCTCTTTCAATTTTTTTCCCTTTTAATGAAAACCGTCCGGCCTTCTCCCTTTTATAAATCGGCTGTTCCTATCAGTCTGTTGTGACACCATACAGGGCCCGATGTGAGAGCTTGCTTGTTACACCCGCCACAGAGGCCGTTATTCATAGCAAGCTGCCTCTTGTAAAACACAGCGAGAACCTGGTTCAATCAATTAGAGCGATGGAGAGATGAACAGCGTAATGGTTGTGTTTTTATACCACCGTTTGCTTTCTTTTATGGTGAGTTATGTAGGATTTTCACACGCTGCTGGCGGTGCTGCCGGTGACTCTCACGATGACGATGATGAAAATGCTACGGCTAGGCTTTCACCGTGTGCGATACGATGTTTGTATGCAGAGCGCCGGTCGTTCGGGATCCTAAAACCTTTCGCCGAACATCCACGAGCGCCGAGGGGGAAATTGGCTCTGTTTCATGCAATCACAGTTCATGTCACGCTTGCTCCTCGAAACGCCCACCTGTCCTCCATTTCTTTTTCCCCTCCGGGCAAAAAAAAAAAAAAGGGGGTTTTCAGTGGCTCCGCTCGCGATTCATCCGCAAAGACCTGTAATGCGCTTCGTATGTGATGTGTGTGTTGTTGCGGAAGGTCGTCCAATGGCATTCGTGTGTGTTCTTGCGTTGTGTGTGTGTGCGCGCGGTGAGGAGGCAGCTCTCGTGTTGTGCGGTGAGATTAGGTAATGCAAAGGATTTTACGGGTGAAGCGCATATTGGAGCCAGCTGCTCGCCCCCCCCCAACCACCCCCACTCATATGTTCTGGTGTTGCCTTTGTTGTTCCCAGGAAATCCGCCCTGGTTCCCAATAACCCCCACACTCGCCACCTTCCAACCTAATGACACATATACAAGTCTGCACGCTCAAGATTGGTGCAGCGGCAAAGTTGTCGAGATGAAACTAGCATGCATCCAATGCAGTATGTGTCACTGCAACCGATGGGGCTATTAATGTTTATGTGTAACATCAACCAGCAACTCCCTGCTTGTGGCTGTGCATGTGTCTGCACTTACATTAGGTTACATGTAGAACACATGTAGCGTGACCTCTGACCCCTCACACACTCAGTAGTCAGTTTCCCCTTCCTGACAGCAGCACCTGGGTGCAGTTTTCCACTTTGCACTTTCACACCCCGGGGGAGGGGGGTATCCCTTTTGTGTGTGTGTGTGTGTGTGTGTGTGTGTGTGTGTGTGCGTGTTTTAGGCCCCTAGCGTCCGGATCTGGAGGTGGAGACATGGTCTCTGATTGGAGATCATTAGTGTCCGGCCTTTCACCAGACTTTAGTGATTTGGTACTCGGAGATGTTTGCTTGTGTGTTTTACTAAAAGGATACGAAGTGCAGAAAGTCAGATATGCACCCCGGCAGGATGGATGGAAAATGAAACGCGTATTGTGACATTGCTACAAGAGTGAAAGAGAACACAGGTTAACGTGATTTTAGGAATACAAACCCTTGTGAGGTTAAACCTTACCATGTGTTTTTCTTTATCATTGTTCTCATGTATCTCTATTAGCCATATTTGTACCTGGTCAGCTTTCAAGGGCCAAAGTAATCAGGCTCAAGGTTGTGCAGGTGATTACGATTTAAGAAAGGTAAGCCTGGGAGAATCCAAAGAAGTGAGCTCTGTTTTCTGTGGCAATTTCATCCATTCCATTAGATAAGAAGGTGAATGAGATTGAAGACCAGGAGAGAGGAACACGGACCAACATTAGCGCAAAGGAGTCAAAGTCAGGCCGGGATCTAGAGCTTCTTGACCCAACCACTGGTGAGGTTGATCCTTTTGGAGTTACTACTGTTTTTTTTTTTGGGTGCAATTCATTGCTGTATTTGGGGGTTATATTTTTGCATTTTGAAAGGGGAACACCAACGCTGGATGTGACTTTTATTTTGCCACTATTGAAACTAATTTTGGATTGGTAAGACTATTTCTGGACTATTGGGACTATTTTA